>JAVJIF010000376.1:0-79854 GCA_038442645.1 Agave tequilana | reverse complement strand
GTCTTACAGCTTAATTTACAATAAGCATTTGCTTTTTGTGTTACTCAGTGGTAACACTGTGATTCCTTAATCAGCTTGTATCTTAAAAGTTACCACCCAATAAAGAATTGAGGTTGAATAGCTCGACATTGTTAATTGGAGATCCCATGCTTCTCTGACCTTCAAACAACCTTGAAGTCCCTCTATCTCCTAAATACGGTGAACTTTTTTCTTCTCCAGATTTTTGACAATCATACTTAGAAGTTTATTTCGTAAGGATGAAATTCAAGCAGATTAATAAGCAAGAATTTGTTTGTCTTAAACTTTTGCTGAACATTACAAATTGCTTAAGATAAAATCATTTAGCAATAATTCATTTTAAAGCTTCTATTTAAGTAAAATTAAATTAAATGAATGTTGCTCCATTCTCACCTATTTTATTACTTAAAACAAGAATATCAATCACACTACAAAGCTTTCTTTATTATACAACACACTCTCACTGTCAGTGGAAAGTGTTTTCTTGTTCAGATGATCTATTATAGTCTCAATTGCCAACCCAGACATTCACCTTTTGGTAAAGTAGTTCTGCTCTGGTTTTTCCCCCCCATAATGGGAGCATAAATAAAACCTTTTCCTATGTTCCCCTCATTCTTGCAAGTCTTCTGACGTAGGAAACAAAAGAACAAGGCAAGACAAATAGTAGGCCAAAATAACTTGATCTGTGAGACTTTTCCCGAAAGTAAGGGTGTCAGTTTTCCTCTTAGTTGTCGACAACACCCTTCAGCTGTCGACAACCCTATTACGTAATAGAGTATCTGAGTTTGCTTAGAACTCTATTTTCGGTTCCAAATTTGATTCCAATAGATTTTCTTTCTTTATTTTTAATTTTCTTTTTTATTTTGAATTTAGTTTATAGATAGAATATGATTTTTTGTAAGCTTATAGATAGCCTCTTGTACTCTTTATTTTTTTATCTTTTATCAAATATTGATTAATAAAATTGAGATTTTCCAAATTGTTCGTGGATTTGAGTTGTTATCTCTTGTTCGTAGATTCAAGTAGATTGCTCGTGGATTCGAGCACCTTGTTCGTGGATTCGAGCACAATTTCTACCTGAAAGTCTTCAGGATTTGTGGGCGCTAGAATGAGATCTAATCGGCATCGTTAGTCTTCCCCGCTCCCACGTCAATTGGTATCAGAGCAAGATTAACTTTTCGACGATGGCTGGAGATGACAACGGACCACCAAGCCTCTCCACCAGAGTAGGTGTTGTTGAAGGAGATATCAACAACATCAAGTCATCCTTGGACCGTATGGCCCAAGCCATCGAAAGGATGTCTTTCTGGATTGATGATCACAGTCTTGCCTATGTTACGTAAAGAAGCGGACATGGGCATTCATCAATCTTCCGCCACCTCCACCTCCATCAGTTAACCCTCATCCACAACCTCCATCACAACAACTTTCCCTCCAACGACCACCACCACGATAACATCCACGACAACCATCACCATCCCTAAGACGTTCTCAACGAAATCTTCTGTGCAAAGATCTTTTCGACGAGGAGTTTCACAACCCCTTCTGTCCAGAAGAAAACTCTGAGGACGAGGCTTATGACAGAAGAATGGCCTACGGGCGAGGCCCATGATAGATGGCCAATCCAAATCCCAACAGAAGGAGGATTTCCTTTTCTTAACCCGGATCGGAGAAGAGGGGAGCCAAGTTCAAACGAGTAGCGGATGAAGATTGAGATTTCTTCCTTGAGTGGAAGCCATGACATTGAATCCTTCTTAGTTTGGGTTTATGAAGTTGAAAAGTTCTTTGACATAGCTTACATTCTCAAAGAAAAGCATGCCAAGTTCGTGGCGTACAAGCTCAAAGGAGGAGGAGCCGCATGGTGGGAACAATTACAAATCATAAGGAGACGGCAAGGCACGCCACCCGTGATGACATGGAGGCGCATGAAGCAACTCTTACAAGGTAGATTCCTTTCACCCAATTACCATCAGATTCTTTACAACCATTTAAGCAATGCAGACAAGGCATAAGAACTGTTGTGGCATACACAGAGGAGTTCTACCGCCTTTCATCGCAGTGCGAACTATCAATGATGAAAAAGCAACAAACTTTGAAGTACATTAATGGGTTAAGATATACCATTCAAGAGTGTGTAGCCCTCTACGACGTGTCGTCTATTGATGAGGCTAATAACACGACCATGAAGGTAGAGAGGCCTCAAAGTAGAGAGCTCCACTTTTCAGACGTCAATCGTCAATCGAAGAGCCCGCGGAAGGCGACGGAGTTCAGCCGAGCTCCACGACGGCTGATCAAACACTATGACAACCGACGACCAAGGCTTCCACGTCGACACCAACAATAACCCCCGCAATAGCCAAGAACAAAGACATGGCTTATATTCTTGAGGAAAAGTATGTCAAATTCGTGGCGCACAAGCTCAAAGGAGGAGGAGCCGCATGGTGGGAACAACTACAAATCACAAGGAGACGGCAAGACACGCCACCCGTGATGACATGGAGGTGCATGAAGCAACTCTCACAAGATAGATTCCTCTCACCCAATTACCATCAGATTCTTTATAACCAATTTAAGTAATGCAGACAAGGCATAAGAACTGTTGTGGCATACACAGAGGAGTTCTACCGCCTTTCATCGCAGTGCGAATTATCAATAATGAAAAAGCAACAAACTGTGAAGTACGTTATTGGGTTAAGATATACCATTCAAGAGTGTGTAGCCCTCTAGTCTATTGATGAGGGTCTTAACAAGGCCATGAAGGTAGAGTGGCCTCAAAGCAGAGCTCCACTTTTTAGACGTCAATTGTCAATCGAAGAGCCTGTGGAAGGCGACGGAGTTCAGCCGAGCTCCAGACGGCTGATTAACCACTAGTACAACCGACGACCAAGGCTTCTACGTCGACACCAACAATAACCCCCGCAGTAGCCAAGAATAAAGACAATCCTTAGTCTAAGCTTGGAATTGGCAAGTGTTACGGGTGTTGTAGCGAGCCTGGACACAAGTCCAATGAGTGCGAAAAGAAGACAAGTCAGTACGACCGATTATGAAGAAGAAGATAATGTGCTAATAGAGACAGCGCCAGAGGATTCTGATTTTTTTGAAGAACATGGCAATCCTGTCGCTTGTGCTATTTAGAAAGTGCTTTGCAGCCAGAAGATTCCCGACACCATGCCTCTATATCAAATCTTCTATTCAAAATGTTCGATCAAGGATAAGGTCTGCAATCTTATCATTAACAATGAAAATTGCGAGAACATCGTCTCCAGAGCACTTTTGTGGATCACTTGAACTTAGAGACAGCCGCATCATCATCCCTACAATATTGAGTGGATCACGAAAGGCCCATGCATTAAGGTAATAGATCTATGTTATGTTCCTATTTCTATTGGAAAGTTCTATTAAGATTCTGTTGCATGTGATGTTATCGATATGGATAAGTGTCATATTCTTTTGGGAAGACCATGACAGTATGAGGTTGACGCTACTCACAAGGGAAAAGAGAATATATATAATTGTTCACTTGGAAGGACAAAAGAATTGTCTTGAGACCAATTCCACCGGTTGCAAGATCTACAAAGAAAAGGGTGGTGCATTCACCTGTATCCCGACGCAATCACAGTGATAGGAATTCGAGGATGAGTTCTTTTGAAGAGGAAGGGACTGATGTAGGAGACCAAAGAATAAGGCAAGACAAACTACAAGCCAAAATAACTTAACCTGTCGACAATCCTTCTTTTGGACTGTCGACAGGCTTTTCTCAAAAGGGTTTGTCAGCTTTTTTTTAAGTATATTGTGTTTAAATTTGGATACTTTTCTTTAGCATAATTATAGTAAGATAATCACAATGTTTATAATATTTATACTAAATAATTATGTAACTGATAATAATAATTAGCATAAATGTAAAATTATATTTTATTATTAAGTTCTTGTTGATATTTTTTAATGTGCTCCCCTGGGTATAATATGTGTCAGGGATTACTAGTTGGGAACTTCTTTAGAAAAAGCAAAAAATAAATATGTTCGTATAGGTAGATGTTGTCTTTCTTTAAGGGTCGTAGCTTTATTAAATAAAATACTAGTTTCTTGAGCTCTAACATGACTCCACAATCAAAGGAGAAGGTAAGGACTCATATAACCAATTGCCGAAAGAGCTGTAGATTATGGCATTTGTGACTAACTCTGTGAGCTGCTTCATTGCTCAACCTCCGTCCGAATTCCAGGCGAACACTAGAGTCAGAATGCAGTAAGCTGTGACACTCATGGACTTTTGTGCAGCTCGCCAAGAAGGAATTAGCACTCTATTGTTGATCCAAACAATGAGGCATTTGGCATCGCTAGTTACAATACTCCTCTCGTTGTTCCTGTCAATCACCATTCTCAGGCCAATTCGAATGGCCTCGGCTTCTGCAACTTCCAGGTCAGAAGTATCAACTCGTTCGGTCACGACTTGGAGCACCCACCCCATCGAATCTCGACAAATGGCTGTTGCATACGCTGAGTTCGAGCCTACATTTGCATCAATGTTGACCTTCGTGGCGTTCGGTGTAGGTGTTGTCCAAGGGGCTGAGTCAAGGCTTGTGTTGGCTCCTCAGGTGCAAACCGTCGAACAACTTATATGCATGATGGGATTGTGAGTGCCATTGCTTTGATTGTATCCACTGAGATGGAGTGCTACTCGAACACCCAATTTCACCGACTCTTCCATAAGCACCACAACAATTTCTAGCCCAAAACAAAAGCATCAGCACCATCTCTTGCCCGATTGAGCTAGCGCTAGGGATGCCATCAGATACGGATTATCCGCAGATATCCGCATTCAAATCTACCTCCAATCTAGATACATATATTATTTTTTCGCATCTGTTAATATTTGTTTCCGTATCTGTATCCCTCGTTAGGTGTGGATACGGATGTAATAAAATAATATCTGATCTGATATCTTCAGATTGAGTGCTTGACAATGATATCCGTATGAAAGAGGCTATTCTTAATGGAATGAGGCAATAGATTTTGATATTTTAAGTTGGTGAAAAAGTAATAGTGGAAAGTATCTGATTTTTGCAATAGTAGCACGAGGTATTTTGCGTATTTCGATATCAATCGTGATATCTGAATCGACATTTAGCACCGGAGGTCATGTAATCTATGTTGTAGAAGCTGAATAACAATTGATACGGTAGAAACATTGATATGTACAATAAATATCATAGTATGTATCACATTTTATATTGTTATAAATGAGAAAAGTAATATAAGTATATCCATTTAGTTTATCCGTAATCGTAACTATTTTTGCATATCCAATTAGTATCCGCATCCGATCCGCTAATATCTTATCTGCATATGATTTTCGATTTGATTTATATTGGATATCATTTTTCATGTCCATCAATATTTGTATCAGTATCCATATTCGAAGGTTATGTGCGGATACAGATAATGTAAAGACAATTTCCAATCCGTATCCGATCCGATGGCACTCCCAGCTAGCGCTCATTAACCAACCTGAGGTCGTCCTCTGCTCTAATCTCGGATTGATTGGGTTGTTATTCCAGACACTGAACCACAGGGCATTTGAAGAACAGGTGTGTAGTTATCTCAGCCTTGGTATGACAGAGCCGACAGATATCATCAATGGCCTATATCGCTCGAGCACTTCACGCATTGGTCATTAGCGCGTCCTTGAGGAGCGTCAAATGAAGTGCAAGACCCTTGGTTGTACTTTTTTCCCTCAAAACCTTGTTTGGACATCTGAGTTGCTGCGACTTCAACCTCTGTCAAATTTCTGTATGTCAAGCGGGCGGTGAAGAACTCATTTTACAAAGTAACCAGATTAGCTCATCATGGCCTGAAGGTTCATGGAGTTTATAGGGGTTTTTAATATGGCATCAACAGCTGCAGAGTAAAAAAAACTGATTAACCCCTTATTCCACCTATTGTTCTCCAAACAAATTAGCTGATGAGCGTTATCGGCTCTTGGGGATTGCATCAGGTTTTTGAAGCGGCCAGGCATCTATAGGACACATCTATCTTCAAAGATACGGGTGCCTCTCCCATCAACAATGGACCCTGTTGTATTTTCTAGGAGTGGGTTGCTTTTAACACTTTGTATTCCCTCCATAGGGACGAGCATTGTGATTTGATAGTGGAGCTGACAAAAGTTTCTTTTGCTTACCACTTTGCTCTTAGGAGTTGTTCTCATAATGCTTCCAGATTCTGCATGAGTCTCCACCACTGCTTCAAGAATAAACTTTCGTGTAGACTACCTATCGCGGCTAGTTTTTTAGATGCTCCCGACTTCTAAGGAATCGATGTCTGCCGCCCAGACTGAATCCCCAATAAAAGTTCCTCATAATACCTTCCATTTCATGGCATGTTACTTTCAGAGGCAAGCCTGTACCAATTTAGAATTAGGGAATAACTTCAAGTAAGGCCTTGATTAGAACTCCTCTTCCTTTCAACTTGCCATGCATCTTCTCAATAAAATATTTATATTTGACAATTGGTCAGCGAGTGGCAAATAAGGGGACACCAAGATAGAGTTCTTCCTTAGTCATAATCTGAATCCCAATGACACCTGCAAGTTCATTCTTCACACTACTTGAAAATTATTAGTAAAGAAAATATAAAGGACTTGGAATAGTTGATCACCTGCCAGACCAGTTGGAGAAAATGTCGAGAATCTGCGTAGTACTCTCTAGATTCCCGATTGTAGCTTCCCCAAAGATCATAAGATCATTGACAAACATCATGTGCTAGATGGATGGAGCTGAGTGGTTGACCTGTAGGCCCTTAAACACTCTTTTCTTCTCGCCTTCACAAAGGAAGGAAGATAAGACTTTCATACAGATATTGAACATATATGGAAATAGAGGGCACCCTTGTCGTAGTCCTCTTCTCGGGGGAAAGAAGCCATCAACTACTTCATTGATACTAACCATGATGCAAGAGGTGCAGACACAGGCTTTGATAAGATCAACAACTCGATTGGGGAGGCTAGAAAATTGTAGAGTCTGGATGGGAAAAGCCCACTTCAACTGATCCTACGCCTTTGACATGTCAACCTTCAAAGCGAAGAACTTTGATTTACTACTTTTTTCGCTCATGGTATGGATCAGTTCCTGGGTCACCATAAGATTTTCCAAAATTGTTTATTAGGGATGAAGGTTGCATGGTGCGGGAGATGATAGATTCAAGGAGTGGGCGAAGTTTGTTGGTCAGGATCTTGGCCACCACCTTGTATATCACATGACACAAAGCGATTGGCCTGAAGCCAATGAGGGGTTGATACTCCTTTTTTTAGGGGATGAGATTCAGATTCGTGTCATTCACCCCTCTATAGAGGCACTTTATATGAAGACATTTTATTTCATCTCCACCACCTCTCTCTTTATGGTGTCCCAACCAGACTAGAAGAATATAGATGGAAGATCGTTTGGCCCATGCTCTAGATGACAATTTCAATCTTATCGCCCAAAGGAATTTAGTATAAACCGCTCGTATCCCTTGGGTCAATGGTAGACCTGAATCGAAACTCCTCAGGAATAGCCTCAGGATTAGGTGATGAGAAGAGATCCTTGTAGTATTATTGCAGAATTACGAAGGTCTTTCTTATTTGTTTAGGTTCTGATTTCCAGTCACTTGCGGCATTTTGGATGGCAAGAATTCTATTCCTTCCTGTCATGCTTAGTAGAATCATAGAATGGAGAAGCAGCGATTTAGTCCTCTGATGTCTGAAAGATTCTTTTGAAGCCAGTAGTGTTGGAAATTTTATCCTTTTTTCCTTTAAATTAAAACATGCAATAATGAAAACTTAGTACAAATCAAATTAAATGTGTATCAATTACTTAATATGTAACAAAATTAAAATAAAGAGTAAAATCACTGGCCTGACAGATGTAGTCGTGCGACGCACTGACCTAAAAGGCAAATGGTCGGTCCTCTCATTCGGACGTCGAATTAGCCCCATCAACTAGCGGTAAAGACTCCCCCGGAGTCACCAGCACTTTGGCTCCGACGCTAGCACCAGGCCTCTGCTCAAATTCAGAACGGTTGCCTAAAAATAAAGAAAAGAAAAGAAAAGAAAATTTAATTTAAGCTGGAGCCCTTCTTATGAAGAGTAGAACTCAAAAGAAATTTCAAAGAGAAAGAGCAGAAATGAGAACTGTGCGTTGAGAACTAAACTATGATTCTATTTATAGCCTTAAAATCCCAGTACTTATAACAACTCCATCAGAAAATTCAGTTGAGATATTTTCTCAACTGAGATCCTGAGACTTGGTCAAGATTGACTTGGCAAAACAAAATTTGAAATGAAAGCTTTTTTCTTTTATTTTAATTCAAAATCCAACAGTCTCCCCAAAGCTTGAGTTTCAAAAAAGACAGAATAAAACAATACGATGTAAATAAATCAAAAATACAAATCAGAAAAACATAAACACGAATAAGGTTGGGTAACCTCATACTGTGGATTCGGAATAAATAGCTTGCGACCTTGAATTTACCCTTAGTGAATTCATCGCTACCTGAAAGACATAATGGACTACGTCTTGAATTATGCCTCTTTAACCAGCTATTGATGGAAGACACACAGAGTAAGTCCTCATCTATTGAGCGAGCATGTTGAGTGTTAACGGCTATGTGATTACACCTAGAGGGGGTAGGTTCACAAGCTAATTTAGGACAAATGATGCAGAATTAAAAACTTAATTGCTAACACACTATGTGTAATCAAGAGAGCTCGAATTTCTCGTGAAGGGCTCTGGAAACTCCGCTAGATTCCTCTAAACTAAGAGTTGAGGTGCTTTAAAAGCTCTCTTTGTTGAACACAAGTGTGGGCATACAAACTATATCTAGCATCTAAATATGAACAATGTAAAACAATGCAAGATATAAAAGAGAGAATAGATCAAACGCAAGCACAGTAATATGTTTTGAGGTTCGAACTGCTGCTCTGTTGGCCCAAAGGCCATTAGCCCTAGTTTTGATGATAACAAAACATATGTAGTTATGTTTTTAACATTTTTGTTTAGCAAAGTTGCGGGTTAACTCTTTGTTGCATTTTCGCTCCATCACAAGACTCACACGTTAGGAAGCCAAGAACATATCGATCCCAGAGCCTAAGCACATAGACGAGCTCAAGGATCAAGATTGCAATAGAAGATTTTATCAAGATTTGTATTTTTTTTTTTGCTTTTTAGATAGGATTTATAGTCGTTTGTTAAAATCAAGATGATATAGGTTGATAGTTTTTTTAGGATTGACACACTTTCGGAAAAAATGGTTTTCTATTTAGAAAAGTGTTTTTACAAAATATAGTTGTAACTTTGTTTCGTGTTGATCCATGAACTCACACACTGGTTCTATCAAGTCCCTAAAACTTTATTTTGTGCTTAAGATCAAAGTATATTTTTGTCAGAAAAAGATTGGTTTCAAAAAGGTCTTCAAATTAGGCTTTTGGCCCAAGGTCGGTCGACCGACCGGTCAGCCGTAGACAGAGCAAAATTGCTTTGTCGGTCGACCGACCGACCGACATGCACCAAGTTCATTATGTGCACTTCGGTCGACTGTGCGGTCGACCGACTGAAAGAGCCTTGCTCTCGGTTGGGCCCGGTCGACTGCCCCGGTCGACAGACAGAGAGCTTTGCTCTCTGGTTGGGAAAAACAGTCGACTGGCCGATCGACCGCTATCCCCAACGGTCGAAAATTTGATCGTTGGCATTCGACCGGCCGATCGACCGATAGAAGGATTTCCTTCTAATTTTTTCCCAACGGTTACTTTTCTGTTTGTCTTTTTCTGGGTCTTTTTCTAACGACTCTTTTGAGTTTTTCTCCTCATGTTTTCATCCCTATAAATAGCAGGACTGCAGAAAAAACCAATAAGAAGCTTGAACAAGTTTTTAAAAGTTTTCAATAATATTTAATCAAGTTTTAGTTTTTTTCCTAAAAGATTTTCTTTTGAGCTAAAATTTCACATTCTTGATTTTTAGCTTGAGCCTTCCCTCTACATCTTTGCAAGCTATTTCCACTACGTAATTCCAAAGAGCTTCACCTCCTCATTTTGGTTACAGAATTATGCTTGTGAGGCTTTTTGTGATCTCTTAGAAGATCACCGATTTCCTTCTATTGTGAAGTTGTAGAGGTTGCGGTCTCAAGTGAGCTAGTGAGCTCCGTTGTTGGTATTGTGACACCGCGGGAGAGGACTTGTGAGTTCATTGAGTTCTAGCGAGAACTTGTAACGATTGACGATCTAGTGAGATCGGTCATAGTGAAAATCTTTCATAGTGTTGAAGGCGAGGACGTAGAGCAGTGGCTCGAACCTCAAAACATATCATCGTGCTTGCGATTGCTGACTCTTTCTCTTCACTCTACTCTCTCTTTACTTGCACACTTATATTGTTTACTTATTTGCAAGTATTTCTTGTGATATGATTTGCATTTGCTAGGTTGCTAGCAAGTAAATTTTAATTCAACATTATTTGCCATTAAGTATAGCCATCACCTATTCACCCCTCTAGGTGATTTACAATCGGTATGAGAGTCTAACCCTAGTTTGGTTTAACCACTTTAGGGAGATCATTTCATTTGATTATATTCATTTGTTGCATTTGCTATTTGTTTGTGGACTTATACTTGTTTTCAGGCATCACACGACTTCTCTAGCATCAAGTACCCATTCAAATTTGATGGGTTGAACTTTCCCATTTGGAAGGTCAAGATGAACCTCTTCCTCATGTCCCTAAGAGTAGAGTAGCTAAGGCCATAACCAAGGAATTCATTGAACCTCACGGCGATGACGATACATGGCCGAAGCAACTGCTATGGACTATGAGGCCAATACTAAAGCTCAATATACACTTACACAAGCATTAAATGATGATTTTTGTCGTGTAATAAATTACAAATCCGCTTATGAGGTTTGGAATGATCTAATCATTACTCATGAGGGGACATCGCAAGTCAAGAGATTTAAAGTTGATTTGCTTTGTTCTCTCAATATGACAGTTTTGACATGCTTAAAAAATGAAAGTATTGATGATTTACTTACTCGGTTCACCAATATTACTAATGAATTATCTTCTTTAGGTGACATTATTGTCAATGACCTTGCTCATTAGGAGAGTGGGAAAAATATTTTATAAGAAGGGAAGACAAAGCAACTTCCTAAGAGAAACACCTCAAGGAGGATTTGAAAAGAGGAAGGAGATGGGTCTTTGCTTTCCTTGCAAGGAGACGAGTCACCTCATCGCGGATTGCCCCTCACTTCAAGCCACCACCTTCAAGAACGTGCATAAGAAGTAGAAGAAGTTAATCGTAGCCACTTGGGATGATTCGGAAAAAAAATTCCGAATAGGAGATTGATGTTGCACACGTTTGCTTTATAGTAAACGGAGAGAAGACTTTCATGGTAAATCTTGAAACCTTTCTAGAAGATGATTTAACTATGGATGATATTTCTCAAGTTTTGAAGAATTACAAAATAGAGATGAAATTTCTCTTGCATAAAATAAAAATTGAAAAAAGAAAAATGACTTTTAAAGAATAAGTTAAAATTGTTTTTTAAAGAGAAAAACGACTTTATCTATTTCTTTTGAGGAAAAAAGGATTTTGATAAATATAAACTTGTTTGTAAGGGCAAAATCCTAATATTGCTTTTAACAGAAATGAATTTTTGGATATCTAAAAACGTATTGATGTTTTGGATACCATTTTGAAAAAGTGTGCATTGGATATGAACAAATTTAATTTTATGTTTCGAAAGGGTAAAATCCAAAGGAAACATACGTCTCATTAATCTCAACACACCATGAAAAACATGCACAACATGCACATACAACATAAGCATGCTTTCATGTATGGCAAAGTGTACACATGTGCACATTGCGACCGAAAGGCCATTTAGCAAAATTTTGTTATGCAAAAATATTTGGGTTAAACAAAAATATTGGGTTCGAGAAAGTACTTAATCCTATAGGACCCAAAAAAGATTTGGATACCAAAGATCATACCAAAGTTGATTGATGTAGGTGTGGCGTCCTCCTCCAAGACATAGGGAGAGATATGGTGCCTTGGTGTGGTGGATGCATCGAAACTCGAAGGATCTACCGTTATATTGCATGGCTATCAAAAAGCACCTATCTTGGAGATTGCTTATGGTTTGGTAACTCCTCCACTTGAAAATTTCATTTCTAGTTAGATCTATGTATGCATAGGAATAGCTTGTTTTTCTTTTTTGTTAAATATGCTTTAATTATGAATACATGATATTTTGGTTATTTTTATGGCTTGCTTATACTTGAGCTAGTCCGTTAACATTGATTATGTTCTTTACTAGCCCATGAATTGCTTGCCCATGTTTATAGTATTTTCCCATGCTTACATGTTTGATAGATATCTTTGTATATATTGTTGGCCCAAAAGCCCATCACTCTAGTTTTGATGATAATTAACTCATGTAGTTATAGTATTAATGATCTTGTGTTTATATAGTTTCAGATTTACTATCAAGATCTTAGTAGTGCTTAGCTTCAACAAAGGAGTTTTGGAGCTAACTCATGTAGATTCAAGAGCTCGCGCGTCAAGATCGCATTTAGCACTCGGTTGGAGTTAAGCTCTTTGAATCGTGTTTGGATCGAGTCGACTTGGAGAAGGAGTTCTACAAGAAGACTTCAGTTTGTGTTTAGTTTAGCTGTGTTTAGATCTTGTGTAAAGATAGATAGTGTTGATATGCTCAAGTTCACACACACAAAAGTTTAATATGTTTGGTTTTCGGTTTAACCGGTTTTGGATTTCGAATATACATTGTTTTCCATTGATTTTGCAAAGGGGAAAACTTACAAAAAGTGTCGAGGAGCTAAATTATAAGTAATACAAAAGATTACAAGTAGATCTCCTCTGAGATTCTGGAGAAGTGTGCTGATAGGAGTCTGGTCAGCGCGCGACGACCACTTTGTCCCTTTAACGATGCGATCGATGGGATTCCCTTCTCGCCTGGTTCGGGGAATCGGAGAACAGAAGGTTGGTAGAACCCTCTTGTTACTTCTCAAACTGCCTTCACTTGGGAATTCCTTCTCGCCTGGTTTCAAAAATCCTTGAGAGGAAGGAAGGTATTAGGGTATCAGCACCTGATTAGAGAAGTAGTTCTCTGAATTCTTAGAAGTTAGAGAATAGATCTCTGTTTAGCCGCCTCTCTCTGTGCGTCTCTTTACCTGTGCGCCTTCTTTCTTCCGTGTACCCCTGGTGGGCTATTTATAAGGAGAGCAGGGGTATAATTGTCCCTTGAAAATCTGGAAACAGATTGAGTCAATCTGTTTAAATCTAAAAAATAGCCTTGCTGCGAGGCTAGAATCAGCTTCTGCGAAGCTAGAAGTAGCAGGTAGGTCGGTCTCCTGATCTGTTTTGATTCTTTCCAAATAATTAGAAGATCTCCCCTGATCCTCTTACTCGTTTTAGGAGAGTCAAGAGATTATGGCAAACAACTGTCAAATTTGATCTCAGATTTGATCTTGGTTAGATTTAATCTTATTTGGTGGTCAAAGGTTGACCATGAAAGACCCACAGCGGAGCTGTCGCGTCGAGCTCGCAGCGGAGCTGGAAGAAGCATCTGGCGAAGTCAGAAGAAAGCTCTTCAGCGAAGCTGGATAACATCTGTGGCGAAGCTACCGAACATCCTTCTGCGCGGTTGCGTGTGGCTTCGAGCGAAGCTAACTCTCTGCGGAGTTAACTGAGTACTTCAGGTGAAGCTGTAAGTTAGCTCCCTGACGGAGCTTTGAATGGCTTCAAGGTGAAGTTGGACAATCTTAGCCTCTCAGGCGAGGCTATCCCTTTGGGCTCATGTGATGCTAAGTGTTGAGCTAACCTAGCATCTTAGACCTGCTTAGGTCTTTTTAGAGACAATCTGGGCTCACTGTCTGCTTCACTGGATCAGTAGAATCCAAGTTGCTGCTTTGTCCCTCAGAGATGGGTACAGAACTGGTCGTCAGCTTGTCTGTCACTTGTTTTTTGTAAATGTCAACAAGTTTAGACATTGTTCAGGCCAGTAAGAATCTTGTCTTTTTTAAAGTGTCAACAAGACCCCCTTCAAAGTTTTCGAAAGTCTGCAATAGAGTGGTTCAGGCTTCGAAATACTTTGAATTACTTTGATCGGTGGTATGTGAAGTACGAACATGGTGGTTGAGTTCAGTTTCGCTTTTAATCTTGCTTTGGGATAAATTCGCCGAAGAATCGTGTAGACTCGCGACTCTGGGTAGCTTCGCGTCTGGGTAGCTCCGCGTCTGAGCTCCCGGAATAGACTCGCTTTGGAACGTCGTTTTTTCCCGAGGCCAACTGCTTTCGGCCAGTCACGAGAAGGATTGTGTCCTTTCCCGAAGTTGAAATAACTTCTCTTGCATTAACGAGGGAGATCATTCCTTCCTTGCGCATTTTCGAGGGAGGCTATTCCCTTTCTCAAGGCTCAGTAAATGCCTTAAATTCACTCGCGCTTCTATGCTTAAAGCAGCAGCGGTGCGCTCGGGCCATGAGGCCTATAAATAGGACACTTGAGGTCCTCTGCAGAGAAGCAGTCTATTCATGACTTCTCTTGGTTGTTTAGAGAAAGATACTCAGATCTCTGAACTGGTGGGGGTGCCCTCTCTGGTCATTAACCGGCCAAGAACTGGTGAGTCTCGATCATCCAGAGACTTTACCAATGAACTAATAATGACTTTAGGGAGTTTATCTCCCTTAACTTAGCTTTATCAGCTGCCTCAGGGATTGATTTCCCTTATTCTTCATTTTGTGTCTGTCTGTTATAGAGATTGACTTCAGCCCTATTTCTCAACTTCCCGGCGAAGCTATCATTTTCACTTGATCAAAGAAAGATCATTGCATGCTTGCCTGCTAAGTTCGCCACATAGGCAAGAATTGAGACTTAGCCTCTTTAAAGTTGAGCCAGTCTTGCCATACAGGTGGGGTCACGACTGCGTCCCTCTGGATCAGTCTGGCTTAGCCGTATAGGCGAGGCTAGGACTTAGCTCTTTTTGACGCTCCTTCAGTATAACTGTCTTAGGCGTTGCTAAGACTTGACTTACGCTAAGCTAGCCAATCATCACTGTGCAAGCGAGGCTATCTTCTGCTTAATTGAAATCCATTCTTAAATTGCAACTGAATCGGATATAAATTGCTTCGCCCCAAAGAATTTGCCTTAGCGTGTCATGCTTGCATTTTTTCTTTATTTTACTGTTAATCTGTTTTCAATTTGCATTGCAGTGAACTATGCTTGCCAGTCTTTTGTTTTAATGAAAGAGATCAGAAAGTTGCCTCTTGCTTTTCAGTTAAAACTTTAAATCCTAAGCAGGAGGAACAACTGGGGCAGCTGATGTGTCTTCCTAGAAGAGGTTGACAGTCGCTTATCCGAGATGATCCACTTCGAGGTGGGGCTGGTAGCCGCTTATCCGAGATGATCCACTTCGGGAAAGCGGACGTCACCTGTAAGGTCTCAGATCCTTTGCCAATTTTCATCAAAGAAGATCCAGCTTCTTGATGGCAAAATCTGCCATTATGCGAAGGATTATGACCTTGTGCAGGAGGAAGGCCTTTCGTGTCCAGTTGGTTTGGCTTGGAAGTAGATAAGACTACTTGTATGCCTTTGGAGCAATGATTCGGTTATACGAACCACCTTAATGTAGCGTCAATGTATCTTCCCTTTTGAATCAATAAAAGTTTATTTTGTGCTGTTCTGCTTTGTTTCTTCTTCTTTTTGACTCGAGAAGACCTGAAGTGGACTAGCTTTAGTAAGTCCTTTCCTTAGGAGGAATTAAAGCTCTCAGCGGAGCTAAACTTCCGACGAAGTTGGAGACCGATTTTTAAATAAGTCAAGAGCCAGTTTCTGGCGAAATTAGCACGGAATTTCCGCGAAGCTAGAGATGTGCTTTTAGCGGAGCTAAGGCACGTTTCTCAGCGAAGTTATTCAAGCATTGCGCTAAGTCAGCACTAGACTCACGGCGGAGTTAGCCCTTAGTGGGGCTGAAGTAACGCTTCTTGGGAAGGCGCTTTAGGCGCCGTTTCAAATTAATTTGAAACAACTGCTTGCGCTCCTTTCGAGGAGGCGTCATTTAGGCAATCATCAGCCTATAAAAGCCTGATTGGGCTGAAAGAGAAGGCATCACTTCTCTTTGAATTTTCAGAGCACTGCAAGCCCTTTCTTCTTTCTTCTTCGTTTGAGAATCCAAGAACTTCTTCAGTTCTTCAATGGCTCCCAAGAGACGAGTAGGAAAAGAGGTCGCAGCCTCTACGACGGAGGGTCCTTCTCCTCCGGTCATCGAACGACTGATCGCGGGTAGGGATTTTTCCCTTTTGATCAAAGATTTTCATCTCTCTTTTAAAGTCAATTTTGGTTATCTTTCGATGAACCCAGAATGATCAATCATGATCTGGTGATCTTAGGGAGTTCAATTCCCTGAATTTCCCTTGATTTCTTGATTGGGAATCTCAGAACCGAAGGGTCTCTTCTTCAAGTTTCCAGGCGAATCTATCCCTTAGGCGGTTCACATCCTATTGAATGATAGGGTGCGAAGCTAGCCTTTGGAGTGTAACTGAAAAGGACCTTAATGCCCTTAAAATAATCTTTAGTCAGCAGTACCCTTCTGACGAAGTTAGCCCCTGGGGCTTTGTCGCATTCTGTTGTTCAAGGTCAAGCTTTCAGAGCGAAGCTAACACTTGGATATTTTCTCACTTCCTGCCTTCGTGTGGAGCGCGGAGTTACGCTGCAGCTGCGAAGTTAGTCCAGGGCGAAGCTATCATTAGGCCAGCTTCGCTCGGAAAGCGAGGCTATGCCTTAACAAAAATTGCATTCTTGTTTTAGTCCTTGTTTGGTTGATGAACTAACCATAGTTTCTCCTTGTTCTTGCAGTACACTATACTCCTGGTCCTCTGAACAGTCTCTTTGGCACAGCCAGGGGACTGGATGGCAACGTCAGCCTGTAGTTTCAAGGGCAGGCTTCACTATTCAGCGAGCGAAGCTCTTCTGCTCGGGATATACTTATTCATGGTGGGGATCAGCGCACCATGAGGAGCATCTTAACTACTGCTCCCCTTGAAGATTCTGACCGAAGAATCTATCGGAAGCCCGGCTTCATGTTCGGAGATACAGCGCCAGACAACGATCGCTAGCTGCTAGCCGGAGAGGGGCAGTGGATTTTCAAATTAGATGGTGAGAAGTTCTATCTCCCATTTAGCAAGCAGCATTTTCCCTTGTCCTTCTTTTAATGCGTGACGAGGGCTCGGAAGATGTAGTGGCAAGTGACTCGGACTACTGACTCCGTTCACGTAGGGAAATTGATAATTCCGTCTCCCGGTTACACAAGGACAGGTCCTCCTTGCTGCATATTGGGTCTCCACCCTGGGAACGTACTTCCAGACATCCTGTGGGAGAAAACCCGGCGGTGGCTCAGACTTTTGGAAATCAATTCTTTAAGGTTCGTGGCAATTATCCAGCCACTGATTTCAGGACTCCAGGATGGATTCACCCTCCCAAGGCATGGTGGAGGGACTTGACTTTATATGTCCTTGCTCATTTTGAGGAGGATCTGGAGAGGCTGGGGACTTTATGAGGCCGTCAGGGCGACTTGTTATGGTATTCAAATGAGTGTAGCAACTTCTATGCCATCTTTGAGTTATACTGCCCGGCTACAGGGACCTTCACCCCTGTTGGCGAATTGGGTATGGCTCTGCACGTGATGTGGGAAATCTCTGCTCTGCCTTTGGGGTCTATCCCATATGAAAAATATTTCTCATGCGAGGCGGAATTGGCACTTCTAGAGAAGCAGGAGCCTGCCTTATTTGAGACTTATCGGGAATTGATGTGCCACCTCCACATTTGCTCCAGTATGCATATGAGCCACGAAGGAACTTCATGCAGTTTGAAGAGCTGGGGAAATTATTTGTTCCCCGACTTGGAAGGTACTCCTGAAGCGGCTCATTGTGGAGTTGCTGATGAAGACATCTTTCGTCGGATGCAAGAGCACTCTCAAGGGGATTTGATTCTGGAAGATGATGACGGACCCTATGAGAAAGGCGATATTCTTCGGAGTTTTCACCACCAGGTTCGTCGACCGACGTCCCGGAAGGCACTTCTAGCTGGTTTCTTAACGGTCTGGTTGAAGAGATGTGTGGTGCCATCTTCGTCTGGCGATGTCATTCATCCGACTGTCTTATTGCCTGCCGTTCGTCTAGTCCATGGTCGTTCTCTTGGACTTCTTCAGCGATGGTGTGCTGTATTCAAAGAGGCCTTCGTGCATTGACGGAGGCTTTCTGTAGGCCACTAACGACGAAGCGGGAAAAGGGGACTATTTTGCCCTGCGACGGACCAAACCCCAGAATAGGTCTGCCATATACTTATTTAATGGCATGGTTCACCCTGCACTGTCCTTCCATCATCCAAGCTGGAGAGGAGCCCCCAGAAGGTGTTCGAATGACGCTTCTCCGTCGATTCGAGGGATGTTCATGGTCGAAGACTTATGTGGCTGCGGTCCGTAAACTGCTGTGCCGTCATGACGTCTATAGCCTTTTTCGATACTTCTCCTACATTCGCGATGCGGGTTATGGTGAAGAATTCAAGGATGTGGGAGAAGGGCAGACGTCACTGAGTCGGGGAGAGTCTTCGAATGGCTGGTTAGCATCCGGCCATCACACTTATTGTATAGAAGTGGGGACACCTGTTACTTGGAGCCCTATGTTCCGAGTCGTTTGCCCGTCAGTTTGGGTATGACCAATTGTACGTATATGTAATCCGAACAGCAGCCTGGCCTTCATGGGGAGTCTTATCGATGGAGCTCGTGCCTGGCGGTTCTTCATTGCTGGCTGTACTGAGGCGCGACTGTGCACGCCGCTAAGGACTCCGAACCTTCTGACGACCCTGGGATTCTGCCAGTGGTATAGAACTTCGAACCCTACACCCACTGGATTTTCTATTAATTCCTCTGGTGTGAAGTTAATCTCTCAGCGGCTGAAAGCGGAAGGTCACTGAGAAGAGCGAGGGAAAAGGGTCCGCGTTTCAGGCCTCGGGGAATTCATTGCTGTTGATGATAGCGAAGCCTCGGATGCAGGAAGTCCTCGCTTTGAAGCGGATACAGGTGCTGAGGCTCCAACAGCTGCTTCTGGTGGGGTAGGCACGGCCCCCATGGAACATGTTAATGTGGAAGAGGTGGAGGAAGAAGATGCTGACGTCCACTTCAAGCGAAAGCGAGAAGGTGGATCTCGTAGGAAGAGGGTAGTGAAGAAGCCTCGTCGCTACGCTCCTACGGTTGTTGCAGAGGGCGAATTGTCTGCAGCGCCTCCTCCTCCTGCCCCATTAGTCATTAAGTTATCGGCTCCTAGGCCGACTATTGGTAAAGCTGCTCCAGACCCGGGTAAGATTAGCTCCATTCTTGTAATATACTTCTTATGTGTTCCATATAGCTCATTGTTTACTTTATGCTTTAGGAACTGAGGCGGTGAGAAGCCTGAGAAGTGAGGCTGCCGGAGAACAGGGGGAGCACTATGATCCCCTGTTCACTTATAGAGAAGGCGATGAAGCTGGCTATTTCGCCGTCTCGAAAGAGTCTGGAGATGATGCGGCTGATGTAGGTCCTTCGGGCGTTGGGACTTCAAAAGGAAGTCCCATAGCTTCTAGCTCTTTTGGGTGGATCACGGAGGGTTCGGCAAGTGAAGGCGGGCCGGCCATTCGTGTTGATTCCGCCAAAGATTTTCTAATGGAGCCTGCAGGGACTGATGCAGCCGTCAAGACGATTGAGGCGACATTATCTTTTGGTACTTTTTTTGACCTTTTGACTCCTGCTATTTATTATGCCTTGCCTAAACAAAGTCTTGTTGTAGGTGTTTCGCCTCTGGGTGCATCGACTTCAAGAGAGCTAACCCGTCTTCCTGGGGGAACCAGGAGTGAAGTAAGTGCTTCGACCGCGGTGGATGCTGCTGAGTTGGATGCTTTGTATCACGACCTGCCCTCTTATCAGCCTGAACCAGCCAGAGGAGATGAAATTGAGGGAACGGTAGTCATGGAACCAACCTCGCTTCCAGTTATATCAATGAGCGAGATGCCATTGGTTTCGCCAGTACAGCCTATCTTGCCAGGCGCGGAGCTGAAGGTGATTACCAGTCCTACTTCTCCAACATTGGTGGTTGAGCCAGCTTTCCCAGAAATAGTCACTAGTCCTACCTCGGTTGTGGCTAGTGTACTGGTTTCAATGAGGACTCCTCCGAGATCACCGACGACCCCTCATGTTACTGCAGCCAGTGCTTCTATTATTTCCCCCATAGTTACACCGGTGAAGCCAGTGGAAACTCTGTCTTCAGGGGCTACTCATTTGCCGGGAGTAATTGAGGCCGAGAACGAATTTGTGGCTGAGTTAGTCGACAGCTTTTATAAGAGCTTAAAGCGATCCATTGCTTTGGTCTTGAAGGGCTCGACTACCTCGTTCTCTGCTTTAAAGGTGGTCCTCTCCGAAGCTTGACAGTATTCGGGACTTCAGAGGTGATGACCAGGCCGCGACATTAGAGCTTCTGGTGGACCGACTCGAGAGGGATGTGGACGAATGGCGCCATCTTAGTCATTCAGATCTGGAGTCTTCAGTTAACGAGCAGCTTGTGCATCTTGTTGCTCAGATGCATGAAGCTCATCTCGTCGCTCAAGAAGCTGCTAAGGCCATTTCTTCTGATTTAAAATCCTTAGAGACAAGGAAAGTAGAGCTCGGGGATGCCATAGACGCTTCTAGCAGTGCTCTTCTTGGCGCTGAGGATAAAATTGAAAAAGTTAAGGAAATGATCAGGAAGGCTAATCTTCTTTTGTCCAAGGCTGAACCAGTGCGTCTTGAAGAGACTGCCCGGCTTGAGCAGCTTAATGCCCAGAATAACGAAGTCTTGCGGCAGGAGCTAGCACAGAGGGCAACCTTGGTTGAAATTGAAGCTCGCTTGGCCCAGACGACGAGCTTTAATGAGGCCGAGTTGAGGTCGCAGTCACTTATCAGGGCTGCTGAAGAGAGGAAGACTAGGCTTGCTACTCTTGAAGAACGGATTAAGTCCTATGAAGCACCGTCATAGCTTGTAATCTGTGCATTCATGTATCCTTCTTTTGGAATCAATAAAAAGTGATTTTATTTTGACTCCCTCGTTGCATTTCCAACTTGTTTTATTTTCTGAATTCTCGCTTTCAAGTTATATCGCAGCCGATTGAGAAGCCACCAAGCTCAAAATTTTGTCGTATGATGATAAAGAAATAGTCCTTGTCGGACTGAAAGATGAGGCTTGGCTATCTGCCGGTTCAGAGGTCGCAATGCCATAACCGATTGAGAAGCCATCAAGCTCAAAATTTTGTCGTATGATGACAAAGAAATAGTCCTTGTCGGACTGAAAGATGAGACTTGGCTATCTGCCGGTTCAGAGGTCGCAATGACGTAACCGATTGAGAAGCTACCAAGCTCAAAATTTGGATGAAATTTGGAAGGAATTGTCAGAGGTATATTGTTAACGTGACAACCCGAAAGTCTACCAAAGACTGAGTGGGACTCAGAAACTTGCTGGGGGGTTAGGAAATGAATTCCATAGAAGATCATATGTCAGAGGTGTAATGTTAACGTGACAAAAAGAACTTCGTAGGAATTCGGAAAGCAACTTGTTGGAGAAAAACGAGGAGATCACTGTCATAGTTTAATGTTAACTTGGCAGCGAAATGGATGCCAGAGGTGTAGTGTTAAACATAGCATGGAAGGGGTCTCGTTCTCACAGAGAGAAACGAGGAGATCACTGTCATAGGTTTAATGTTAACTTAACAGCGAAATGGATGCCAGAGGTATACTGTTAAACATAGCATGGAAGGGGTCTCGTTCTCATTGCGAGAAATGAGGAGATCACTGTCATAGGTTTAATGTTAACTTAACAGCGAAATGGATGCCAGAGGTATATTGTTAAACATAGCATGGAAGGGGTCTCGTTCTCACTGGGAGAAACGAGGAGATCACTGTCATAGGTTTAATGTTAACTTAACAGTGAAATGGATGCCAGAGGTATACTGTTAAACATAGCATGGAAGGGGTCTCGTTCCCGCAGAGAAACGAGGAGATAACTGTCATAGGTTTAATGTTAACTTAACAGCGAAATGGATGCCAGAGGTATACTGTTAAACATAGCATGGAAGGGGTCTCGTTCTCATTGCGAGAAACGAGGAAATCACTGTCATAGGTTTAATGTTAACTTAACAGCGAAATAGATGGAAAGATCTTTATATGTGGTCTTACCATTCTATGGATGAGAATTGGTAAGTGATTTTGGAAAGGGAATCAAATAGGAACAGGTCCCTTAGGATTTTTAGCAAATCCTCAGCTGTCAACGGGTTTGATATGCCTTTACCAACTACCGTTTGAGTCGGGCTAGCCATGCTATTCCCCTCAGCATGATGAGTTATCGAAGACTTATGTTGGGCTTAAAGGCCAACATTTTCCTCTATCCTTAACCGTTAAAGGTGTTGGCTCATGTGGTTTGTGCATGTAACCTTGATTCTCCTTTTAGACAACCAGTGTATGACCAGGTTCCTACCGGTTTATGGTTGTATGATCTCGTTTGGAGGAAGAGAGAGGGCTCTTTCTGCGTACCTTGGATTTGAAGGTCTTGATCAGAGGTGTAGTGTTAACTTGATCATAAGAAGGATCCTTAATCACGGATAATACTTCTTTAAGAACTTTCCATTGATCGGCATCATGAGTAAATCACCATCTGAAGTCATAAGGCGATATGCTCCGTTTGAATAGACTGTTTCTATTACAAACGGTTCCTCCTATTTGGGCTGAAATTTGCTTTTGGTTTTGTGAGTCATGATCATTGGTCGTCTGATGGCTAAAACCAAATCTCCTTTCTGGAAGGCTCTTTGTTTGACCTTCTTATTGAAGGCTTTTGAGATTCGAGCTTGATACAACTCGATGTGCTGCTGAGTTTGTAACCGCTTCTCATCTAGGGCTTCGAGCTCTTGAAGACGCAACCGATCATTGTCTTCTCATGTGATCTTAGTCATTAAAGTGACTCGCAACGACGGCATTTGGATTTCCAACGGTATGACTGCTTCACACCCGTACACTAGGGAAAAAGATGTATTCCCTGTCGGGGTCCGAACCGTGGTTCGGTAGGCCCAAAGACATTCACCAAGCTTTTCGTCCCAATCTCGCTTATTCGAGGAGACGAACTTTTGAGTAACTTAATGATTGTCTTGTTGAATGCTTCCGCCAAGCCATTAGCGGCAGGATTATAGGCAGTTGAAGCCACATTCTGAATTCGCTATTTATCGCAGAATCGATAGAATACCTGGCTTATGAATTGGGGACCGTTATCATGGATGATTCGCCTAGGGACACCAAACCGATGAATGACGTGGTGTTTGATGAAATTAACCACGTTGGAAGTTTTGACTTCAATCAGTGGTATGGCTTCTGCCCACTTTGAAAAGTAGTCGGTTACTGCCAGGATAAACTGGTGACCTTTTGTTGAAGAGGGGCTGATTGGTCCTATGACATCGATTCCCCATGCTTCAAATGGCCATGAAGCAACAGTTGGGTGGAGCAAATCTGAGGGCTGATGGATGAAATCTGCATGGATTTGGCATGCTTTACACCTTCGTGCATATTGGATGGCATCGACTATCATGGTTGGCCAATAATATCCCAGCCTATGCAATCTGTCTTTAAGTTTAGGGCCTGCCTAATGAGCGCCGCATATGCCGTCATATGCTTCTTTAAGCACTTCCTGTGCCTCTGAATTAGAAAGGCAACGGAGGAGGACACCGTCATATGAACGACGGTAAAGTGTCTTCAGAGTTGGATCATAGTAAAAACGGAGAGACCTTCGTCTGATGGATGCCGCTTCTTTAGGATTCTGGCAGCAGACCATGTAGAGCATAGTCGATGAAAGGAAATCGCTAATCTCTCGGCTCCAGATCCGTCGAGATATTATAGACCTCTCTGGTTCTTAACATATGTTTAGAGCAGACAAGGTGTCGAGTCACCACTGTGAGGTGATATTCGGTGTCGGCTGGCAGGGCTAGTTTGTTGCTAATGCAGCAAGAGCATCTGCTTTAGCATTCTGAGATCGAGATACATGTCCGATGTAAAAATCATCAAATAGATTAGCCAATTCGATGACTGTGTGGTAATAAGGCATCAAGTTTCGTGGCGGACCTCATACTCGCTTTTAACCTGATTGATGATCAGTTTTGAATCGCCGTAAGCTTCAAGGTAGCGTACCCCTATTCCGTGGGCGAGCTGAAGACCAATGAGTAGAGCATTATATTCCGCTACATTGTTGGAGTATGATTCCGTCAGAGAAAATGCTCTAGGAAGGACATGATTCTGTGGAGAGAGAAACACAACCCCTACGCCGGCAATGATCCTGCATTTAGGGCCTATTCGTGATGCTCCATCGAAGAACATCTGCCAAACTTCATCCTCTGAGGTTACATTGGACTCGAAGACTTCATTCGGAATATCTTCATGATGTTTGAGTTTTCCGGAATCGGATGAGCAGCTAAGAACTCTGCAAGGGCCTGGCCTTTAACCGCCTTTTGGGGATAAAGATCATGTCGTATTGAGACAAAAGAAGCTCCCATTTAGCTAATCTTGAATTCAATGATCCTGGCTTCGTCATGAGAAGACGCAAAGGATTCACCCTGGAGATGACATGTATGGTTTGGCCGACCAAATAATGTCGTGTCTTCTGAACGGCAAAGACAAGAGCTAAGCACTCCTTCTCAACAGGATTATAGCGAGACTCCGCTCCTATCAGAGTCCTGCTCAGATAATAGATGGCCTGTTCGTGACCATTATCGTCTTTTTGAGCAAGCAGGGCACCAAGAGAATGGTCCATAGCTTTCACATAAAGCAAGAATGATTTCCCTGATGTGGGTGCTACTAAGATTGGAGGTTTTGTGAGATATGTCTTGATATCCTCATAAGCTTCCTGACAAGCTTGATCCCATACAAAGGAAGCACTCTTTTTCATGAGTTGGGTGAACGGTTGACAGCGGCCCGAGAGATTTGCGATGAATCTTCTGATATAAGCCAGTCTACCTTGCAAGCCTCTAAGCTCTTTGAGGTTCCTAGGTGGGTGTATGCTTTGAATGACTTTGACTTTGTCTGGGTCAAGATGAATTCCTTTTGATGTAACAATAAACCTAAGGAATTTGCCACTCGAAACTCCCAAGAAGGATTTCGTCGGATTCATTTTCAGTTGATGAGCCCGCATTATGTCGAACATCGTTCTCAAGTCACGAAGATGGTCATTCTTATTGCGGCTTTTGACAGCAATGTCGTCGACATAGCATTCTACTATTTTTCGGAGATGATCACGGAAGATTGTACTCATTGCCCGCTGATAGGTTGCTCCGGCCTTCTTCAGCCCGAAGGGCATTACAGTGTAACAGTATACCCCAATGGCGTTCGGAACGAAGTATGCTTCTCGTCATCGGGATACATCTTAATCTGGTTGTACCGTGAAAAGCCATCCATGAAAGACATTCTTTCAAATCCACAGGTATTGTCAATCATGACATCAGTGATGGGCAGTGAGAATTCGTCTTTAGGACAAGCTGTATTGAGATCACGGTAGTCGATGCAGATCCGTATTTTTCCATTCTTCTTGAGAACGGGAACGATATTAGCAACCCAATCTGGATGTTGTTCCTCCCGTATGAAGCCACATGCGATGAGCTTATGAACTTCGGCTTCAATAGCCTCCATAATGTTCGAGCGAAACTGACGTTGTTGCTGCTTGACTAGCTTGGCATCAGGTTTGATATTTAGACGATGCATGGCTACTTGTGGATCTAAGTCCGGGCATGTCTTCGTAGTTCCATGCGAAGACGTCTATATACTCCTTTACGAGTATTATTAATTCTTCTTTTTCCATAAGTGATAAGCTTTCACTTATAAAGATGGGTTTAGGGTGATCTTGACTACCCAAGTTGACCTGCATCACCTTGTCTTCAGTAGGTGGTTCGCGCAGTTCGAATCGCTTTTCCCATTGGAGATCTAATTGCTGAGCCCATGGTTCCTCATCAGTAGCTTCCGCACACTGCAATTGACTGCTTGAGGTCATATTAACGGTGAGATTCTCGAACATCATTCCCACACTAACATCTGAGTCCCACTCGGAGGATGAGGCAGAATGTGATGGAATCGGTTCGCCATCCCTGAATTGAACCGTCCTGGTGGTGTGGGTGTAACGTATCCCAATCCCCACGTGTGTTATCATAGTAACTTGCAGGTTTCCCTTTTGGCACAAAGTTACGCAGCAAACTACGCCTTCCTTTTCGAAATTCAGGCCCTCTCCATGTTTTAGGTTGTAACCCATTTTCTTCATCATATGGCGTGCTGGTCACGCGTAATGGAAAAATTGTGGGGTGTGAGTCTGAACTTGAATCTGTGGCTGTGGACCCTCGTGGTTGGGCTCTACCGAATGTTATTGGTAACTGACCTTCTTTGGATGGAGGGATCACTAAAACGGCCCCTTCTACAGATTCCATGGGTGTATCGGATGCGCTTGGCCTATGTAAAGGCATGTGCAGAGAGCTATCCGTAATGGATTCAAACAACCCAATACTCACAGGATTGTTGACACTTAAAAAAGACAAGATTCTTATTGGTCTGAACAAATGTCTAACTTGTTGACATTTACAAAAGACAAGTGGCAGACGAGCTGAAGACCAGTTTTCATTCACCTCCAAGGGACAAGAAAGCAGCTTGGACTCCACTGATCCAGCAAGCAGAACAGTGAGCCCGGGACGTTTCTAAACAGACCTCAGCAGGTCTAAGATGCTAGCATTTAGCATTACATTAGCCCAAGGAGATAGCCTCGATTGAGAGGCTAGCATCATCCAACTTCGCCAGGAAGCTAATTGACAGCTTCGCCGAAAAACCTCTTTTCGGATTTCGCCAAGGATTGCCTTTAGCTCGCTATGAGCTTCAAAGCGGGCAGCTCCGCTATTGATCTACTACGGTCAACCTTTGACAATCAAATCTCCTGATGAGATTGGATTCAAACAAATCAAATCCAATCAGGATTCAAATATGGCAGGTGATTGCCGCTATCTCTTGACTCTCTTGAAACGAGTAAGAGGATCAAGGAGAATCTCCCAACAATATGGAAAGGATCAAAACAGATCAACCGGCCTGCCAATTCTAGCTCCGCAGAAGCTATCCTAGCCTCGCAGCAAGGCTAATTTCCAGATTTAAACAGATTTGATTCAATCTGTTTCCATATCTTCAAGGGACGATTATACCCTTGCTCTCCCTATAAATAGCCCGCCAGGGGTACAAGGAGACAGAGACACATGCATACGGGAGGACTCCACAAGCAGAGGCTTCTTCATAACGCACCGCGCGCTCTCGAATTCAGAGATCTTTTAGAGAATTGCTTTCTCTAACCAGGGTGTTGATACCCTAACATCATCCTTCTTCTCAAGGAATCTCCGGAACCAGGCGAGAAGGAATTCCTTATCGAAGGCGATTTTGAGAAGCAGCAAGAGGGTTCTACTAACCTTCTGTTCTCTGATTCCCGAACTAGGCGAGAAGGGAATCTCATCGCTCGCATCGTCAAAGGGACAAAGTGGTCGCGCGCTGACCAGACTCCTATCGGCACACTTCTCCAGAATCTATGAGGAGATCTACTTGTAATCTTTTTAAGAATACTTGTAATTTAGCTCCTCAAACTTTTTTTTTGTAAGTTTTCCCCCTTTGCAAACATAATGGAAAACAAGATGGCGACTCCGCTGGGGAAGATATTCTCCTCTGCTGAGAATCAAGTGTCGCAATGTGACGATCAGACCTTTGGGTCTATCTCTGAATTCTACAAAGTCGGTGCAGCCAGAGCTTCTCTGGCTAAATCTTCAAGGAAAGTCTCTGCGGAGACTGAAAAGGTTCCCTGCAAACCTGCTGCGGTGCTCTGGCGCAACAAGGAAGCATGCCCACAGACCGAGCCCTGCACTCTTGAGAACTTGGTCATCCAGATCGACCAAGGAAGACCTGAAGAAGTCCTCTCTGGGGGTGACCTGACGCTTCGAGCACGGAAGCACAGGAAGGTCTTCACGACCAAGGTTTCAAATCAGAAACCAGAGGCAGAATTCTGCCAACACCCCACAGCCCCGCGTGTGGCTATTCAGGTTCCTCGTGAACCTAAGCATCTTCCGTCAAGGCGGATATGGAAGCCCAAGCAGAAGTCTCCAAC
This sequence comes from Agave tequilana, assembly GCA_038442645.1. NCBI lineage: Eukaryota > Viridiplantae > Streptophyta > Magnoliopsida > Asparagales > Asparagaceae > Agave > Agave tequilana. The sequence goes on along the minus strand of JAVJIF010000376.1, from coordinate 51,600 downwards.
CGAGGTTTCCGGTGTAGTCACGCTGAAACTGCGCCTCTCCCGCGAAGAAAAGGGTAAGATGCCTATCTACCCTAACGATGCTGCCAATCATGAAGTCCCGACGGCGATCATACCGTCGCTCAAATCAAAGGCAGCAAAGCCTTCTGACAGCCTCGCTTTCACAAGCGAAGCCACCATACCAAAGCATACTCATTGGATCCATGGCCGCGAGGCTAAGGCCAAAGAGTCATCTAAGGCTAATCTCCTTCGCGGCGGAATAGCGGATAAAGCACCTCGGCGTGCTCCACTCTCTAGTTCATCAAGCATTAAGTTCGCACCTGCTGGCGAATCTAGATCTGAAGCACTATTCAGTGCTAATCCCTTTTGCAGGGATAAGAAGAATGGAGTATCGTCCCATGTACACTCCGAAAAAGCTTCTCTGCGAAGTTATCCAGGCTCTGTTGGGCCTGACCTACGAGAATTCCTGGTAAGCAAGCAGAAGCCGGAGCCCCTCCGAACTACTTTCCCCTGTTGTCAAAGAGGATGCCGACTTGTGACAATCCATTCAACCCGCTGCCGGCTACATCCAACCATGGCTGTATCTCCGCACCGGCAATCGGTGTTTGATCGGTTGTCCGCACATGTTCCTACGAGGCATCGCGGAAGGGGCGCCTCACCAGATCCAATCTCCGCCTCCGTCAATATGACCGGAAGAGGCCGAGAGCGACATAAGGGGAGTCAGACATCTGATGGTCCCCCTTACAGTTCTCCAGATCCAGATTATAATCCAAGCCTAGGCGAGGTCTCGGTACAAGAAGAAGGTGTTTTCCGAAACACCAGATCCAGGGTGGCAATACCCTACAATTACGAGCAACCTTCTTCCTCGACGGCCCTGATCCCGCCATCACCCGGGCAGTCACCTCAATCTTCAGACGAAGAAAAGGAAGACAGCGGGTATGCCTCGTCAGCGACGGTCAGTTCAGTGCGAACCGACAAAGCATCGGTCAACATGGCCGATAACGCTAACGATGACCTTCGTCGGCGTTTGGAAGCTCAAGAGCAAACCTCCAGGACCCAGCAGGAAGCCCTGGACAATATTCAACAGATGCTTGCCCAACTCCTCAGCAATCGAAGCGGCAATGATACCGAAAGCCACCACGATGAGGAGGAACACTTTAGCAATGATCCGAAATCCAAGGGAGGTTCTTCCCTAGATGCTGAAGTCCTTAAGGGCCTCCAGGCTCAGATTGCATCCCTAACTCAGAGGGATGAATTAAAGAAGGTGGGGACAGTCCGTCCTTATCCACTAGAGTGGGATTCGGTGCCATACCCACCAAAGTTCAAACCACCAACGTTGCATACGTATGATGGTAAGAGCTCGCCCAATCAGCATATCTACTATTTCCGGTCTCAGACTGGTAATGTCATAAGCAACGACGCCATCATAGCTAGGCTGTTTATTGGCACTCTAAAGGGCGTGGCATTCGACTGGTTCCGAAGCCTCCCTCCAGGCTCTATCAATTCCTGGCTCGACCTGGAAACTCGGTTCCTCTCTCGCTTCTATGAGGACGACACTGAAGTGACCATGGATAAGCTCCTCTCTACCGTACAGAAGAAGGGCGAACCCGTCCGCGACTACATTGAGCGGTTCAGAAACTTATCCTTGATGTGTCCAGCAGGGATGCCGTTACCCATGCTCTTACAGACATGCAGGCACAACTTCTTGGATCAAGTAGAAGTTCGCATGGGGGCTGTCAAAGCCCACACTTGGAAGGAATTAGTCAAACAAGCTGAGATAGCTGAGAAGTCGGCTAAAAAGTTCGAGCCATCCGCCCCCAGAGGCAAATGGGGTACGAACAGAAAGGACGCGGCGACCCACCTCAGTCTTCCCAAACTAAGGGGAAAGAGATTATGTCCGTAGAGTTATCCGGAGACGTGCAGTCGAAGGCTAAGAAGAGCGGCTTCAACAATCAGGAGCCCAAGTTCCCTCCAAAACAGTACTCCTTCAAAGATGATCAGGTGGTTACAATATTCCATCTGCTCCACAAAGGGAACAAGCTGAAGCTGCCGGATGCTCGACGTCCTGATGACATAGGGCGCACAAACGACCCCAAATATTGCCTCTATCATAGGATGATTCACCATCCTACTGACAAGTGTTATGTCCTCAAGGATAGGATACAAGCCCTGATTGATGCCGGCGTCCTCACACTGAAGACGGAGCAGAAGAAAGTCACTGCCAATATGGTGACTCTTGAGTTCGGCACTGCCCAGAAGGTCACAGTTCCTGACGGGACCTATCCAGCCCCGGCGCCGCGGTTGGAAGTCAAGCATCCTCCAGCCATGACTCAATACAACAAGGGTCTCGTCCCTTTGACATTGGAGACGGGGGAAGTCATGTGGATACACCCAGATCTCGTCCAAGACATTCAACGGTGTTCAAAGCGGCCCAACTCAAAAGGCAAGTCCTGCAATGTCATCTCTGTCCTGCCAGATGATGGTAATCTTACTTCGGCTTCCCTCAGCGATTCAGAAGAAGAGAAGCATGCCTGTACAGCGCAGGCAGATGCGCCTCAACAGACGGGCACCCGGTCTGGAAAGTCATATCAAAGGCAGTATGACAAGCCTACTGACGAGATACAGCAGCAAACGACGTCAGTACCAATGCCGGCATCCACTCCAATTCCAGCCAAGGGAAAGGAAAAGCCTAAGGAGGTGCGGTTCGACCATGTGTTGAAGAAACCGCCAAGCCAAGGGTTAGACACGCCCTTTCGCTTTGATATATTGGCCCACTTAGCCAATATCCCGGCTCGTATCACAATACACGAGCTTCTTCGTCTCTCCAAAGAGACAAGAGAGGCACTCAGAGATGCGCTGGCCAACTCGGAGTCCTTTCTGACATGCATGCCCGAGGTTCCTGGTGATGAGATGCGGCCTTCCTGCTCAGAGTGCCATCACGCACAGTCAAAGGTGCCTGCTATTACCTTCACGGCGGAAGATATGCTTCTCAAGGACAACAAGCACGATCGACCTCTGTACTACACCGGATATATCGGTTCAACATGCATTGAAAGGGTACAAGTCGATCCGGGGTCGGCACTCAGCATCATCCCCAAACGGCTTCTCTATTTCCTCGGCATACCACTGTACAGGTTGTCCGCAACCACTACTACAATATATGGTTTTAACGCCGGGAGCAGCCATCCACTTGGGAAGATTCGGCTCCGTTGCAGAATCGGAAGCCTCAAGTCAGAGGTAACGTGTTATGTCATTGACGCTGACACATCATACAACCTGCTACTGGGACGACCATGGATCCATACCAACTGGATCGTTCCTTCTACCCTCCACCAGTGCTTCAAGTATGTTGAGGATGATGCGACAGTACGAACTGTCTTCGCTGAGAAGTAACCCTTCAAGGGGGTGGAAAACTACTTCACTGATGCTCTCCTATATCAAGAGGCTAGTGGAACGCCGGGATAACCATTGCCAGACGATGATGAAAGTGGCAATGAGGCGGATTCGGAATCCGAAACGGGCATGCCAGCCATTCTGATTGGCGAGCCAATTGTAGCATGCTTTAATGATCCCTGATGTAAGATCCCTCCTGAAGAGGAAGGCGAATGGATAATTAATGATAATATTTCTTTTGATTATCCTGCGAGCATCGAGTCGATTAAATCCATTATGGATGGCCTCTTCATATGCCCGTACATGAGCCGAGTATGGCTAGCACATCTGTGGAAGCCATAGAAGGGGCCACGCTGGTAGTCCCTCCGTCCAAGCAAGGTCAGGCGCCGATAATCTTCGGCAGAGCCCGGCCAGGGAGATTCTCAACTGCAGACTCAAGCTCAGAGTCGGATGCTCCACAGTTCTTTCATTACGCACCATCAGCGCGCCATATTATGAAGAAGATGGGTTACAACCTGAAGCAGGGAGCGGGCCTAAACTTTGGAAAAGGAAGACGCAGCTTGATGCGTAACTCCGTCCCAAGAGGGAAACCTGCAAATTACTATGATAGTACACGCAGGGGGTTGGGTTACGTCACGCCCACATCATCAGTAACAGTTCAGGTCAAAGACGACGGACCAATTCCATCACAGTCGGCTTCATCCTCCGAGTGGGACTCCGATATCAGCATAGGAGAAATGATAAAAGGCCTCGCCGCGAATATGACTTCAAGCAGTCAAGTGGAACCTGCGGAAGCTGCCAATGATGAACCATGGGCCCAGCAATTAAGCCTCCAATGGGAAAAACGGTTCGAACTGCGTGAGCCGCCTACTGAAGACAAGGTGATGCAGGTCAATCTGGGAAGTCAAGATCATCCCAAACCCATCTTTATAAGTGAAAGCCTATCACTTATAGAAAAGGAGGAATTGATAATGCTCGTAAAAGAGTATATAGACGTCTCCGCGTGGAGCTATGAAGACATGCCCGGACTCGACCCACAGGTCGCTATGCACCGGCTGAATATCAAGCCCGACGTCAAGCCAGTCAAGCAGCAACAACGTCGGTTTCGCCCGAACATTATGGAAGCTATTGAAGCCGAAGTTCACAAACTCATTGCAAGTGGCTTCATTTGGGAGGAGCAACATCCAGATTGGGTGGCTAATATAGTCCCCGTCCTCAAGAAGAATGGCAAAATACGGATCTGCATCGACTACCGTGATCTCAATGCGGCCTGTCCCAAAGATGAATTTCCACTGCCCATCACTGATGTCATGATTGACAACACATGCGGGTTCGAAAGGATGTCTTTCATGGACGGCTTCTCAGGGTACAACCAGATTAAGATGTATCCCGACGATGAGAAGCATACTTCGTTCCGAACACCATTGGGGGTATACTGCTACACTGTAATGCCCTTCGGACTGAAGAATGCCGGAGCAACCTACCAGCGGGTAATGAGTACGATCTTTCGCGATCATCTCCGAAAGACAGTGGAATGTTATGTTGACGACATTGCTTTCAAAAGCCACAACAAGGATGAGCATCTCCGCGATCTCAGAAAGATGTTCGACATAATGCGGGCTCATCAACTGAAAATGAACCCGACAAAATCCTTCTTGGGAGTGTCAAGTGGCAAGTTCCTTGGGTTTATCGTCACATCAAAAGGGATTCACCTTGACCCAGACAAAGTCAGAGCTATCCAGAGCATGCATCCGCCAAGGAACCTCAAAGAGCTGAGAGGCTTGCAAGGCAGGTTGGCCTACATCAGAAGATTCATTGCAAATCTCTCAGGCCGCTGTCAGCCGTTCACCCGGCTCATGAAAAAGGGTGCTTCCTTCGTATGGGATCAAGCTTGTCAGGAAGCTTATGAAGACATCAAGAGGTACATCACAAAGCCTCCAGTCTTAGTGGCCCCTACATCAGGGAAGCCATTCTTGCTTTATGTAAAAGCTCTGGACTACTCCCTCGGCGCCCTCCTCGCTCAAAAAGACGGCAATGGCCACGAGCAGGCCATTTATTATCTGAGCAGGACTCTCATAGGAGCAGAATCTCGCTACAATCCTGTTGAGAAAGAGTGTTTAGCTCTCGTCTTTGCCGTTCAGAAGACACGGCATTATTTGGTTGGCCAGACCATACATGTCATCTCCAGGGTGAATCCTTTACGTCTTCTTATGACGAAGCCAGGGTCACTAAATTCAAGATTGGCTAAATGGGCACTTCTGCTGTCTCAATACGACATGACCTTTATTCCTCAGAAGGCGGTCAAAGGCCAAGCCCTTGCAGAATTCTTGGCTGCTCATCCAGTTCCGGAGCATTCAAAACTCCACGAAGACATCCCTGATGAAGTCTTCGAGTCCAACGCAATTTCAGTAGAGGAAGTATGGCAGATGTTCTTTGATGGAGCATCGCGAATGGGCCCTAAAGGCAAGATTATTGCCGGAGTGGGGGTTGTGTTTATCTCCCCGCAGAACCATGTTCTTCCCAGAGCATTTTCTTTGACAGAATCATGCTCCAACAATGTAGCAGAATATAATGCTCTGCTCATTGGTCTTCAGCTCGCCCATGGAATGGGGGTACGCTACCTTGAAGCTTATGGCGATTCAAAACTGATCATCAATCAGGTTAAAGGCGAATATGAAGTCCGCCATGAGGACTTGGTGCCTTATTACCATACGGCCATTGAGTTGGCTAACCTATTTGAAGGTTTCTACATCGGGCATATGTCTCGATCTCAAAATACCAAGGCGGACGCTCTCGCTGCATTAGCGACGACGCTAGCCTTGCCAGCCGACACCGAGTACTATCTCACAGTCGCGACCCGACACCTCGTATGCTCTAAGTATATGCTGAAAATCCAAGAGGTCCATAATGTCTCTGCAGACCTCGAGCCGAGGGATTGGCGCTTCCCTCTCATTGACTATGCTCTGCACGGATTGCTCCCTGACGATCCTAAAGAAGCGGCTTCCATCAGACGAAGATCTCTCCATTTCTATTATGATCCAACCTTGAAGACACTTTACCGTCGTTCATATGACGGTGTCCTCCTCCGTTGTCTCTCTCATTCAGAGGCACAGGAAGTGCTTAAAGAAGCACATGATGGCATTTGCGGAGCTCACCAGCCGGGTCCAAAACTTAAAGACAGGCTGCACAGACTTGGGTATTACTGGCCGACCATGATAGCCGATGCCACCCAATATGCACGAAGGTGTAAAGCGTGCCAAGTCCATGCAGACTTCATACACCAACCTTTGGAATTGCTCCACCCTACTGCTGCTTCATGGCCATTTGAAGCGTGGGGAATTGATGTCGTAGGGCCAATCAGCCCCTATTCGGCAAGAGGTCACCGGTTTATCCTCGCAATAACCGACTACTTCTCAAAATGGGCAGAGGCCATACCGTTGGCCGAAGTCAAAACCTCCAATCTGGTTAGCTTCATCAAACACCATGTCATCTATCGATTTGGTGTCCCCAGGCGGATCATCCACGACAATGGTCCTCAATTCATAAGCCAAGGATTCTATCGGTTCTGCGATAAATACCGAATTCAGAATATGGCTTCAACAGCTTACAATCCTGCCGCCAATGGTTTAGCAGAAGCATTCAACAAGACAATCATCAAGCTGCTCAAGAAGTTTGTCTCCTCGAACAAGCGAGATTGGGACGAAAAGCTCGGTGAATGCCTTTGGGCCTACCGGACTACGGTTCGGACACCGACAGGCAATACGCCTTTCTCCCTGGTATATGGGTGCGAAGCGGTCATCCCATTGGAAATCCAGGTGCCATCATTGCGAGTAGCCCTGACTACTAAAATGACATCAGAAGACAATGATCGTCTGCGTCTTCAAGAGCTCGAAGCCCTGGACGAGAAGCGGCTGCAAGCTCAGCAACACATCGAGCTATATCAGGCTCAGATGTCAAAAGCCTTCAATAAGAAGGTTAAGCAAAGAACCTTCCAGAAAGGAGATCTGGTCTTAGCCGTCAGACGACCGATGATTATGACGCACAAGACCAAAGGCAAATTTCAGCCTAAATGGGAAGGACCGTTTGTGATAGAGACAGTCTATTCAAACGGAGCATACCGCCTTATGACTGCAGAGGGCGACCTCCTCATGATGCCAATCAATGGCAAATTCTTAAAGAAGTACTATCCTTAATCAAGGATCTTGCTCTCGATCAAGTTAACATTACACCTCTGATCGAGATCCGCGCGTCCGGAATGCGCACAAAGAGAGCCTCTCTCTTTCTCCAAGCATATCAAATCTGTTGGTAGCTGGGGGTTTGCTTAAAATCCCAAGGGACCTGCTCCCACTTGATTCCCTCTCCAGAATCACTTACCAATTCTCATCCATAGAATGGTAAGACCACATATTCCGCTGTTACGTTAACATTAAACCTATGACAGCAGTCCCCTCATTTCTCCTCATGAGAGCGAGACCTCAAAGTCACTTACCAATTCTTATCCATAGAATGGTAGGACCACACATATTCCACTGTTACGTTAACATTAAACCTATGACAGTGATTTCCTCGTTTCTCCCCGAGAAGACGAGACCTTTTCCAAATCCAATCCGACTTTTGAACTTGGTGGCTTCTCAACCAGTTATGTCATTGCGACCTCTGAACTGGCAGATAGCCAAGTCTCATCTGTCATTGAGCTTAGTGGCGTCTTAATCGGTTATGTCATTGCGACCTCTGAACCAGTAGACAGCTAAGTCTCAATCTCGAGTCCTGTTGACATTTACAAAAGACAGGTCTCGATACTTGTTGATATTTACAAAAGACAAGTATCACCTATTTTGAGCTTGGTAGCTTCTCAACCAGTTACGTCATCGCGACCTCTGAACTGGCAGATAGCCGAGTTTCATCTACCATTGAGCTTGGTGGCTTCTCAACCAGTTACATCATTGCGACCTCTGAACTGGCAGAAAGCCAAGCCCCTATCATTGAGCTTGGTGGCGTCTCAATTGGTTATGTCATTGCGACCTCTGAACCAGCAGACAGCTAAGTCTCAATCTCGAGCCCTGTTGACATTTACAAAAGACAGGCCTCATACTTGCTGACATTTACAAAAGGCAAGTATCTTCACTCCAGCCCCGCAATGGGCTAACCTCGAGACTGGCAACATCTCAATTGGTTATGTCATTGCGACCTCTGAACCAACAGACAGTCATGTCTCATTATCCAAACAACAGAAGTCAAAAGGAAAATTTTCTATTAAAGCCAAAAAGATGGGATACATGGAGGAGCATATACAATGGCCTACAGGCGTATATGGTAAGATCGAATCCGATCCCCGAGCGAAGCTAGCCTCGTTCTCCTGTCATCAGCAGCCTGGGCCAGCGCCTGTGATCTCAGTTCAGCCTCATCGAAGTCCACCGCCTGAGCCAGACGAGCCTCGACCTCCGCCAAAGTCGCCCTCTGTGACGACTCCTGCCGCGCCAGTTCCTCACCTGAGCCCTGAGCTGCTCAAGCCGCGCAGTCTCTTCATGACGCATCTGTGTAGCTTTGGATAAGAGGAGATTTGCCTTCCGGATCATCTCTTCGGCCCTCTTAACATTATCTTCGGCATCAAGAAGAGCACTGGTGGAAGCGTCAATTGCACTCCCAACCTCTACTTGCTCTGTCTCCAAGGACTTCAAGTCAGAGGAGATAGCCTCAGCAGCCTCTTGAGCGGCGAGCTGAGCCTCGCGCCTTTGGGCAACAAGATGTATGAGCCGTTCATCAGCCAAAGACGCTGCGTCTGAACGATAGAGACGGCGCCATTCCCCACGTCCTTCTCAAGGTCATCTACCAGGAGTTCCAGAGCAGTAGCTTGATGGTACCCCTCAAAGTCTCGAATGCAATCAATACCTCGGGAGAGGACCACCTTCAGCTTCGAAAATGGCACAGGCGAGCCTTTCAAGACTAGACCGATAGTCTGCTCCAAATTGTTATAGAAGCTATCGACCAAATTACCTATGAAGTCATTCTCAGCTTCATCAATCTTGGTAGAGGGACAACCTCGGAGCAGTCTACCAGCCCGGCCGACACCACCGCAGAAGAAGAAGCGGGAACATCGACAGCAGCAGGACAAGCCAAGGACGATCTCGGCGGAGTCCTCATCGAAATTAATACACCAGCCACCGCGAGGGAAGGGCTGGCAACTACCTCTGGAGCAACGGGCTCAACCACCTGAGTTGGGGAGGCAGGGCTGGTGATCACCCTCAACTCCATACTCGCCGGCATCTCACTCGGGAGTGAAGGCATCTGTGGGACTGTCGTCTCCACAACCCCCGACCTCTCAGTTGTCATGGGCTGAAAAGAGGGGAGGTCGCCATACAGCGCGTCCAACACAGCAGCATTCGCCGCGGTCGAAGCACTCGACTCGCCCTCTAACCTCTCAGGAGAACCCTCCGCTTCCTTCGAAGCTGATGCACCTTGGGGACGAATACCTGCAACAAAACCAAGGTCAAAAAGGAGACGCAGCAAACAGGCGAAGATCAAGAGATCGTAGTCATACCGAAGGCTGATGTCACCTCGTCAGCCGCATCGGGATCCAAGGGTCCCATCGGAAAGTTCTTACCAGACTCGACGTAAATGGCCGGCCCGCTCTCGCCCGCCGAGTCCCCTGCAGACCACTCAACAGAGCTTGATTCCACAGAACTTCCTTTGGAGGTCCCAACACCCGAAGGACCGACATCAGCTGCGCCACTCCCAGACTCTTGCGAGTGAGCGGAAGAGCTGGCTGCAGCCCTATAAGTGAACAGGGGATCGTAGTGTTCCCCTTGCTCTCCAACTGCCTCAGCTCCTGCAACAAAAAGCAAATGATGAGTTATTTAAAGTGCGCTGAAGGCATATTAGATGGGGCCAATCTTACCAGTAGTCGGTTCAGCAACCGACGACTCAGCCACTAATGGAGCAGCAGAAGGAAGCGCAGTAGAGGGTTCGCCCTCTACCACAATTGTAGGAGCATGGCGACGGGGCTTCTTCGCCAACGACTTCCTACGGGATCCACTCCCACGTTTCCTCTTGAAGTGGACATCAGAATCCTCTTCTTCCACTTCTTCCACATGTCGTGGGGAAGCTGTCTCCACCACGCCGGAGCCGGCTTCACAGGTGTCAGCTTCACGGACATCAGCTCCTGTCCCTACCTCAAAGCGAGGGCTCCCTGCATCAGAAGCATCGCTATCATCCACAGCGATGAACTCCTCTATGCCAGGGACACGGACTCGTTTACCCTCCTTCTCAGAAGCCTTCTGCCTCATCCGATGAGCAATCAATCTCACACCCGAACTATTGGCATTGAATCCAGGAGGCGTGGAATTCGAAGCCGCATACCATTGGCAGAAGCACAAGGTCGTCCGAAGGTCGGGATCTCTCAACGGCGTGCGTAGCCGCGCCCTAGTGCCATCTGCAGTAAAGAACTGCCAGGCGCGGGCCCCATCAATGAGGCTCCCCATGAAAGCCAAGTCCGGATTCGGGTTGCCCACGTATAGCTGGTCATACCCGAATTGGCGGGCAAACCGGCTCGGAACGTAGGGTTCCAGGTAGCAGGTGTCCCCACTCCTGAACAGCAAATGCGAGGGCCGGATGCTGACCAGCCACTCGAAAACACCTCGACTCATGGGAGAGTCACTCGATTCCGCATCATGGAATTCCTCATTGTACCCCGCATCCCGCATGCGAGGAAAACAGCGGAACAGGCTGTAAGCGTTATATCGGCGTACTAACTTACGGGCCTCAGCCACGTAGATCTTCTGCCATGAACAGCCCTCGAAGCGGCGGAGAAGTGCCGTTCGAACACCCTGCGGAGGATCCGCCCCAGCTCCAATCAAAGCCGGGCAGTGCAGGGCGAACCACGCCATCAAGTAGGTATACGGTAAACCTACCCTAGGATTGGGTCCGTCACAGGGCAGGACGACACCCTTTCCTCTCCTCGACACCGATGGTCTGCAGAAAGCCTCCGTTAGCGCACGAAGGCCCCTCTGGATACAGCACACCATAGCCGGGAGAAGACCCAGACGGTGGCCATGGACCAAGCGTACAGCCGGCAGCAAGACATTCGGGTGGACAATGTCACCCGAGGAAGACGGCACCACACATTTCTTTAACCAGATGGTTAAGAAACCGGCCAGCAGCGCCTTCCGAGACATAGGCCGACGAGCCTGGTGGTGAAAGTTCCGAAGGACATCACCTTCCTCAAAAGGACCATCATCTTCAGTCACGATGATGTCCTTTTCGGCATGCGCCTCCATCCGGGCCAAGATGTCCCCTTCAGCAACTCCGCAATGAGCAGCTTCAGGCGCACTCTTCATGTCCGGGAACAGATAGTTCCCCCATCTCTTTAAGCTCTTCGAGCTACTCTTGCCACCAGTGTGGATGCTGGAACAAATGTGCAAGTGGCACATCAATTCCCGGTAAGTCTCAAGCAAAGTAGGCTCCTGCTTCTCCAGCAGAGCCAACTCCGCTTCACAGGGAAAGTACTCTTCGTACGGAAGAGACCCAAAAGGCAAGGCAGAAATTTCCCACATCTCATGCAGGGCCATGCCCAACTCACCAACTGGGGTGAAGAAGGTCCCCGAGGCAGGGCAGTATAACTCAAGGATGGCGTAGAAGCACGCCACCTTCATATCAATGCCGTAGCAGGTCGCCCTGACGGCCTCATGGAGGTTTAACTTCTCCAAGTCCTTCCCGAAATTAGCAAGGACATAGTTGGTCAACTCCGCCCACCATGTCTTGGGAGGATGAACCCAACCAGGGGTCCTGAAGTCAGTAGCGGGGTAATTCCCGCCAACTGCGCAGAATTGGGCGCCAAAAGTCTGCGCCACAGCCGGATTCCTCCCACTGGAAGTTCTCGCAATACCTTCCCAGGGTACAGCCCCATTATGCCGCGAGGAGGGCCCGCCCCTGAATAGCCGGACTGATATGACAATCTCCCGACATGGACAGATTCAGCACTTCGGCTCACACTCCACGCCATCTTCCGAGCCTGAGTCACAGCCACGAAGGAGGACAAAGGGAAGTGTCGCTTAGTGGACGGAAGATAAGATTTCTCGCCATCCAACTGAAAAATCCACTGCCCTTCGCCGGCCTGCAACTGGCGATCGGGATCAGGTGCAGCATCCCCGAATATGAAGTCAGGCTTTCTGTAAGTCTGACGGTCGAATCCTCAAGCGGAGTAGTGGTTAAGATACTCCGCATGGTCTGCGGATGACCGCCTTGGATGAGCGTATCCCGGACAAGAGAGCTCCGCTCGCTGAATAAAGAAGCCTCTCCATGGAATCGCAAGCTGATGCTACCATCTGCTCTACTGGATAACCCGAATAGACTGTTCGGGAGACCGGAGGTGTAATGCACTGCAAAGACATGAATGAGCTATGATTAGTTCATCAATCAAGTTGATATGAAAATACAAAAATTCACTAAGGCATAGCCTCGCTCAGCGAGCAAGGCCAGCAAGGCAATAGCTTCGATGAAGCTTGATCTCGAGGATGAAACTGCATCTTCGCAGGAAGAAATCCGAAGCACCAACTTCGCTTAAGCAGGAAGTGGTATAGCCCTGAGGGCTGATGTCATCAAAAGGGCATTATGGTCAAAAGTCATCATGACTGAGAGGACTTATTCAAGTCCTTTTCCTCGAACAGTACGGAGATGGCCCAAGTTATGGCTTCGTGCGAAAGCCCAAAGAAGAACTGTTCAGTTCTTAACTCCCTGGTACAAAGAAAATAGGGAGGAGAACGAATTCTCTAATGAGGACAGATCATGCCTGATCGTCCTAATGGCCGAGTATCGGCTCCAAAGGATGGAGACCACTCTCTAATCAGATCGGAAAGTTCCTTACCAGCGATCGGTCGCTCGATGACCGGAGGAGGAGGGCCCTCCGCTGCAGAAGTCGCTGCTTCTTTTCCCGCTCGTCTTTTGGGCGCCATCGAAGAAATGCAAGAGTTCTCAAAGTACTCTGAGTAAAGAAGGAAGAAGAAGATGAAAGACAGAAACTTCTCTGGAAAAAAGATCTTTTTCTGTTCAGCCCGATCGGGCTTTTATAGGCCAATCAGCGCCTAAATTGAGGCCTCGAAAAAAGGGCACATGCCGCCGTTTCGAATTAATTCGAAACATCGCCCGAAGCGCCCGAGGCGCTTTCCCAAGGGGCGACGGTTCAACCCCACTAAGGGTTAACTTCGCACAGGAGCAAAGTGCGGACTTCGCACAATCCTTCAAGGGCTTAGCCGAGAGGCTTACCTTAGCCCTCCAAAAAGGTGCTGCTCGCGGGACATGCCAGTCTCGCGAAAATCATTCGAAGAAAGGACTATGTCCTTAGCTCCGCACACAGTTTAGCCCAGCTATGGCCAGACTCTCAGTGAAAGCAAGCAAAAAATCAGATGATCGGAAGATGAACTTTCATTGATTTAACAGGAAGGGTACATTGATATTACATCAAAGTTGTGTTTTATACAATACATCCAGTTGCCCAACAGGATCATTTGAGGCATACAAGCGGTTTTATCTGCTTTCAAACCAAATCAACGGGACAGGAAAGGCCTTCCTCCGGCAAAAGGTCGTAACCCTTCGCATATGAATAGATGGTGCCACAGGGACACGGTCATTTTTCTCCACAAAATGGCAAACCTTGCCAGGCCATTTTGTTGAAGCCTGGCAATAAAAACCTATCGCCGCCAACACGATAGATCACGTATAATGGGAATCGACAGTGATACCAGTGATCTAACGGACGCGATACTCGCTTTCCCGAAGAGGATCGCCCCAAAGGCCACCAAAGTTGAAAGTCGGCAATGGTGCCGGCGATCCCACAGGCGACGCCCACTATCTTGAAGCGGATCATCTCCGGTAAAAGCGGCAGCCAACCTCACCTCAGAACGAATCATCACGGATAAGAGGCTGCCAACGGCCTTTGGGACACGCACCCGCTGCCCCGAATTGTTCCTCCTGCTTAAAAGTAAAGCTTCAACCGGGGAAGCATAAGGCAATTTTATGGTTCCTTCCATCAAGTCACAAGATTGGTGAACATAGCCCACTGCAAGGCAAAACGGAACAGATTAGCAACTAAGCACAGGAAGAGCTACAAAAGAGCTAAGTCAGGTTCTTTGGGTCAAAGCAATCCAATTTCAGTCAAAGCAGAGGATAAGCCTCGCCTGCACGGCAACCAGTGGGCTGGCTCAGCAAACGCCAAGTCCTAGCCTCGCCTATATGGCAAAGTCAGACTGATCTTGTGAGATACAGTCTCAACATTCACCAATATGGCAAGACCGGCTCAACTCTTGAAGAGACCAAGTCCCAAGTCCTGCCTGCGTAGCGGACTTAACATGTAGTGAACAAATCAAGATGATAGCTTCACAGAAAGCTATGATGAGATCCTTCTCTGCAGCAGCCAATTGCAAGATGGAGAACAAGGAAGCCAGCCAATCCCTAAAGCAGCAAATCAAGGGAGATGAGTTCCCTAAAAGCAGTGAAGTCTCTGAATGATCAAGACTTACTGGTCCTTGGCCGGATAAGAACCAGAATGGGCTTTCCCACTAATTCAGAGATCTGAGTATATCTCTCAACCAAGAGAAGAGAAAACAAGCAGGCCATTTCTCTTCAGAGGACCTCAAGTGTCCTATTTATAGGCCCCATGGCCTGAGCACTCTCACTTCAAGCGTGGAAGCTCGAATGCATTCTAGGCATTTATTGCGCCTTGATGGAAGGGACGGTTTTCCCTTGGAACCGTGCAAAGGGAGAAAACGTCTCCCTCATAAAAGGCACTTATAGCGCCTTGAAAAAGGGAAACATCCTCCTTTGGTAAGGTGCGACCGGAGAATATCTCCCTCGAACGGCGCGAAAGGAGAAATGATCCTCCTCGTAAATCAGCCCGTGACAGTTGGCTTTGAAAAGGCAACAGGAGTTCCAAAGCGAACTTATTCCCGGAAGCCCAGATGCGGAGCTACCCGTGCGCGAAGCTACTCAGAGTCACGATCCAGTGCAATTCCTCGGCGAATCTACATCCCAAAGCAGGATTGAAGGCGAAGCTAAACTCAACCATCATGGCGACGTTCATATTCCACACACCATCAATCACAGCAGTTCAAAGTGTTTCGAAGTCTGGGCTATTGCAGACTTTCGAAAACTTTGAAGGGGGTCTTGTTGACACTTAAAAAAGACAAGATTCTTATTGGTCTGAACAAATGTCTAACTTGTTGACATTTACAAAAGACAAGTGGCAGACGAGCTGAAGACCAGTTTTCATCCACCTCCAAGGGACAAGGAAGCAGCTTGGACTCCACTGATCCAGCAAGCAGAACAGTGAGCCCGGGACGTTTCTAAACAGACCTCAGCAGGTCTAAGATGCTAGCATTTAGCATTACATTAGCCCAAGGAGATAGCCTCGATTGAGAGGCTAGCATCATCCAACTTCGCCAGGAAGCTAATTGACAGCTTCGCCGAAAAGCCTCTTTTCGGATTTCGCCAAGGATTGCCTTTAGCTCCGCTATGAGCTTCAAAGCGGGCAGCTCCGCTATTGATCTACTACGGTCAACCTTTGACCAATCAAATCTCCTGATGAGATTGGATTCAACCAAATCAAATCCAATCAGGATTCAAATATGGCAGGTGATTGCTGCTATCTCTTGACTCTCTTGAAACGAGTAAGAGGATCAAGGAGAATCTTCCAACAATATGGAAAGGATCAAAACAGATCAACCAGCCTGCCAATTCTAGCTCCACAGAAGCTATCCTAGCCTCGCAGCAAGGCTAATTTCCAGATTTAAACAGATTTGATTCAATCTGTTTCCATATCTTCAAGGGACGATTATACCTTGCTCTCCCTATAAATAGCCCGCCAGGGGTACAAGGAGACAGAGACACATGCATACGGGAGGACTCCACAAGCAGAGGTTTCTTCGTAACGCACCGCGCGCTCTCGAATTCAGAGATCTTTTAGAGAATTGCTTTCTCTAACCAGGGTGTTGATACCCTAACATCGTCCTTCTTCTCAAGGAATCTCCGGAATCAGGCGAGAAGGAATTCCTTATCGAAGGCGATTTTGAGAAGCAGCAAGAGGGTTCTACTAACCTTCTGTTCTCTGATTCCCCGAACCAGGCGAGAAGGGAATCTCATCGCTCGCATCGTCAAAGGGACAAAGTGGTCGCGCGCTGACCAGACTCCTATCGGCACACTTCTCTAGAATCTCTGAGGAGATCTACTTGTAATCTTTTTAAGAATACTTGTAATTTAGCTCCTCAAACTTTTTTTTTGTAAGTTTTCCCCCTTTGCAAACATAATGGAAAACAAGGATAATCAAAGGAAATATTGTCATTAATTACCCATTAGCCCTCATCTTCAGAAGGAGTGTTACATAAGGGATTATTAAGACATGCTATAATTGGTTCACCAATCAAAATGGCTGGCATGTTTGTTTCAGATTCTGAATCCGCCTCATTGCCACTATCATCATCGTCCGGCAATGATTCTTTCGATGTTTCACCGGCCTCTTGATACAGGAGAGCGTCAGTAAAGTAATTTTCCACCCCCTTGAATGGTTGCTTCTCAGCGAAGACAGTTCGTACTATCGCATCATCTTCAACATATTTGAAGACTGGTGCAGAGTAGAGAGAACGATCCAGTTGGCTTGGATTTACGGTCGTTCTAGTAGCAAGTTGTATGACGTGTCAGCGTCAATGACATAGCACGTCACTTCAGACTTCAGGCTCCCGATTCGACAACGGAGTTGAATTTTCCCAAGTGGATGACTACTCCCGGCATTAAAACCGTATATTGTAGTAGTGGTTGCGGACAACCTGTATAGTGGTATACCGAGGAAGTAGAGGAGCCTTTTGGGGATGATGCTGAGTGCAGACCCCGGATCAACCTGTACCCTTTCAATGCATGTTGAACCGATGTATCCGACGTAGTACAGAGGTCGATGTGCTTGTTATCTTTGAGAAGCATATCTTCCGTTGTGAAGGTAATAGCAGGTACTTTTGATTGTATATGATGACATTCAGGGCAAGAAGACTGAGCGTCATCTTTAGGGATTTCTGGCATATACGTCAGGAATGATTCTGAATCAGCCAGCACATCTCTGAGTGCTTCTCTTGTCTCTTTTGAAAGATGAAGGAGCTCGTGTATAGTAATACGAGCGGGGATATTAGCCAGCTGGGCCAATATGTCAAAATGAAAGGGCGTGTTTAGCCCTGGGCCTGAAGGCTTCTTCAGGACATGGTCGAACCGGACTTCCTTAGGCTTCTTCTTCCCTTGGTTGGAACCGAAGCGGATACTGGTACTTGTACTGACGTCGTTTGCTGTTGTGTCTCGTCAGTAGCTTTCTCATACTGTTTTAAGTATGATTTTCCAGATCGAGTACCCGTCGGCTGAGGTACATCAGCCTGCGTCGCGCAAGCGTGCTTTTCTCCTTTAGAATCACTGAGAGAAGCTGACGTGAAATTGTCATCGTCTGGTAGGATGGAGATGACATTGCAAGATTTGCCCTTCGACTTAGACTTCTTTGGATCCCATTGTTCGTCTTGGACAAGGTCTGGATGTATCCACATAATTTCCCTTGTCTCCAATGTTAAGGGAAGAAGACCCCTATTATCTTGAGTTTTAGCCGAAGGATGCTTGACCTCCAGCCGTGGTAGAGGGATGGGTAAGTCCCGTCAGGAACTGTGACCTTTGGGGTTTTGCCGAACTCAAGGGTCACCATATTTGCAGTGACTTTCTTTTGTTCTGACTTCAGTGTCAGGACTCCGGCGTCAATCAAAGCTTGAATTCTGTTCTTGAGGACAAAGCACTTGTCAGTAGGATGGTGAATCATCCTGTGGAAGAGACAGTATTTGGGATCATTCGTGCATCCTATTTCATTGGGACATCGAGCATCCGGCAGCTTCAATTTATTCCCTTTGTGGAGTAAATGAAATATTATGGCCACCTGATCGTCTTTGAAGGAGTATTATTTCGGAGGAAACTTAGACTCCTGATTATTGAAGTCGCTCTTCTTGGCCTTCGACTGAACATCCTCTGATAATTCAACGGACATAGTCTTTTTCCCTTTGGCTTGAGAAGACTGCTCCATGTCGCCACGTTCTTTATTATTCATACCCCACTTGCTTTTAGAGGTGGATGGTTCGAACTTTTTAGCCGACTTTTCAGCATCTCAACTTGTTCGACCAGTTCTTTCCAGGTATGGGCTTTGACAGCCCCCATGCGAACCTCTACTTGGTCTAAGAAGTTGTGCCTGCATGTCTGTAAGAGCATGGGTAATGGCATCCCTGCTGGGCACATCAAAGACAAGTTTCTGAACCGTTCAATGTAGTCACGGACAGATTCGCCCTTCTTCTGCACGGTGGAGAGGAGCTTATCCATGGTTACCTCAGTATCGTCCTCATAGAAACGAGAAAGGAATTGGGTTTCCAGGTCGATCAAGAATTGACGGAACCCGGAGGGAGACTTCGGAACCAGTCAAATGCTACCCCCTTTAAGGTGCCAATGAACAGCTTAGCTATGATGGCATCATTGTCTATAACATTACCGGTCTGAGACCAGAAATAGTAGATGTGCTGGTTTGGCGAGCTCTTACCATCGTACGTATGTAACGTTGGTGGTTTGAACTTTGGTGGGTATGGCACTGAATCCCCTCCCAGCGGGTAAGGACGGACTGTCTCTACTTTCTTTAATTCATCCCTCTGAGTTAGGGATGCGATTTGAGCTTGGATGCCTTTAAGGACTTCAGCGTCCAAAGAAGAACCCTCCTTCGACTTCTCCGTCCTTGGCTGTTCGTTGCTAAGATGTTCTTCCTCATCATGGTTACTCCCGGTATCATTATTATTCCGGTTATTGAGGAGTTGAGTGAGCATCTGTTGAATGTTGTCCAAAGCTTCTTGCTGGGTCTTGGAAGTTTGCTCCTGAGCTTCCGAGCGTCGACGAAGGTCATCATTACCGTTATCAGCCATATTCACTGATACTATGTCTGTTCGCACTGAGCTGACTGTCGCCGAAGAGGCATACCTACTGTCTTTGTCCTCTTCATCAGACCATTGGACCAATCCTTTCATTGGTTCTGGTGAGGTACTGCAGTTGAGGAAGATGGCTGTTCATAACTGTAGGGTATTGCAACTCTAGATCTGGTGTTGCGGAAGACACCTTGTTCATGTACCAAGATTTCGCCCAAGCCTGGGCTATAATCCGGGTCTGGGGAACTATAGGGAGTGTCGTGGGACGCTCGTTCACCCCTACACAGCTCTCGTCCTCTTTCGATCATGTTAACGGATGCAGAGGGTAGATCTCGCGTTACGCTCCTTTTGCGATGTTTCACCGGGGCCTGCACCGACAGTCGATCAAAAACTAATCGTCGGCCTGGGGGAGTGGCGAGGATTGGTCTTAGCCGGCAATGGACTGAGTGGACCGTCACTAGCTGACATCCCACTTGTTGGTAATAGGAGGGAGAAGTTTGAAAAGATTCTGACTTCCGTTTGTTTGTTAAGAATTCCCGCAAGTCTGACCCAGTTGGGCCTAAACGAACCAGCACAGAGGCTCTGTTGGATTGCGCATGGACGATGTCCTGCTCCTTTTATCACCACAGAGGGGATTAGCACTAAATAGTGCTTCAGCTCTAGCTTTGCGGTTAAGAACCTTGGGAATGTCATTGGGTGTTGAAGCTGCATAAGCACCGCTGTTAACACTTGGGGACAATCCCTTAGCTCCGCTACAAAGCGCGAGCTTAGCGCTTGATGGACTGGGGATCGAAGCACGCTGTGGTGCTTTCTTCGCTATGTTGCTGTGAAGATGATCAGCCTTAGATAGTGCTTTGGCTCTAAATTCGCGGCTAAAAGCCTTGGAAACGCCTTTGGGCGCTGAAGCTGCATAAGCACCGCTATCAGCATTTAGGGACAATCCCTTAGCTTCGCTGCGAGGAGCGAGCTTAGTACTTGAAGAACTGGGGAACGACGCACTCTGTGGTGCTTTGGTTCCAGCTTCGCGGCTATGAACATCATGCGTACCCTGAGGTACAGTAGCTTCGCTCATGAGAACGAGGCTGGCGCGAGGCGTTACTGCTTTTGAATTGGGCGAAGGTACGGTCGCCGTTGTGACTTCGCGGCTAGCAGCCTCGTTAGAGCAGGAAGGTATCTTGCCTTTTTCTTCGCAAGAGAAACGCACTTGTGGTGTAGCTACGCCTGAGGCTTTATACAGAGCCTTCTGCTTTGGCCTCCACATCTTGCTTTGACAAAGGAGACCTAGGTTCGCAGGGAACCTGACTAGCCACACGCGAGACTGAGGGGTGTCGGCAGAATTCTGTTTCTGGTTTCTGTTCTGAAACCTTGGCCATGGAGACATTTCTATGCTTCCGTGCATGGAGCATTAGACCACCCCCAGAGAGGACTTCTTCAAATTTTCCTTGGTCGAAGTGAACGACAAGGTTCTCGAAAGTGATAGGCTTGCGTTGCGGGCCTGCTTCCTTGTTGCGCCAGAAGACCGTGGTAGGCTCGCAGGGAGCCTTGTCTGTCTCCGCAGAGACTTGCTTCGAAGATTTAGCCAGAGGGGCTCTGGTCACACCGGCTTCCTTGAATTCAGAGATAGACCCGAAGTTCTATTCGTCACATTGCGACACTTGATTCTCAACAGTGGAGAATTCGTTCCCCAGCGGAGTCGTCATCTTGTTTTCCATTGATTTTGTAAAGGGGAAAACTTACAAAAAAGTGTCGAGGAGCTAAATTACAAGTAATACAAAAGATTATAAGTAGATATCCTCTGAGATTCTGGAGAAGTGTGCCGATAGGAGTCTGGTCAGCGCGCGACCACTTTGTCCCTTTGATGATGCGATCGATGGGATTCCCTTCTCGCCTGGTTCGGGGAATCAGAGAACAGAAGGTTGGTAGAACCCTCTTGTTACTTCTCAAACTGCCTTCACTTGGGAATTCCTTCTTGCCTGGTTCTGGAAATTCCTTGAGAGGAAGGAAGGTATTAGGGTATCAGAACCCTGATTAGAGAAGTAGTTCTCTGAATTCTTGGAAGCTAGAGAATAAATCTCTGTTTAGCCGCCTCTTTCTGTGCGTCTCTTTGCCTGTACGCCTCCTCTCTTCCGTGTACCCCGGTGGGCTATTTATAAGGAGAGCAGGGGTATAATTATCCCTTGAAAATTTGGAAACAGATTGAGTCAATCTGTTTAAATCTGGAAAATAGCCTTACTGCGAGGCTAGAATCAGCTTCTGCGAAGCTAGAAGTAGCAGGTAAGTCGGTCTCCTGATCTGTTTTGATTCTTTCCATATAATTAGAAGATCTCCCCTGATCCTCTTACTCGTTTTAGGAGAGTCAAGAGATTATGGCAAACAACTGTCAAATTTGATCTCAGATTTGATCTTGGTTAGATTTGATCTTATCTGGTGGTCAAAGGTTGACCATGAAAGACCCACAGTGGAGCTGCCGCGTCGAGCTCGCAGCGGAGCTGGAAGAAGCATCTGGTGAAGTCAGAAGAAAGCTCTTCAGCGGAGCTGGATAACATCTGTGGCGAAGCTACTGAACATCCTTCTGCGCGATTGCGTGTGGCTTCGAGCGAAGCTAACTCTCTGCGGAGTTAACTGAGTACTTCAGGCGAAGCTGTAAGTTAGCTCCCTCACGGAGCTTTGAATGGCTTCAAGGCGAAGTTGGACAATCTTAGCCTCTCAGGCGAGGCTATCCCTTTGGGCTCATATGATGCTAAGTGTTGAGCTAACCTAGCATCTTAGACCTGCTTAGGTCTTTTCAGAGACAATCTGGGCTCACTGTCTGCTTCACTGGATCAGTAGAGTCCAAGTTGCTGCTTTGTCCCTCGGAGATGGGTACAGAATTGGTCGTCAGCTTGTCTGTCACTTGTCTTTTGTAAATGTCAACAAGTTTAGACATTGTTCAGGCCAGTAAGAATCTTGTCTTTTTTAAAGTGTCAACATACATATATGTGTTTTCATGAATAAATAGAATCAAAACAAGTTTACATGGTTTAATGTATATTAGATTTCATCTATATACATATATACTTCATATATTTGGAAAAACTTATTTTGATAATCCTATTCATGTGTTTAGTTTTGTAATTAACAAAACCTATGTTTGGATTTCATGTCAAAAATATAGATATATCTTTAACATGTATAATGATTCTATCCATACACAATATGCTTCAAATTTGTTTCAATATCATGTTTTTGTATTTAAGCAACTTTTAGAGAAAATAGATTTTCATTTTAAAATTTAAGTTTTGGCAAAATACAGTTTTTGTTTAAGGCCAAATATTCTATATCACAAGAACGTATTTTTGTGAAATTTATGAGAATTTATAGGATTTTATTGGAAATTAATTAACCTAATTTCAAGTTCTGAATTATCTGCCAGAACTGCTGGCGGTCGACCAGACGGTCTACCGGACCGGTGGTAGGTCGACCGGACCGGTCGACTGATATGCACAAGATACGTGCACATGGCCGGCCTACAAGGCTGGTCGACCGGGCGGTTGACCGATTGCAACTACCCATGTCTCGGGTAGAGCCAGTCGACCGGGTGGTCGACCTACAGGCTGTGTGCCTTGTGGATGGTCGATCGGGCTGTCGACTGGAAGTACCTAACAGTCAAAAATTCAACCGTTGGCTGGTCGACCTGTCGGTCGACCGGAGGGTCATTTCTGACCTTTCAGGCTGCCAACGGTTCTATTTTTGAGAGGCTATAAATAGCCATCTCTTAGGCTGTTTTCCACAAGAATTTAGAGAGCTATTTTTTCATCTTTACAAGTATTTTTGCAGCAAGTTTTTAAAAAAGTTTTCGTGCCAAAAGGATTTATCATTTGTTTGTTTTCAAGGGTTGAAAAAATCAAAGAAAAATAGTCTTTGGGAAATTGGTTTTGAACTTCATTTCTATCTCTATCTAGTATTTTCCCAAGTATTTTTCTTTGAATTATTTCCAAACACCTTATTTTCTCACACTTGAGCTATCATCTCTATCCTATTTATAGGATCTTGTTTTTGTGAGAAATATTGTTTATGGTCTATTGTGATCATCAAGAGTTATTTGTGGTCTACTGTGATCACCAATTTGTAATCTTCCCTTTGCTTTGGCTTCGTGCCTATCCCTCTGGTGTAGAGGTGATTGAGTTTTGGGTTTGTGGTTATCCCTCTTGTGTGGAGGTGATTGTGGTTGATTTTGACTTTGGGCCTTTATCCCTCTTGTAGAGGTAATTGTTGTTTGGCTTTGTGCCCATCCCTTTTGTGTAGAGGTGATTGTCGTTTTGATTTTGTACCTTGCCTCTTGAGTAGAGGTGGTTGTATTTGAGAGTGGCCAAGTGTAGAGTTGTAATTCCTCGGTGGAGGTTCTCTTTGTGGGAGGTCCTGTGTGGATGTAGTGGAAATCCTTCTGTATGAAGACTGGGACGTAGAGCAGTGACTTGAACCTTGAAACATATCTTATGTTTGTGTTTGATTCACTATCTCTAACTCTATCTCTCTCATATCTTGCATTATTTTATATTGTTCATATCTCATACATGCTTGGTATTGTTTGTGTGCCCATACCTGTGTTCAACCAAGAGGCTTCATATAGCACCTCAACTCTTATTTAGAGGAATCTAAAGGTGATAGTCCAGAGTCCTTCACGGTGAATTCGGCTACACTCTCTGGTTACACATAGTGTATTGCAATTAGTTTTTAATTCTGCATCATTATCATTAGATTAGCTAGTACACCTATTCACCCCCCTCTAGGTGTATTTTCATGTATGTGCACATAGACTAATTTATTTGCTCATATGTGTGTTTATATTTTGTGGTTGGGTATCATATTTAAACAATATTTAGGCAATAAATCAAGATAGCAATTGCGCGCCTCAACTCTTATCTAGAGGAATGACGAGGAGAAATTCAGAACCCGTTAAGGGTATTCGACTTCAATATAAGTTAATTATTGAAAAATATATTTTTAAATATTAATAATTGTCTGGATTTCATTTTTGTTTGTTTTCCATGCCTATAAGATTTTTGGTGTTATTTCTCTGTTTTATGTATAAAAATATCCAAGTTAAAATGTTTTTAAGAGCTATTAATTCATATATTTTTTTAAACTAATTTTGGGCTGTCGCGGTTGACTGACTGATTAGTCTCTAATATTGCATAACTTTTATCACATCTGCACATTAAATATCTTATATAAAATACTGTTAATAATGGTTTGCTTGCGTGATCCTAGGTCCATGGTGTGCAATGAAGAAGAAGACCCTAAATCACCATTTAATGGGTGATTAAAGGCCTTCAAAGTAGCCATTGACCTTAGGTGGAGATTTTGTCAGACCGGGGACTTAAATCTGAAATCTGGAAAGTACAACTAACAGGGGACCGACACGACCACACACAGTAGGCGGCGCTGCGCGCGTCGCTTTGGTACAGCCGTGGAAACGCGGCTCTGACAGCGTTTCTGCGGTCGTACTGGCGCGGCCGCGCTAGTGCCTCGGGCCAGTGGTTGCCCCCTGGCCCCCTTTCCTCTGGTGCCTGTAAATGGGGTTCTTTATGGAGATATCCAGAGCTTTTAGGAGTTATTTTGTTTTTAGGAGTTATAGTTATTTTTATGTTTCCTTCTTCTTCTTCTAGTTAGTTTAGCCATTAGAGTGAAAGAAAGAGTACAAATTGTATTTGAAGGTGACAAGTTTATACAAGTAATACTTCTCTTTTTTCTTTCCATTTACTTGGTGTTGTCCATTTGCTTTTACTTTCTTGTTTTAGTGTAATACTGTTTCTCTTTACTTTTTCTCTCTTGTTGTTTTCTTTTCTTACTCATGTCTAACTAACTCTTTCATTGCATGGCTAACTAGCTACTAACCCACTAATCTCTAACAACTTGTTTGATAACTCAAATGAATCAATAGTGTCAAACAAGCCTTGTGCAAACGAGAGCTATGACATCTTAAGACGAGGGTTCTAACTCTAACTTATTTACAAGTATTCCCTTTCTTATATTTCCATGCTTAACAGGTCTTTGTAAGTTAGAGGTATTCCTATTAATCTTTGTCGATACTATTTGTGCACTTGTTTCTTCCCTTATTCTCGCCTTCAATTGAATTTTGATAAGGGAATGTTCAAGTTTTTGCCGTGTAAAGCTAAGTTAAAGGAAGAACTTTCATTCGATTTTCACCGTGAATAGTTCCTATGCATAAGGGTTATGCTTGCCTATGATCCATCGTGAGGCTACATCTTCAAGAAGTTAGAGATAAGTGAGAGCGCTTAGCAGAAAGTTAGTCATGCGTTTTTACCATTAAGAAAATCCACTTTTACAAACAACAAACCAATCCAAACAATTCTTGGAACAACACTTGTTTTCATTTCAATTCTTTATTTGAATCAAAGAACTCTTTCTTTACTTTGAACAACGAAGCCGCATCAAAGCTTCCATCGCTCTCCCTCCTTGTGGATACGACCCGTATAGCCACTTTGCTAGTACGGAAAAATCGCAAAAGCAGTAACGTCGACCCACATTCCTTTCCTTTTATTTGTGCATACTTTTTGCCGATCAAATTTTGGCGCCGTTGCTGGGGAGGGAACGACTTTATTGTTCAACACTAAATATTCTTCTTTGTTTTTTTGTGTAGAAGTACCAAGGAGCTAGCTATTACGGGAAGCAAGAGTGGTGGCCAAAGACACTGCACGAGGAATTCATTTGCCCTCGAAAAATTCGTGTAAAAGCGAATTTTTCCGATTGAAGTACTAACAGAAGCCCTTCTGCAGGGTTGCTGTAAATTGGTTTCTCAAATTTTTAGTTCATTTGTAAGCTTCACCTTTACACTTGTAATAATTCAACAGAAATTCATTTGTTGTTAAATTGAAAATCGAATTAGACTCTTGTATTTAGGGCACGTGTCTACTTCAATTCATTTCAATTTCTGTTGAAGAGTGCTGGAGAAAGGTATGTATGCATTCATATAGAATAGGACCAACATTTTAGAGTGATTTATCGCTTTGAGTGTTATCTTGTACTGTACACTTGCACAGTTGACATTAAGGGCAAAACCCCAAATAAACAAGATAAGGTGGGGATTTCATCACCCTTCCTTAGCCCAAAAATCATCTCCAAGTGCACTCACACAACCCAAGCCTTAACTAAAAAATTGATAGATGTTGGCCCTAGGGACATTTCGGACTCACTAAGACTAACCGAGGGTGGGAATTGCAAGAACTATACTTCTGCAAAATTAGTGTCTAAGGAAAGAGGATTGAGAGGTAAAGCCTCGAAAGCTCAATGGTTTGGCATAATTAAGGCTCGTGGCTCACGCCCGGATACCTCCCACCGAGTTTTGCCCTTTCCTGGCCGATTAGCTTGTAGTCGAGTTCCTGCAACAATTTCCCCCGAAGAATCGACTAGTTAGGAGTCGACTAGGTTCAGGTATCTTAGACTAAGACTTGGTGGTTGTTTCTCTTTCTTTTTGTTTGTTTTTATTCTTTTCGATTGTTTATTGTCTATACGTTGTTTGTGGTGTGCTGTATGCAAGAGTGGGTGAGAGATCCTGTAACTTCCAGATTAACAAGAAACACTTCTCTACCCTTGCATTTAGAACTGGTGATGGCATCGCTACAGGACATGTTGTACCCGATCAGAACCTCACTGCCATCTTGTATAAAACTTCCTGAGGCGAATGGAAATAACTTTGAATTAAAGCCTCAATTCATCAACACCCTTCCAAAATTTCATGGTTTAGAATCGGATGATGCATACTTCTTTGTTAGGGAATTTGAAGAAGTATGCCTCATGCGCATTCTCTAGCTAGGAGACGATGCCGTTAGGTTACGTTTCATTCCCTTCTCCCTAAAGGACCTAACTAAGAAATGGTTGTACAGTTTGGCTGTAGATTCAGTTACAACGTGGGACGATTTCGTCAAGGCCTTCTTGAAGAAATTCTATCCAATTCACAAAATTGCTCTCATTAGAAAGAATATCATGCAGTTTAGGTAAGAACAGAGCGAACCATTCTGGAGATATTTTGAACGATTCAATGATCTCCTAGCTCAGTGCCCTCTTCACGGTGTAGAAAAATGTCGTCAGTACCAGATTCTCTATGATGGTTTGGATTATCAAACGAAAACCCTGTTAGAAACCATGTATCAGGGAGGGTTCTTGTAAAAGGATGAAAATCAGGGTTGTGATTTGTTTGAGGATCTAGCTGAGAAAACCCTGCAATGGGAGTCGGCCTCAGAAAAACCAAGGAATTCACAATCTATAACTTCGAAAAGAGGGCTACTATCCTTAGAATCATCCATAACCGCTGAAGCTAAGATCGCGACTCTGATGAGGAGAATAGAGGCTCTAGAAACAAAAGAGCCAGCCAATGTCAACCAAATCAACCCACCACCAATTCATAATCCGTGTTGTTCATATTGTCAAGTACTGAACTATGTCTTTGAAGAGTGTCCTATTTTCAAACTTACCAAGTGCCGCCGGAACACATGAATGCGGCCTACTCACGGCCGCCGCATAATCCTTACTCGCAAACGTATAATCCCGGTTGGAGAAATCACCCAAATTTCTTTTGGGTCCAGAACAATTCTCCTAGGCCAAATTTTCCCAATCATCTCCACCATCCCAATTATCCAACGAATTTTCCCAGTCAAGTTCCATCTTCCTCCTACCAAAGTTCACCAATTGAGAAGAAATTTAGTAAATCGGAGGAGAGCATGGAGGCTTTTATGAAGCCCCAAACCGCGTTCATGCAAAATCAGGGACAAACATTGAGCAACCATTCACAGGCCATATCTAGATTGGAAATGCAGATGAGCCAATTAGCTAGCTCACTAAGTGAAAGACTAAAAGGTACTTTACCTAGGCAACCACTAGTTAACCCTAAGAACTCTAATCAAGCGTATGAAATTCAGGATCCTCAGATCAACCAGTGCAATGTTGTTCATACTCTTCGATCAGGAAAGAAGGTGGACAACCAGGTCTACCAGTAGAAAAATCTTTCCCACATTGGTCCTGCTCCTGCTTCCACATCTGCCAGCTCCCCTAATCTGCTCCACAAACGTCTGACAAAGACACAGCTGCTGAACAAGTTCATAAGCCTGTAGCACCCTTTCCCAATAGGCTTAGGAACAATAATAAGAACATGCACATGGAGAAGATACTTGAGATGTTTAACCAGGTCAAACTGAATGTGCCTCTTCTTGACGCTATCCAACAAGTCCCAGCCTATGCCAAATTTCTTAAGGATATGTGTACAAAGAAAAGAAAGACAAATGTGCCCAAGAAAGTGTTCTTGGCAACCAACATAAATGAAATTCTGTCTGGTCCCATTCCGGTGAATACAAAGATCCCAGATGTCCTACAATTTCCTACGTCATAGGACAAACAGAAATTAGCAGAGCACTCCTTGACCTGAGAGCAAGTATAAACTTGCTACCTCTCTTAGTATACCAGCAATTTGGGTTGGGTAAGCTGAGTCTAACTCAAGTCACCATTTAGTTAGCAGACCGATCTGTGAAAATCCCCAAGGGGAAATCACAAATGTCCTTATCCGGGTCGGGGATTTCATCTACTCCGTTGACTTCATTGTGCTAGAGACCCAACCTGTGTCAAATCCACGGTCTCAAACTCCAGTCATCTTAGGGCACCCATTCCTTACTACAGCCAATGTCATAATCAACTATAGGAACGGGTCCATGCGACTGACCTTTGGAGACATAACGAAGGAAGTCAATGTTTTCAATCTTGGAAGACAACCCAGGGATATAAATGATCAGACTTTTGAGGTTAATTCCATTGAAAATTTGACCAGTGAGCATGAAGAGAGTATAGAGACAGAGCGAGTTTGATCTAGACTCGGAGGATTTCAACCTAGACCAGATCGTAGATTCGGCAGTGGACTGGGCATCAAGCCCAAGTGTACCCCATTCCTGGACTGAAATTCCAGATATTACCTCCAATGAATCAACACCTTCCCTAGAGTTAAAAGCCTTACCTGAACACCTCAAGTACGCCTACTTGGGCGGAAGAGAAACCCTGCCAGTCATCATAGCATCCCATCTGACTGAGCAACAAGAGGACAACTTGATGTCTATTCTGAAGAGCCATAGGGAGGCCATTGGATGGATCATGAAAGATATCAAGGGATAAGTCCAACAATATTTCAACATAGAATTCACTTAACCGATGAAGTGATTCCCAGGAGGGACCCACAACGCAGGCTTAACCCACTCATGCAAGAGACTGTAAAAATGAAAATTTTGAAACTATTAGACAATGGGATCATTTATCCCATTTCTGATAGTTAATGGGTTAGCCCGGTTCATGCGGGCCCCTAGAAAGTTGGTTTTACGGTGGTAGAGAATGAGCAGAAAGAGTTGGTATAAACAAGACAGACTGCTTACCAAGGTTCGTGTTTGTATTGACTATAGAAAGTTGAATGCGACCATTCGTAAAAACCACTTTCCGCTACTCTTCATCGACCAAATGCTTGAACGCCTGACTGGACATGAGTACTATTGTTTCTTGGATGGGTACTCGGAATATAATCAGATCCCTATTGCTGCAGAAGACCAGGAGAAGACTGCGTTCACTTGCCCTTTTGGAAGCTTCGCCTACCGACTCATGCCCTTTGGATTATGCAACACTCCCGCGACATTCCAACGGTGCATGCTGAGTTTGTTCTCCGACATGGTGGAACGTTTTCTTGAGATTTTTAGGATGACTTCTTTATCTACGGAGATTCATTGATCAATGTCTTCATCATCTAAAGTTAGTTCTGCAAAGATGCAAGGAGAAGAATCTAACTCTGAATTGGGAGAAATGTCACTTCATGGTGAGACGGGATTGTCTTAGGCCATGAGATTTATAGGAGAGGAATTGAAGTGGACAAGGCCATGAGATTTCTAAGCTTCCACCACCCAAAAGCATTAAGGATATCAGATCCTTTCAGGGCATGCTGGGTTCTATCGATAGTTTATTAAGAATTTTAGCAAAAGCGTTATGCCCTTAACCAACCTACTCGCAAAGGACGTGCCTTTTGATTTTAACGAAGTATGTTTCAAATCATGGGAGAAGCTTAAGCAAGCAAGACCTTGTATCTGCGCCTATTATTTTTGCTCCAGATTGGGCACAACCGTTTGAAATCATGTGCGATGCCTCTGATTTTGCTATTGGCGCTGTTCTTGGACAGCGCATCAACAATAGGCAGCACGTGATCTACTAATCGAGTAGGACCCTGAATGACGCCCAACAGAATTATACAACGACCAAGAAGGAATTTTTGGCCGTTGTCTTTGCGTTAGAAAAGTTCCGGCCCTACTTATTAGGATCAAAGACGGTGATTTTCACGGATCACTCGACATTAAAATACCTCATGATCAAGAAGGAAGCAACATCCCGATTAATCCGATGGATCCTTCTGCTTCAAGAATTTGACCTGAAAATTCGGGATAAATGAGGTATAGAAAATGTGGTTGTTGATCTTCTGTCACGAATTTCAAACGCACCTCTCATACAAGCTCCGATCAACGAGGATTTCCCAGACGAGCACATCCTGGCCATTTTCAAAGAACCATGGTATGCGGACTTAGTCAATTATCTGGCCACTGGACAAATACCTGCTGAGTGGACAAAGTAAGACCAGTGTCGTTTCTTTGCCCAAGTACGGTACTTCTTTTGGGAAGAGGCGTATCTTTTTAAGTATTGTCCCGATTAGATTATTCGACGATGTATACCAGAAGAAGAACAGAGGAGTGTGCTTAGCTTTTGTTTTGAACTTGCATGCGGCAGACATTTTGGTCCTCGCAAAACCACAGAGAGTTTTACAAGTGGGTTTTACTGGTCCACTTTGTTCAAAGACTCATTCCACTTTTGCAAGTCATGTGCAAATTATCAGAAGATTGGGAAAATTTCGAGAAGAGACATGATGCCCCTGAACCCGATTCTCGAAGTCGAAATTTTTGATGTTTGGGGTATCGACTTCATGGGACATTTCCTAAATTCCTCCAGCAACCAGTTCATCTTGGTTCCTGTAGATTTTGTCTCTAAATGGGTAGAAGCTGTGCCTACAAAAGACAAATAACAATAAAGTGGTTGTCAAATTTCTCAAGGAAAATATCTTCTCCCGATTTGGCACCCCCAGAGTGATAATTAGTGATAATGGGTCGCATTTTCGCAATAGAGTTTTTGAAGCTCTGAAAAGGAAATATTCCATCAATCACAAGTTATCCACTCCGTATCAGTCCCAAATAAATAGGTAAGTCGAAGTGACCAATCGACAAATCAAGCTCATTTTGAAAAAGACTGTTGGACAAAACCGAAAGGAATTGTCAGTCAAGCTGGATGCATTATGGGCTCACCGAACTGCTTTTAAGACGGTCCTAGGGATGTCTCTATATAGAATCATTTTTGAAAAGCCTGTCATCTGCCAGTCGAGTTAGAACACCGTGCCCCATGGGCTATTAAGCAACTCAATTTCGATCTGACCAAAGCTGGTGAACTAAGGAGATTGCAGATCTCAGAGTTGGAGGAGATACGGAACGAGACTTACGAGAACAGACGGATTATAAAATGCAGGACTAAAATTTTTCATGACCAGATCATCAACCGGAAAAACTTTGCCCGGGAGACGAGGTTCTGCTATACAACTTGAGGCTTTACATTTTCGCGGGGAAATTGAAAACTCATTGGTCTGGACCATTCATTGTGCGCACCGTTTTCTCACACGGTGCTGTGGTTATTATTGATCCTAACAGTAATACAGAATTCAAAGTGAATGGGCAAAGAATGAAGCCCTTTTTGACCAGAGCCTGCGTGCCAGGCTGATATTGTGCTTGAGTCTTTTCGCTCCGTCATATACCTGACCATCGCCATCCATACACCATCAAAAAAAGTGTAAATAAAAAAAAAATTATTGTTTATATGCTCACCCCTTATACTTACCCTTTTTTTAGACATTTCTTTTTCTACCCCTATTTTTACTCTCTTCTCCCTCTCCCTTAGGCCTTCGCACTTGGCCGACCCGTATCCTTTCTTCCCCCTATTTATTGCATTTGCATTTACATGACTAGATTTGAGGACAATGCATTAGATAGGTGTGAGGGGTGCTAATGTTCTTTCTTTTCCTTAAAAAAAAAACCTCCTGAACGGAAAAAAGAACTTTTATACTCTTTATAAAAATGCCCAAAGGTTGTAAGAATTAAGGGAACCTTATTAAAGAATCTTTATTTTAGCCTAAATAAAAAAAAAATTGGTTTGACTAAAAGTTGGGAGGGACTAAGAAAATAACTCATACCTTTTATTTAGCCTTAGTAGAATATGCATAAAACACGCACACACACGCTTGGGATTTAGAGATAACTTTGAAATAAAAAAAATAAAGCTGGATAATTGTGCCTCAAGAAGCATGATTACTCACACAAATATATATATATAAATCTTGATTTCGTGGCCTACTTTACTTGCATATTTGACCTAAGGGGTGTTTTTCCACCTGGTGCCCTAAAACCATCTGGTTTGGGAGTCATCAGTTTGATATGTGTTACATGAGTAAAGTAGAAAGCCTAAAGAAACCAAGAATAAATATCTAGATAAACATTAATAAAGTTAAATGACATTCAGAGTTGAGTTGAGAAATTCAAGTGCATCACACCTACACATTATGCATATCTATCTAAAGTAAAATAACAGAATGAGTTAGAAGTACAAGATCCTTTCTAAATTCAAAGAAAAAAAATCATAATTTCTTTTTTTATGAAGGCTAAAGTATATGAGGACTCATGAGGGTTAAACCTAGTTCTTATATCATTCGGTCATTTTCACTTAGATGATTGAAAGTTCTTTTTCTTGAAAGAGGTTTGCTGACAACTAACATTTTTTTACATTTATGGGATTTTGTGGGTGCAATCAGCTGAAAACTCTCAGGAGACAACACTCATCCTCTAGGGAAAACCTAGAGGTTTAAAGGCTTGTTGCACATGCTCAGTGCAATCGCGTCACCTGCGAAAGTAGTGTAATAATTTTCTTGTTTTTGTTTTGCTCAGGACGAGCAAAAAGATAAGTGTGAGGGTGTGATTACTCTCTAATATTGCATAATTTTTATCACATCTGCACATTTATCTTATATAAAATATTGCTAATAATGGTTTGCTTATGTGATCGTCCATGGTGTGCAATGAAGAAGACCCTAAATCACCATTTAATGGGTGATTAAAGGCCTACAAAGTAGCCATTGACCTTAGGTGGAGATTCTGTCAGACCTGGGGACTCAAATCTGAAATCCAGAAAGTACAACTGACAGGGGACCGACGCGACCACACACAGCAAGCGGCGCTGCGCGCGCCGCCTTGGTACAGCCAGAGTCGCTTTTCTGCGGCCGCACTGGCGCGGCCGCGCCAGTGCCTTGGGCCAGGGGTTGCCCATGGCCCCCTTTCCCCTGGTGCCTATAAATATCCCCCTTGGGGGTTCTTTAGGGAGATATCCAGAGCTTTTAGGAGGAGTTGTTATTTTGTTTTTAGGAGTTGTAGTTATTTTTATTTTTCCTTCTTCTATTTAATTTAGACATTAGAGTGAAAGTGAGAGAGTGTTTACAAGTTGTATTTGAAGGTGACAAGCTTATACAAGTAATATTTCTCTTTCTTCTTTCTATTTACTTGGTGTTTTCCATTTGCTTTTACTTTCTTGTTTTAGTGTAATACTCCTTCTCTTTACTTTTTCTTTCTTGTTTTCTTTTCTTACTCATGTCTAACTAACTCTTTCATTGTATGACTAACTACTAACCCACTAATCTCTAATAACTTGATTGATAATCCAAATAAGTCAATAGTGTCAAACAAGCCTTGTGCAAACGAGAGCTATGACATCTTAAGACGAGGGTTCTAACTTTAACTTACTTACCAGTATTCCCTTTCTTATATTTCATACTTAACGGGTTTTTGATGATTTATAGATTGTAAACTTTACTTATCTTTGTAAGTTAGAGGTATTCCTATTAATTTTTGCCGATACCATTTGTGCACTTGTTTCTTCCCTTATTCTCGCCTTCAATTAGATCTTGATAAGAGAATGTTCAAGTTTTTGTCGGGTAAAGCTAAGTTAAAGGAAGAACTTTCATTCGATTTCCAATGTGAATAGTTTCTATGCATAAGGGTTATGCTTGCTTATGATCCATCGTGAGGCTACATCTTCCAGAAGTTAGAGATTAGTGGGAGCACTTAGTAGAAAGTTAACCATGCGTTTTTACCATTAAGAAAATTCACTTTTACAAATAACAAACCAATCCAAACAATTCTTGGAACAACACTTATTTTCATTTTAATTCTTTATTTGAAATAAAGAACTCTTTCTTTACTTTGAACAACGAAGCCGCATCAAAGCTCCATCGCTCTCCCTCCTTGTGGATACGACCCGTATAGCCACTTTGCTAGTACGGAAGAATCGCAAAAGCAGTAACATCAAACCATATTCCTTTCCTTATATTTGTGCATGTTTTTTGCTGATCACCTACCAGTCGACCGAGTTGACCTGGAATATGTCCGGTCGACTGAGCGGTCGACCGAGGGAACCTGTAATACAAAATTTTTTTTTGGCTTGAGCCGGTCGACCGGTGGAAACCGAGATCCTCCCGGTTAGGCCCTAGTCGACCGGGCGGTCGACTGAGTTTCGAGTTTGCTATGTTTTTACCCGTTTTTAAAACCTTAAAAATCCCATTGTGTCTTTCATTTTCTCTCCACCTATTCTCTCTTCTTATCCGCTCTAATTCTCTTTCTCCCATCTCTCCCAAACCCCATCCAAACTCAAATTAATCCCTAAAATTTGTTGGATCTCACCTTCAATCTTCAGATTTGGTTGATTTCAAGGAGAAATTTCGGTATATTCAAGGTATAATCCCTAATTCTCTCAAATATTCTTTGTTTCAAATTTTTTTCTGGAAATCCTTCTTAAATTCGTGCCGTAAACTTGATTATCATCTATCTTTATCATGTCTAAGAGGTTTAGATCTGAGAAGGATAAACAATCTGAATCTGCATCAAACCCTTTGTTTCTCAGAATGCATCTCATATGTCTTCTGTTCTCCACAGTAAACATATAATTTCTGGTAGAACTGTTGTGCTTGCTGATTTTGAGCACTTAAATCTTGCTCAAAACCATAATATTTTGAACACAAGTATTTTTCATTAAAATTCAATAAAAGGAAAAATTGTAAAAATTTGAGCAAAAGATTACAAGTAATTAAAAGAAAAATTACAAGTAGATCTCCTCTGAGATTTCTGGGGAAGTGTGCCGGTGGGAATCTGATAGATGCGCGATCACTTTGTCCCGTTGACAATGGAGTGATCGATTTTCGAATGCTACCACTTGGGAATTCCTTCTCGTCTGGTTCCGGTGATTCCTTGAAAAAGGAAGGTCTTGAGGTATCAACACCTTGAACTTAGAGAAGTAATTCTCTGGAGCATCTGAGAAAAAAAAGAAAAGTTAGCCTTGTTAGCTCTCGCGGTGCCTTTCTGCCTCTCTTGTTCTGCTCTCCTTTTTGGTTGCCTCTCTTGATCTCCTCCCCGAGCTCATTCTCAGATAAGCTATTTATAGGCTATGGATGGGTGTAACCGCTCATAAAATTCAGCTATTACTGATAACAGTCAGCTGGCCTCGCTCTGTGGGCTGTTTTGAGCTTCGCGCGAGGCTATAACGCTCGCGCTAGGCTAAATGTGAGCCGCATGCGAGACTAGATAGGCTCGTGCGAACCTAAAAATGGCCTATTGAATTAAAACATGCAATAATTAAAAATTAGCAGAAATCAAATTATCTGAGTATCAATTACTAAATAAGCAAACAAAATTAAAATAAAGAGTAGGATCGCTGACCTGGGAGATGTAGTCGTGCGATGCACTGCCTTTGAAGACAAATGGTCGGCCTTCTTTTTCGGACGTCTAATTGGCCCCGTCAACTAGCGGTAAAGACTCCCCCGGAATCACCAGCACATGCTAGCACCAGGCCTCTGCTCAGATTCAAAATGATTGCCTAAAAATAAAGAAAAATGAAGAAAATTTAATTTAAGCTGAGGCCCTTATCACGAAGAGTAAACCTCAAAAGAAATTTTAAAGAGAAAGAAGAGAAAATGAGAACTGTGTGTTGAGAACTGAAATATGGTTGTATTTATAGACTTAGAACTCCAATTGTTATAACAACTCAATCAGAAAATCTAAGCAGTTGAAATATTTTCTCAACTGACTTAGATCCTAAGACTTGGTCAAGGTTGACTTGGTAAAACAAAATTTGAAATGAAAGTTTTTTTCATTTATATTAATTCAAAAATCCAACAAGCAGGTCTTCAAGAGCTTTTGAACTTGAGTTGGGGGGCCTTGCAGGATACACGCTAGATCATCTCTCTTTCCTTAATTTGTTGGCTAGGTGCCCGAAGTGCTCACGGTGCCAAGACTTGGATTCTGTCTTAAATCTTCAACCTTATTCATAAAATTTGACCTTAGCAATCTGTCCACACCTTTGACAAAATTATTTGTACTCTGGCATCCCACCCACATAGATTCAAATCTGAATAGTTTGCGCTGCTAACGAGGGGGTTGTAGTTTCTCCATGATAGGATAATGATCGCTACCCAATGCCACTAAATGATGTATAGAGGCGTCTTTGAACATCGACACCCACTCTAGAGTACCAAAGGCTTTGTCTAATCTCTCAGGATGTGTGTGACTGTAGATTGATTTCTGTCACAATGAAATTAGGTGAGGATGTTATTATGTGGAGTTTGTGGATGTTGTCTCAAAATAGCCATAAACATCTCGAATGGCCAGCAGACGGAACAATATTGGTGATATTGAGGTCCCTGATGGTGCTGAGAGACTAAATCTTATTGGAATGTATTTCTGAGATGAATGTGATTATAAGCGAGGTGGAGTGGAGAAGAAATTTTAGGTTACAAATTATCGGGTCACTCCTACACTCCCGATAATTTTAGGCAATAAGTCTCATTTTATTCTGGTGGGTGCATCGCCAAAATATTTTTAGAAACACCATAAACTGGGCTCATATTTGGAGTCATGGCTTTTGATTTTTTCAGGAAGAGGCCTTACTCCTTTCGTCAACTTCCTATTTTTCTATGATCGGTTTCTTTTCGTGCAGGCTTTTACTGAGCAGGCCCACACACTTCCCTTATACTTTTCACTCTAGGCCCAGTCATCTTGGTTGAATTATTAGTTAGGCCATCTCCTTGCATTCTGCACTTAATAAACTTCCTCCACTTAGGTTTGAGCATAATGGAGGAGAGGCTTAGCTTGCCTTTGCCTTTGTCCTTGGAGCTACTGCTGTTCTTATTGATTCTGAGGTGAAGAAGGATTGCCGGGAGTAGATCAACGTTGATTTCTTTGATGGTTGACTTGATCAAATCATCTCGAAGAGGGTTGGGGTGAAGGCGGTTGGGGTGAGGCTATTATTAACACATACGAAGAAAGAAAATTCTAGAATATTGACCATCTCAATCAACTTGGATGTGGTACAATCAATTTCGTTAATCGGATCAAGAACCAACCTAACTAATTTAAGTTCAATCCACTAAAGGAAGGATTGGCTTTAATAAAATAAAAACCAGACCAGGCCCATTGTAGACATTTCGGTTAATTTAATTAGCAAGTAAAGAAAATGATTAGAGAAATTCTACTCACACCCGCCCTCTTTACTGTCTACACCTATTCCTAAAATATTTTTTTTGAATTACAATTTTGCCCGTAAATGAAAAATCTATAATACCCTCTATTTTCCCCTCTCATTTCCTCTCCAAGAGTTTCTAGCATTTTCTTTCTGCATCCCTACTAAAATTCTCTTTAGACCCTTAAACTCTTCTTCTTCTTCAAGAGTTTAGTTCAATCAATGGAGGCTGAAGACGGAGGATTAGATGCTTCATTTTTTAGCAGATATAACCTAATTAGACTTATTTTTGATATCACATATACGAAATGTGCATCATGTTCTTTTCCCTCTTTCCTTTTTTTATAATTGTTTTTCTTGTGTTCCTTTTGCAGTTATTTCAAAATCTGGGGCAGGACAACTGGATCTTCTCATTCTAGATATTCTGTACAAGGTTTGTTGAGATCAATTTTCTTGTCCATTTTCCTGTTACTACTTAGTCTTATTTTATATTTATCTTTATGTTTTTGACATTTTTTTCCCCTTTGTGCCTCACACATTTACCTTCCGTTCATCACAATTTTTTTGCCTTTACACCTTTCACACATTTAAATTTCATTGGTTTAGAGCTTTTTTATTTGTTCTCCTTTCCTACTTTTTTTCATCTTCCATCCTCTTTCTTTCACATAGTGATTTGCATCATTGTACATTTTATGGATCAGGAGATACGGATAATTTATTTTGCTTTTCGTTATCATTGTAGTTTATGAAATCATGAACTTTTAAAAAGTTTGTGCAGTTGCTGCCATTATCTACTATGATTCCATCATTCCTAACGCTTTTAAACTATTTTTCCACCAGCCAACTAATTATGGCTCGACATTCAGGTGTAAATTTATTGAATTTTCAGAAGAGCATATATTACAAGGTTTTTGATTTTGAGTTTTATATATTGAAGATATTCATCTGATTTTCATTGCTGGGCTTGTTTCAATTTTCTAGGCGGGAAAAAGAAATAGAAGTTGTGAGCTTTTCTTTAAAGGAGATAGAGGATGGAGAATTTACTTTGAAGAGGAAAATGAATGAAGCTTCGATGAAGATGAGACAGGGTGATGGACGCAGTTATTAACACATAGAAAGAAAGAAAGAAAATTCTAGAATATTAACCATCGCAATTAACTTAGATATGGTACAATCAATTTCGTTAATTGGATCCAGAACCAACCTAACTAATTTGAGTTCGATCCGCTAAAGGAAGGATTGGCCTTAATAAAATTAAAATCAGACCAGGCCCATTGTAGACAATTCATTTGATTTAATTAGCAAGTAAAGAAAATGATTAAGAAAATTCTACTCACACCCGCCCTCTTTGCTGTCTACACTCTCTTCTAAAATGATATTTTAAATTACAATTTTACTCATAGATGAAAACATAATGCCTTCTTTTTTTCTCCTCTCATTTTCTCTCCAAGATTTTCTAGCATTTTTCTTTTTACACCCCTACTAACATTCTCTTTAAACCCTAAAACTCTTCTTCTTCTTCAAGGGTTTAATTCAATCAATGGAGGTTGAAGACGGAGGATTAGATGCTTTAGTTTTTAGCAGATATAACCTAATTAGACTTATTTTTAATGTCACATATACGAATTGTGCATCATTTTCTTTTCCCTCTTTCCTTTTTTATATGATTGTTTTTCTTGTGTTCCTTTTTTGCAGTTATTTCAAAATTTG
The DNA here is from genome assembly GCA_038442645.1 of Agave tequilana. NCBI lineage: Eukaryota > Viridiplantae > Streptophyta > Magnoliopsida > Asparagales > Asparagaceae > Agave > Agave tequilana. Next base: position 11,878 of record JAVJIF010000376.1, on the reverse strand, counting down.
GGGCAAAACAACTGGATCTCTCATCCTAGATACTCTACACAAGGTTTGCTGAGATCAATTTTCATGTCCATTTTCCTGCTACTTATACTTAGTCTTATTTTATATTTATCTTACTTTATGTTTTTGATATTTTTTCCCCCTTTGTGCCTCACACATTTACCTTCCGTTCATCACAATTGTTTTTGCCTTTGCACCTTTCACACATTTAAATTTCATTGGATTAGAGCTTTTTTTATTTGTTACAGCTCCTTTCCTACTTTTTTTCATCTTCCATGCTCTTTCTTTCGCATAATGATTTGCATCATTATACAATTTTATGGATCAGGGATACGTGGATAATTTATTTTGCTTTTCGTTATCATTGTAGTTTATGAAATCATGAACTTTTAAAAAGTTTGTGCAGTTGCTGCCATTATCTACTATGATTCCATCATTCCTAACGCTTTTAAACTATTTTTCCACCAGCCAACTAATTATGGCTCGACTTCAGGTGTAAACTTATTGAATTTTCAGAAGAGCATATATTACAAGGTTTTTGATTTTGAGTTTATATATTGAAGATATTCATCTGATTTTCATTGCTGGGCTTGTTTCAATTTTCTAGGCGGGAAAAAGAAATAGAAGTTGTGAGCTTTTCTTTAAAGGAGATAGAGGATGGAGAATTTACTTTGAAGAGGAAAATGAATGAAGCTTCGATGAAGATGAGACAGGGAGATGGACGCAGTCTAGTAGAGTATGTTGTGGAGGATACACAGATTAGAAAAAAAAAATTAAAGGTTTTGTTCACGGAGTTCAGTGAGTAATTTTAAATCTAAGATGATAAAATAAAAAATAATATTTTGAAAAATTTAAGTATATAAAATAAATTATGATAATTTGCAATTGATAAATCCATGAAAAGAAAAAAGTGAGGACAGACAATTATAAAAGTGGGTGCGCGTGAAATTTCCCAAATGATTAACTGATCGTTACAAAGGAAAAGAACCGTTGGAGACGCTCCTTGTTAAACATCCCCTTAATACCCCGTCTCCTTGAAACGACTCGCTCTCTCCATCGATTTCAGATTAAAAGCAAGAAAAACCCTAGATTGATGAGTTCCCCTTTCCCCTTCCTACTTCTTCTTCTTCTCCTCTCTTCATTCAGTTCGAGGCTTAAACCCTAAATTTGATCTTTCCCCCAAATCGACTCTGTCATTGTCTAATCCCGGTCGCGGCCCCTCTCGCTCTTCTCTCATTTTCTTTTTTTTTTCCCCCTCTCCCCTTTGCATGATTTCCAGCAAGATTCTCTTTTTCTCAAAACCCTAGCTCTTGTTTCAATTTGAAGCTTAAAACCTAATTTCCAGCAAGATTCTCTCTTTCTACAAAGGGGATCAATGCCGATGTGATTTAGATGCTCGATGCCTTTCATAAAAATTCTAATTTCAGTCCCTTGCCCAACATAATGTGCTCGCTTAAAGAACCTTTATGGTGATTTTGATGACGAGCTCATTGTGTTAGGCAAGGGAGCAGGAAGGCCAAGCAGTAGGGACGATGCGGTAATAATTCTCAATTTCCACCATACTCATGGTTTTTAATTTTAGGGTTTAGAATTGCATAAGAATAGTATTGATTAAAAGATACGATTTGTTGTTATTTTATTATTTTGTTAAGATTGTATAATTATTTTGTCTTTTTTGTTGTTTAGGTTACCATCTAAGCCTAATGGAACGTCTAAAATAAGGGTAATCGAAGCATAATGGCTATTTTAAAATTTTCTGTTTTTATCAGTTTCATGTGTGATTTATTCAGTTTGAAGAAGTCTGGTTATGCATTAGAACGGAATCTCTGTAGGGAAAGTTGGTATCTAAAAGTTGTCTTTATTTGTGTTTCCTCTGGTTTGTCCAGTTTCAAGAAGTTTGGGAATGGACAAGGTGGACAGTCTTGGATAAATCCTGCAAGCCTCTGAGACATCTGTCACCACTGACACTTCAAGAGCTATGCAGAATGAGGCCCATGGTCAACCCCTTTCACATTGTCAGTCGAATTTACTTTTTCCTATCAGTTTACTATCGACTTTAGTTGCTGCAATAGCTGATGTGATTCAGGCTTTTGAATTCACATCAAGTTCAAGAAATGGCTATTATGCAGTGATTTATTTAAGATTATTTTTGACTTTTTAGTATTATTTTATCAGAATTCTTGTGTTTGGTTATTTGTTGCATTATGGTTACTTATTTCAAACTCTCTCCTCTCTCATTTAATCATCTACTTGACATTTATTGACTTCGACGAACAGTCTGCACTGGTTTGGTTGTAATGATAAGTGGTTTCTAAGTAGCTATTATCTGTTTATTTAAGTACAACTGTCATCTGTGTTCCAATTTTCTCAAATTGCATTACCCTTTAGTGCTTGGCAAAAAAGGATTTTAAGTTTTACCCTATTTGTTGCTTGTATACTATATGGGACAAAGGTCTCTGTAGCTGATTCTTTTTTTTGTATTTTTCTATCCCAGAGTTTAGGAATATATCTGTACCCAAATCTTTGAACCACATTTTTTTATACCAAAAATCAAGAAATCTTGCATATTTTCAGAAATGGTGTTCATTTTTACGTTATAGTTGTTTAGAATGCTGTGTTTGAATTTTGTAGTATGCTATATTTTTACTAGAATTGTTATAGTACAAAAATGTATTGTAATTTGTAGTATTTTTATCAAATACTGTTGTTATTTGAAATGCAGTAATATTTTAAACATTATTAATTTACTAAGTGCATGTTTTTTGGTAAGAAAGAAATTCAGTTAAAAATTTCAGTATAAATGCATTTTTTGCATCTCTGTGGGTAAAGAAAATCAGTTTAAACTTTCGGTATGGATTCATTTTTCCTAATTTTTATTAGTATGCCAAACTGTTTATGGGTTATTATTAATCATTGTCTTACTATTGTTCTATTCTCTGGAACATATTCGTAAATAACTTCTACTTTGGTACAGGGTTACAGAGAATGAATTTAAAGAAGCCGTCTAAGACAAATCCACGACTGAAGACTCGATTAAACAACTTTAGAGAACAAATGGATTTCAGTGAATAACTCGGAGGACGAATGGACTACGATTTGGCCAAAGTCGACAACTGTCAACTGAGTTCTTGCTGGCAGGTTTTATTACTTGCTTATATTATTTTCTGTGTGTATTGAAACATAATTCTATAATAAAATATTAATTTATATAACAATGAGTTGTAGTGTTAATCATTGAAAGTTCATTATTATTAATTGGTCTCAAATGCCAAGTTTTTCGTAGATGTCTTAAAATTCTGTACTGGTGGTAACCTATTTCTCAAGCATTATTGTTTTGAGAAAAATTATTTTTTTAATTGAACTAATTTTTGCTGAAGTTTGCTTTAAAAGAATTTTGTGCAAATATTTTACGCTTCTCTTTTTTTTCATCTCATTTGTATGAAAGCTCCCAGTTGCATTTAGCTTTAATATTCTACTTATCTCTCTTTCAAGACAGTACATGCAAAAGTATAAGTTTGTAACACTTACTCTAAATAGAATATGATGATCATAATTATTTGATGTGTGACTGCAAGACATTCTATGTAATTTATAACCCTTCCATATTTTCTCATGCTCATGGAGAACAGTTGAAGGTAGCGATTAGTGTAACCAGGCACTGGATAACCCAAAGACATTTTGCCATGTGGCAGTCACAATTTTTGGCGCAGCAGTTTAAAATTCTCAATCTGGAAATTATAAACTTTGAAACCAAAGATGTAATTTGTAAGAATGTAGAGACTAGAGAGACATCCATAATTTGTAAAAGCACATGAAGATGCATATGATTGCAAAAAGAAAGTTCTTTAGTTTGAAAGAGCATTTATTTACAAAATATTTTTACATGTCTGAAAATATAAAGTCCATTCAACGAGGTGGTTAAGCCTACTTTTCGTTTGTGTTCCAATTAGATTCTTATTTTTACAAGTCTGAAAATAAGAAGTCCATTACAAAATATTTTAGATCTTATATGATCAGGCTGCGGATTTTTTTGTAGCAAGGATAGAACCACAAAGGGACTATGGCTGTTTTCGGGTTAGGGCAGTCTTCCTCCTTATCTAATTTAGTTCTGTTTCCTGCCGTAAATGTTTTTCTTTTTGTGAAATATCAGCATAAATTATTTTTTATGTTTTATATGATTAGGCTGCAGGTTTTTGGTAGCAAGGATTTTATGTAATCATGTAACCATTTTCTGGATAGTGGTGAAATTTTATCAGTGACAAGAAATGTCGACTTCTTCAGGGCAAGTTGTTGATAATCCAGGTTCAGCACAAACCCAAGAATTTGCATTCAGGTTTGGTAATAGGTTTTGAGACCTTTATTATGGGACCCAAGTTGTGTAGATTCAACACAAGAAAGATCTGGGCGATGTATATCATGCTTATGATTTGATAATGGACTTGGTGTTTGTTAGCATTAAGAGACAATTTGTTAATTATGATGTCTACATGTTTCTATCTCTAAATTTTAATTCATTTAGTGGAATTTGACCTTTTTCTGTCTGTCCATGTTTTCGATTAGAAATAAGCAGTACACACAAGCAATATTGCCTCTAAAAAAATAACCATGTTATGTGCTACTCGAGAATTTGCCTGTTTGGTGCATTTGTATCTTGTCATGTCTTTCAGTATTTGTGTTCATGGCTTTAATACAGACATACACACCTATTTTATTATTACTACTTCAGATACTTTAGGAGCTTGGCTTGTTACTCGAAATTCATGATTGTTCTATTTCCTGATGTTAGCAATGTACATTGGTCAAATATGATTATTTTATTCTTGAGACCTTTTACGTTTTTTCATTATGTGGGTGGGAGTTAGAATTAACTCATGCTTACTTGCTTTTATTCATGTGGGGAGGAAAGAAGCGTTTGTACTTGGCTACAAAGTTTATTTTGTACACTGCAGGGGGGGTCTATTTTTCTCATAACAGGAGTTCTAGGTATGGGTTTATATGGTTCCAATGAACCGACAGTAGATTTTTGAAAGATTAGCTGCCCGGGACATTAGAGATAATATTATATTTGGGCTTCCTTATTGCTTATGTTGTCAAATCGCCGATTATACCCATACATACATGGCTACCAGATACTCACAGAGAAGCACATTACACTACATGTATGCTTCTAGCCGGAATCTTATTAAAAATGGGAGCATATGGATTGATTCGGGTCAATATGAAATTATTACCGCAAGCCATTCTATGACAATACAAATAACACACACACATATATTTATTTATAAAAATCAAAACCATTATATAAGAAATATTAGATCTCAGGTGCTTCTTATGCTTTTAAATTTTCTTTTCTTGTTTTTTTTTTTGGCTGTTATCTTCTCTTGCTAAAGAAATATTCTTTTTTAATAATAAATATAAAACAAGATAAGGGAGTATGAAATTCCTGCCAATTTATATCTGATTCTTAATGAAATTTGGCATATTCAGATAGAAATATTGTATCTAGATTATCTGAAAGCTGTGGTTGTACCTACTAAGTCTAGTGGGATTCCTTGTTTGCACCATGGCTTTGGATGCTGACGTTAAAGACTACAGAACATGACTCTGCTTAGTCAGGTGAAAGTACTGCTCAAATGTATGTGTTGGATAATATTTTATAATGCTTCGATTATATTATAATTATATTTATTTGATTATAATACTCTATTAAGTTGCAGGAATCTTCAACCTGAGCCCGATCAATAATCATTCTATTGCAGCTGTGCTCAGGTGACTTATATCAAAATATCATATTCTAAAATTTCTATGTGACTGAAAAATCTTAATGATATTAAAACTGTCTTGAACATATTTCTGATATTTTGACTTGGATACTCCGCTGCAGAGATGCAATGTGAACTACTTTTGGAGTGGTTCTTGTGCTAAAGATGAACATGACCTACATAGTCAACTTTTGGTCAGTAGTCATTGTTATCATGTGTACCCATCACATTTTACTTTACTTGTTGTAGTGGTTGGATTTTGACCCTTGTCAAGATCAAACACGTGTCCCACTGCATTAGCGTCCAAGCGATTCATGAGCCTGATGTGCCAATACGCCCAGTATGGGCCTAAAGAGAGCCTCGAGACCTGTCTTGAGCTCATAACACATCCCGGGCCACCTATTTTAATCCTTAGCTCAGGGCCCCTTCCGAGACCACATCATTCCAGAACCATCCATCTGGATGCTCAATTCGAACGAGGTTTTTCTGCTAGTCGGAGACCCGAGCTTTCGACACGAAGAGCTTCCGCGAAGATAGTCATTTCTACACTGGTTACAGTTTAATGGCATGAATCCTCCCGATTTACGGATTCAGTTATTCTGTCTGATCATTCCCACATTCTAAACATTATAATGTCCCTACTTTAGTGCGAGTTATAGACAGTGGTAGATATCTCTGTATGACAATCTCTATAATCCAGCGACGAGATCTGGGCGGTTACAAGGAAATCACAATGTACCGATCGTGTAGTTGCTGAGATCTGGAATACATTAATAGCTAGTCAGGTATTTTTATAGTTCATTCTCTATCGAGAAAGGGGTTCACTTCTGATTACCACCGAAAACATCACGCATAAGTATTCTCTACTCTTTTTAAATAAGGATACTTATTCTCACGCTCGAGGGTCTTCGGTCGGCACTACACCGGTTCTGACCTAAAAGGTGTTTTTTCCTCTTATGTGTTTTCATCAGGATCAATCGGGAGCGTCCAATCGTCTGTGGCGGAAAATTCTCCACCACATTGGTGCTTTTATTGAAATCTCTTAAATCTATACTCAAGATCTCTTCCCCTTTTCCTAAAGCCTTCCTCAAAAAGCCTCGTCATATGGAAATGGCCTACCAAGGAAGAGCACATCCTAGGCCGCCATCGTCTAGACTATGTTCTCTGTCACGATTGTTTAATAAAATCCTATATGATTTTCCATTATTGCCGTTTTAATTCTTTCTACATTGTGTAGGCCTAAACTAGGCACACTGCAGATGTTAAGTGATTTCGATCCAAGAAAATCTTTAGTGGCAGGATTTTGCGTCAGAATCTTTTAGGCATGTTCACTTCCTGAGAATGGTTAAGTAGGACAAGAACCACCACATTCTCATAACCAGTGGCTTCTGTGGATCACAACATCAATGTGATACTAAAAAAATATGCAGTTTTTGGATTTCTGGACTAATATAATGATATGAATGTGACCGAGAAATAGAAGGTAATAATTAGTTACAATTGAGGTAATTTCATATCATCTTAGTTCCGTCTTAAGATCCAAATACGTATACAAATTCATTTTGTGTTCACTGTCGTGATTATTTGATAAAATCATTTAAGTTTTCCCGTTCTTTTCATTATTGCTTTGTTATTCTCTCTGCGTTATTAGGACTGAACAAAGCAATACTACATCTGAAAAATTGGACCAGCTACTGAATATCTACTGACAAGAAAACTTGTGTGCAAAAGTATATCATGAAATTCAACATTACCTAAACTGCAATTTCTTCAACAAAATACTTTTAGCTGAAATGGTCATTATGCTTCCTAAGAGCTTAGCATGCTACAGCTTTGAAATAACATAATCATGTTAATAGATTAGGAAATTCCCCTGTGCTACGAATGTAGGACGCCCCATACATAATGTTTTTAAATTTTATTTTGTTAAAATCATATTACTGAAATAGGGTGGGATCTACATCTTTTACTCCATTAAATAAATCTTGATCATTTTGTTAGTCATGGTTTTCATTTTGTTAGTGTACAAAGAAGTGTATGAGAAGTTGGACGCCAAAGAGGTTGAAAAGGATATATATAGAATTGCTCGAATAAGGGAGAGAAAGACTAAAGACTTATGTACTGTGAGGTGTGTCAAAGATGAGGATCAGAAGGTTTCAGTTAAATCAAAGAAAGATGGAGAGAGTATTTTGACAAATTGTTCTATGGTAATTCTACCCAAGACTTGGATGACCTTATCATTCAGTGCCAGGATATGAATCATAGTTATATGCGCAGAATTAACGAATCTGAAGTTAAAGAGGCCTTAAAGAGGATGAAGTCAAGGAAAGTTGTTGGCTTAAATGGAATTCCTATTGAGGTATGGAGATGCTTAGGAGAGGTGGGCGTGAGATGACTGGCAAACCTCTTTAACAAGATCTGGCTAAGTAAAAAAATGCCTAATGAGTGGAGAAAGAGTACCTTAGTACCTCTCTATAAGAACAAGGGTGATATCCAGAGTTGTTCAAACTATCGTGGAATAAAACTTATGTCTCACACCATGAAGCTCTGGGAAAGGGTAATTGAACACAAGTTAAGGCAGAATGTTACAATATCAGAGAACCATTTGGGTTCATGCCGGGGCGATCGACAACAGAGGCTATTTATTTGCTTCATCAACTTATAGAGCGATTTCGAGAGAAGAAGAGAAATATGCATATGGTCTTTATTGATTTAGAAAAAGCTTATGATAAGGTGCCAAGAGAAGTATTATGGTGAAAATTGATGAAAAAGGGAGTCCCCATCAAATATATTGACATAATCAAGGATATGTACGATGGAGTAATGGCAAATGTCAGAACTTGTGGAGGCATAATAAGTGATTTTTCTATCACAATTGGATTGCATCAAGGATCTGCATTGAGTCCATTCTTATTTGCCATAGTGATGGAAGCGCTTACTAGAGCTATTCAAGATGAGTTACCATAATGCATGCTATTTGCTGATGATATTGTCCTAGTCGATGAGACGAGAGCTGAGGTAAATGTCAAATTGGAGTTATGGAGGCAAATTCTAGAATCTCGAGGTTTTAGATTAAGTAGGGCCAAAACTGAATATATGGAGTGTAAATTTAGTAAACAGAGAATCTGAGATTATAGCACTGTGAGATTAGATGGACAAAAAATACCGATGAGCAGTCATTTTAAGTACTTGAGTTCTATTATCTAAAAGGATGGGAGATTGATAGTGATGTCAACCATAGGATCCAAGCTGGCTGGTTGAAATGGAGGAGTGCAACATGAGTTTTATGTGATCGTAACATTCAGTTATGGCTGAACGGAAAGTTTTATCGGACTGCTATTAGGCCAGCTTTGTTATATGGCACAGAATGTTGGGCTATAAAGAGACATCATACACATAAGATGAGTGTAGCAGAGATGTGCATGCTTCGTTGGATGTGTGGTAACACGCGGAGAGATAAGGTGAGAATGAGGATATTCATACTAAGATAGGTGTAACCTCTATAGAAGAGAAGATGAGAGAAAACTGCTTACGATGGTTGATCACGTGCGACGTAGACATACAGATGCGCCAGTCCGACAAGTAGAACATATCAATTTAAGGCAAGTTAAAAGAGCGTAGGGAGACCGAAGAAAACATGGATGGAGGTAATACGACAAGATATCGAGGCTAAATGTCTTAGTGAAGACATATTGCTCGATAGGAATGAGTGGAGAAAGCTGATCCATGAGCCCGATCCGGCGTAATTTCTTTTGGTTCATGTAGCCTACCCCAAATACTTGGGACATATGGCTTAGTTGTTGTTGTATGGTTTCATTTTTTGGTTCTTCTGTGATCTTTTAATTTCTTTCCTGATTATTTTGTTACAATGGTTCTGCATTTTAGCTACAGTTGCATGAAGGGTGGCAAGCTGCTGGTGCGGGAAGAGGTGGAGGTGGCTCCGCTGCAATCCAAGAGGTCCACGTGAAGATGCTCAACAGTAAATTATCCTCCGCCAATGTCTACATGTGGGTAGCTAAGGTACATTCTTGTACTATTTGTAGATTGGTATTATTGTTCTTTTTGCTGATGAAAGTTCAGGCTTAAGCTGAAATGGTCCGTTCTTTGAGTTCTAAGAGTTGACGCCTATGTTTCCTCAGATCTTTGGAGCAGGAAAGTACAGTTTTTGTTATTTGGTCTTCAACACATTATATTTGATTTATTAACTTCTTATTCCCCTTATGATTATTTTCCGTTAGTTTGGCATTGAGGCTAGCTATCATGGTTTGCTGGTGTCAAGTTTGCTAAGACAGTGCTTTACCTACTATAGTGCTATACATGACATGACAAGTGCTTAGATGCCTATGAATGTGACAATTATGTACTTTGATTTCTTCTTTTACATGTGTGAGTGATCTGAACTTACTGCTCAAAATGTGATTTCTTCTGCTTATCCATGTGGAACTATTATGCTTCTATATTTTCTAAACAGTTTATTATTTTAACTACTTCACCTTTCTGTTATATCCTCATAACCACCCATGCATGGATGTATCTAGTAGACTGTATTATAGTGGAAGATGTCAACCTCCTCTGCTTGCACAGCGGGCTAGGCTCAATCTTTAGGATGTACTTGGTTGCTAATGCTACTGCTTTCCTCTCCATTCTTCAAGCTCTGTGAGTTATTCAAGTTATAGGCCAGGTGAAATGCATAGTTATTGAAATGGAGAATAACACAAAACGGTCTACTTGAGAAACATTCCAAACAAATTATTTGCATGCTCCATATCACATAGACAACATTTTTCTTTTCATTTTTTTTGCTTTCTTTGAAATGATTAATCTCATTTGTCAGGATTAGGTAGGGGGAACCCAAGATTGCAAGTTTTTTATTTTGAGGAGGAAGAGAAAAGGAGAAAACAAAGATAAAGAAGGGAAAATATAACAATATCATGAGCTTGGGAGAAAACTTAATATTAACTCAAGCAATATGAGGATGCTAGTAACCCAACTATATCTCTAGGCTTCTTTGTACATGGAATCAAGGGTTACATTCTTATATATAATTCTATTTTTCTTAATTTAAAGATCAATTAAATGCCACTACTCTATGTTATCTTGCAGCTTAATTTACAATAAGCATTTTCTTTGTGTATTACTCAGTGGTACCACTGTGATGTCTTAATCAGCTTGTATTTTAAAAGCTGACATCTAATAAAGAATTGAGGCTGAATAGCTCGACATTGTTTCCCATGCTTCTCTGACCTTCAAACAACCTTGAAGTCCCTCTATCTCATAAATACGGTGAACTTCTTTTTCAGATTTTCAACAATCATACTTCGAAGTTTTTTTCGTAAGGATGAAATGCAAGCAGTAGTGATAAACATGAATTTGTTGTCTTAAACTTTTGCTGAACAGTACAAATTGCTCAAGATGAATGTTGCTCCATTCTCACCTATCTTATTACTTAAAACAAGAATATCAATCACACGACAAAAGCTTCTTGATGATCAAATCATTACTATTATATAACACACTCACACTTTCTCACTGACACTGAATACTGGTTTTCTTGTTCAAATGATCTATTATAATCTCAATTGCCAACCCAGACATTCACCCTCTGGTAAAGTAGTTGTGCCCTGGTTTGTTTTTTATCCATAATGGGAGCATGAATAAAACCTTTTTCCTATGTTCTCAGTCTTGCAAGTCTTCTGATGTAGGAAACAAAGGAACAAGGCAAGACAAATAGCAGACCAAAATAACTTGACCTGTGATACTTTTCTCGAAAGTAAGGGTCTGTCTGTTTTCCCCTTAGCTGTCGACAATACCCTTCATCTGTTGACAACCTTATTACGTAACAGAGTATCTGAATTTGCTTAGAATTCTATTTTGGGTTCCAAATTTGATTCCAATAAATTTTCTTTCTTTATTTTTAATTTTTTTATTTGAATTTAGTTTATAGATAGAATATGATTTTTTGTATACTTATAGATAAGCTCTTATACTCTTTTTTTATCTTTTATTGAATATTGATTAATAAAATTGAGATTTCTCTCTAAATTGTTCGTGGATTTGAGTTGTTATCTTTTGCACGTGGATTCAAGTAAATCGCTCGTGGATTCGAGTACCTTGTTCGT
>JAVJIF010000375.1:0-69593 GCA_038442645.1 Agave tequilana | reverse complement strand
GAATCAGGTATTTAAAAGATGATTTATGGTTTAGAATTCACCTTTAATCTTGTTTATTTCGAATATGTGAAGGTTATACCTTGTTCCAATCTTTCGTTATAGCAAGTAGCTATATCGAGTCGTACCACAAGGAGAGCAAGCGTAGAAGCTTCACGATACTAGTGAGACAAAGAAACGATACCTCTTCTTTGTTAATTACACAAGAGCAAGCAATGTACAAGAAATGGTGGCTTGGTAGTGCATTGTAAAAAAGAAGTGAAGTGAATGAAGTGTATTGCAAGAATAAAGTGTGATGAAGTAAAGAAAAGAATACTAGAATAAAATGTGTAAACTCTTTTGATTAGAAATATGCATGGCTAGCATTACTACACCTCCTTGCTAACATACTAACTCTATTGTTGATTGCAAGATTGTCTCATCAAGAATCATAGACAATTGAAGGTAACTTGCATGTTCAAATGTGGTATTCCTTCTTGAAGACTAGTGTTCCTTTTAGTTAGTTAACTAGAAGCCTCTTCTTGAATCTTAGGTTCTCTTACTAGGTGTACAATGAGGAACTATAGGCTTGATACTCAATTAGTGCAAAGGTTAGAAGAATCAAACTCTTTTGGACTTCAAAGCTTAACTACAAAGTTAGCATTGAAGTGCATGAGTTGATCTTGCTACACAAGTGACACAACCATGGTATTCCATCCTTTTGATCCAATCAAATGCTCTTTGTAAGAGACACACAATTCATCTAGAGATCTTACAAGCAATCACCAAAGGATACATCAATACTTCATTGGAATTCACAAGAAACATAGAATCATGCAAGAATTGAAGTATACAATCAACTAGAGCTAGTAGTAGCTAGGTGAGTCTTAGCTAGCCATGCAACTAGAACTTAGCCCTCCATTACACTTACAACAAAGCTAGAATTCTCCATGAAAGTAAAGATCTAAGCAATTAAACTAAGACTAGAATTGAATACAAGAAATTAAAGCACAAGAAGAGAAAGCATACTCAAGTTTAGCAAATAGAAGAAGAAAGCTCCATTGATGAATCTTTGCTTCAAGATTGTCACAAGTCTTGATTACAAACTCTCAAAGTGAAGAACTCTCTCTCAATTTGGCTACAAACTCAAGGAGGAAAGAGAGAGAAGCTAAAAACCTAAAACAAAATTACAACTAATCCAAAATTTTCCCTCTCCTTTCACTGGGGCTCGTGCAGATCTCTGACCAGCTATTTATAGGCACTTTTGAGAATCCCATGAAATCTTAACCGTTGGCACGAAATCCGAGGCTCAACAGCCCTGGGATTGCCGCGGATTGCCGCGGATCTGCCGCCAGATCTGGGCCGTTGGCTCGGATCTTTCTGGTGCGATCTGGTGGTTAGGTTGTTGGCCACGTGGACTGGTTGGATTTTGCAGTTGGCGCTCAGATCTTGGTGAGATCTGGTTTGATCTTTGGCTAATTTTTAATTAACCCCCTTAATTATCACTAATTAAGGTGGTTAATTACTTTTCTTCTTTAAAGTGGAGATCTGCAAAATTAGAGAAAACATGGGTTAAAAATCATATTTAATATACAATATGCAAGGTATAAAGGTGGTATAAAATGCAAATATGTGTAACAATCACACCCCCATACCTAGCTTTTGCTCGTCCTCGAGCAAAAATAAAAGAAAAAGAAAGAAAAAAAAATCCTAACTAATTATTACACCACTTTCGTAGGTGACACGATTGCACTGAGCACGTGCAACAAGCCGTTAAACCTCTAGGTTACCCTAGAGGAGGAGTGTTGTCTCCTGAGGGTTTTCAGCGGATTACACCCACAAAATCCAAAAAGAAAAATAAAAGGTTAGTGAAATTTTTGATCCATGCTTTAAAGATTCTAAATTGACCTATAGGTTTCAGGTTACTCTTAACTTTTCATTCTTCTTATAAGTATCTATTTAGAATTTTGTTTTCAGCTTAGGTTAAGATTTTGGGGAGAAGATCAAAAACCGGATTTTGCATCAATCCTAGGATATATATATCTATAAATATGAAGGATCTCTCTCAGACTAAGTTCATTTATTTACTTATATACATAACAATTTTTTTTTATATGTATATACAATTTTTATTTATTTACATTTCCTTATCATCCTTAGGTATCCTAGTCTACCCATGTAGCGAGCTTCTTACCGATGACTCCCAAACCAGATGGTTTTAGGGCACCAGATGAGAATACATCCCTCGGGTTCGAAGACTCGAGTAAACTAAGTACTTAGGATTTTAAGGACTTAACCACCTTTAGGCGTGACCGGTAATGCTTCTTGAGGCACGACTGACCAGCTTAATCAGTGGCTAAGTATTATTTTTTTCTTTTTTTTTTTTTTTTTTTTTTTTTTTTGACCACTTTTAGGCGTGATTGGCAATGCTTCTTGAGGCACGACCTACCAGCTTAATCAGTGGTTTTTTATTTATATACACACATTTTTTTTTATTATATATATATGTGAATAAAGTCACAAAGTCTTTGATTAATCCCTCAATATGTTGAATATATATATCCTAAAGAAAGAATTAAAATCTAGTAATTTTTCTAATCCTTTATTACTTAACCTAAAAATCCAACAAAATTCCTCTTTTCAACTTATAATTGGAAATCTTAGTTAAGGTCTTCCTTAATTCCTAAATTTCAATTTAGATTCTTTAAACATGGATCAAAGAATTTCTTCTTTTTTTTTTTTTATTATAATTTTTTTTTATTTTTCTAAAAGAAAGGTAAAATCTAAAAAGAAAGTGAAAAATCTATAAGAAAGATAAAATCTAAAAATAAAAGAAAAACCTAAGAAGAAAGTAAAAAAATTCTAAAAAAATAAAAAGGCCTAAAAAGAAAAAATCCTATGTTAGTATATCTACCCCCCCATACCTATCTCATGCATTGTCCTCAATGTATGTGAGATAAAATGATGCATGAAATAGGTAAAGGTGAAAAGTCACTCCCTCGTCCTTTTTGGACCCGCAGTGGTACTGGGTCCAGCTGATTGTGTCCTCCTCAGCCTGGCCTCGATCCCATCTAAACGAGAGGATATCCTAGATGATTCCTCCTCCACTTTCTTCCTGAGCCTGACTTGTCCCCGAAATATCTTCTTCATGCCTTTCCAGATAGTAGACATGAGGGCTTTTGGTTCAGTTGGGGGCTCCTGCCTCCAGAATTGGGGCTCATCTTCCACCTCTAAGCTTTCCTCTGAAGAGGACTCCACAGGTACAGTCTCAGGCATGACACTGGGTGTCCAGAGTGCCTGCAAGCAACTATTGTAGGCGCTTGTGGGTCTCTCTAGCGTAATCATCACTCGGGCAAATGTCGAAAAAATAGCATCTGACATGAAATGTCGACACAGACGTGTAATTAATATAGCATGAGAAAACTTTGCACCCCGAGTGCGAGAGGAATTTTCGATAATGGACCGGAAGATAGTACGGTTCAAACAGACCGTGTGGTTCTGTGTCATCAGGTCATGAATAATCTGAAGCACAGGTCTGTTGAACGAAGAAGTGTGATCTAGCCCAAGAATATTTCGTTGGATCCAGCGTCCAACGCAATGAATGTTCCTAAATGTAGATTGGGCTTTGAGCCCACGATCCTGGATAGTGCAACGTACACCCATAATGGTTAAGTAATCAATTAAGGGCAAGGGTTCGCTAAGTTGTGGAATAATGGGGGCATGAGTGATGTGTTCAAGTAGTGGAAGTGTGACCCAGATGTCACCAAATGGCATGTGAGAGACAAATTGGTAAGGGTCATGACTCACAGAAGCATAATCTATAGAATTGTAAAATGTGTTCACTAGATCCGGGCAATAAAAAGCTTCATGCTCATAATGATCAAACACCAAATTGTACCAATTCCAGGCGCGGATTCGATCCACGAAAATATGCCCATATCCACCATTGTCATTAAAAAGTGCAGAAAAATCCCTCTCCACATATAGATTTGGTGCCATAATTGCTAAGAACAAAATAATGCAAAGGATTTGAGAAGAGAAATTGCAAACCACCCCGGAGATCTTGGGGGGAAATCCAACAGAGTAGTGCAGACAGCACAGAAAAGGCCTCTGGAAGAAGAAGATGTCTGGATCTGTGTTCAGCACTGAAAATCAACCAGAATGAAGCTTTCCGGCGCGCCTGAGGTGACAGAATGGCCGCAGATGGGCGGCAGGGCGCGGCAATTTGGAGGAGATGTGGGATCAAATTTTTGGAGGAGGTTGGGTTTGGGAAGAAGATCTCAGATCTGAAATCACTTTCTCTGGTGAGGAAGGATGAAGTGAGGAGGAGATGTTTAAATAGGGTAGGTAAAAAGTGGGATGTACAATTTTACCCCTAGGTCAAAACTTGAATTACCACCCTTGGTCAAAGCATTTTGAAAGATGAAAGGAATCCTAGGGAGGAAAGAGAAACCTAGGGATGTGAAATTCTTTTCATGCACAAAAATCCCAAAAAATTTTTTATTTTTTATTTTTTATATTATTTACAAAAAAATGTAAAAGAAAAATATTAACAAGTGGTGGTCCCAAAATGATTTTCATGAAAAATGCATGGGAAAATATACAAATGGAAAGGTCACAAATAAACTGGGTCATAAAGACCCAGTTCGTGAACGTCTTGTGACAATGAATCTGTGGTAAAAAATGGCTTTAAGCGTTGTCCGTTTACAGTGAATATATTGCCATTGGTTGGGTCAAGAATCTCTATAGCTCCATGGGAAAAGACAGTTTGAACGATGAACGGTCCTGACCACCTGGTACGCAGTTTACCAGGGAAGAGGTGGAGTCGAGAATTATAGAGCAGAACCTTTTGTCCGACAACAAAAATCTTCCTGTGAATGGACTTGTCGTGAAACAGCTTGGTCCTGTGCTTCGTAATCCGAGCGTTATCGTATACTTCATTTCGTAGTTCCTCCAGCTCAGATAACTGTAACTTCCTGAGAACACCGGCTTTATCCAAATCAAGATTTAGTTGCTTTAAAGCCCATAGTGCACGGTGTTCTAACTCAACGGGCAAGTGACATGGTTTCCCAAATATAACTCGGTACGGAGACATACCGAGGACAGTCTTGTAGGCGGTCCTGTATGCCCATAAGGCATCAGTCAGTTTGACGGACCAATCCTTACGATTCTGTCCTACGGTCTTCTCCAGAATGAGTTTTATCTGTCTGTTTGTTACCTCAACTTGCCCATTGGTTTGAGGATGATAGGCCGTGGACAATTTATGAGTAATGGAGTATTTCCGCATCAAGGCTTCAAAAGTTCTATTGCAGAAGTGACTCCCATTGTCGCTCAGTATCGCACGGGGGGCTCCGAAGCGTGAAATGATGTACTCTCTTAAAAATTTAATGACAACTTGGTTGTCATTAGTCCGTGTAGGAATCGCTTCAGCCCACTTAGAAACATAGTCTACAGCTACCAAGATGTATTGGTTGCCATAGGACAGAGGAAAGGGTCCCATGAAATCAATGCCCCAGAGGTCGAAGATCTCGACTTCCAAGATGGGTGTGAGGGGCATCATGTCTTTTTGAGTAATACGACCCATCATTTGACATCTGTCACAAAGCTTGCAAAAAGTATAGGCATCCTTAAAGAGAGTGGGCCAGTAGAATCCACTCTGAAGCACTTTTTCCGCAGTTTTCCGTGGACCAAAGTGTCCACCGCAAGCTAATTTATGACAGAATGTCAAAACGCTCTGGTATTCATCCTCCGGAAGGCATCGACGAATAATTTGGTCAGGACAGTATTTAAATAAATACGGCTCATCCCAAAAGAAGAACCGCATTTGTCTCAGAAAACGGTGTTTCTCTTGTCCTGACCAATGGGAAGGAATTTGCCTGGTAGCAAGGTAGTTTACAATATCAGCATACCAAGGCTCTCCACTTAGCACAAAGATGTGCTCGTCAGGAAAGTTCTCGTTAATCGGTACTTTCTCATGGGGTGCGTTCGGTATTCTTGACAAATGATCCGCAACCACGTTCTCAACGCCCTTTTTATCTTTTATTTCCAAGTCAAACTCTTGCAAAAGAAGGATCCATCGAATCAATCTTGCCTTTGCGTCCTTCTTTTGCATCAAGTACCTCAGGGCAGAGTGATCAGTAAAAATTATGGTCCTGGACCCTAGCAGATATTGTCGGAACTTCTCTAACGCAAAAACAACTGCCAAAAATTCTTTTTCAGTGGTCGTGTAATTAAGTTGGGCATCGTTAAGCGTTCTGCTAGCATAGTATATCACGTGCTGCCTGTTTTCGATACGCTGTCCTAAAACAACGCCTATCGCAAAGTCAGAGGCATCGCACATAATTTCAAATGGTTTGGTCCAGTCCGGTGCAGATATTATTGGTGCAGAAGCAAGTCTATCCTTAAGCTCTCTCCACGACTTTCGACATTCTTCGTCAAAGATATAGGGTACATCTTTTCCTAGGAGATTTGTCAAAGGTCTCGCAATGTTGCTAAACCCTTGAATGAATCTCCTATAGAAACCAGCGTGCCCTAAGAAAGATCTAATGTCCTTTAAACATTGTGGTTCAGTGAGCTTGGTGATAACCTCCACCTTAGACTTGTCTACCTCGATTCCAATGCTCGATATCTTGTGCCCCAGTACAATTCCGTGCTTGACCATGAAATGACACTTTTCCCAGTTAAGTGTCAAATTCTTTTCCATGCATCGTTGCAAAACCAGCTTAAGATGGTACAAGCACTGCTCGAAAGTATCCCCATAGATTGAAAAGTCATCCATAAAAATCTCTAAAAATTTCTCCACCATGTCCGAGAACAAGCTCAACATGCAACGTTGAAACGTTGCTGGAGCATTGCAAAGACCGAAGGGCATCCTACGGTATGCAAAAGTTCCGAAGGGACAGGTGAAAGTCGTCTTTTCTTGGTCCTCGGGAGCGATTGGGATCTGATTATATCCTGAATATCCATCCAGGAAACAATAATACTCATGCCCCGCCAATCTCTCCAACATCTGATCAATGAACGGAAGTGGGAAGTGGTCTTTACGTGTGGCGGCATTCAGCTTCCTATAATCAATACAAACTCGAATCTTCGTTGGAAGACGTGTTTGTATTAATTCCTTGTTCTCATTTTCCACAACAGTAAAGCCAGCTTTCTTTGGCACAGCGTGAACAGGACTAACCCATTGACTATCGGATATGGGATATATGATCCCATTGTCTAATAGTTTCATTATCTCAGATTTAACAGCTTCTTGCATAATAGGGTTAAGTCGACGCTGTGGATCTCTTTTCGGCTTGGCATCTTCCGTTAAGTGAATCCTGTGTTGAACAATAGTAGGACTAATCCCCTTAATATCAGCCATAGTCCAGCCAATGGCTTCTTTATTCTCCCTTAGCACAGTCAGAAGGTCCTCTTCTTGTTTTTCCGTGAGATTAGATGCAATGATAACAGGAAAAGATTCCTTCTCACCCAAGTACTTGTACTTGAGATGGCCAGGAAGAACCTTAAGCTCAACAGAAGGGACTGGATCTATAACAGGTTGCTCATGGTGCAAGGGAAGAACAGGGTTGGAATTCGTAGTCCTTTCAACATCTGATTCAACAATCTGGTCAAAAGTTAGGTCGTCAGCTTCTAACTCAAATTCCTCTTCAGAATCATATTCCACCTCCTCCACGTGTTCACTGGTTAATCCCTCTATCAAGTTAACATCAAAAGAGTCATTCTCCACATCCCTTGGCTGCTTCCCCAGATGGAAGACATTCACCTCCTTCGTCATATCTCCGAACGTCAGCCGCATCGATCCATTTCGACAGTTAATGATTGCATTCGCTGTGGCTAAGAAAGGACGTCCTAGAATGACAGGAGTTTGCGCTCTGTGGTTTTGTACGGGCTGTGTTTCTAAAACAACAAAGTCCACGGGGTAAATGAATTCCCCCACCCGTATTAAGACATCCGTAATTTCCCCCTTGGGAATCTTAACAGAGCGATCAGCCAGCTGAATAGTCATCTGGGTAGGACGAAGGTTGCCTAACCCAAGTTGCTGGTATACGGAAAAGGGAAGAAGATTGATGCTTGCGCCCAAGTCTAGCAAAGCCCTATTTACTGTGGTCTGCCCTATGATACAAGAGATGGTAGGGCTCCCTGGATCCTTATACTTTACAGGGATTGGACCATTAAGCAATTCACTCAGATTGGAAGCCAAAAAGACTTTCTTAGGGACATTTGCCTTTCTTTTCTTAGTACACATCTCTTTCAGAAACTTGGCGTATGATGGGACCTGTTGAATAGCATCTAAGAGAGGGACATTGATTTGTACTTGATTAAATATCTCTCTTATCTTCTCCATGTGAGCATTATTCTTATGATTTGTAAGCCTATTCGGGAATGGGGCAACAGGCTTATAAATTTGCTCATCAATTTTCCCTTTTCCTTTTGACTGGGACGTGGAAGGTTGTGAACTTGATGAAGGATTATCTTGCAAAGGTTGAACTGGAACAGAAGTTGATGGTTTTGACAAAGATTTTGGAGACTGATTTGAGACCTTGTTGTCTACTTGTTTCCCAGACCTTAGGATGTGAATGGCTTGGCAGTGGCTTTGGCTGGGTCCCAAGTCTTCGACTTCATGCAGAGGAAAATGGGCTCTGGGATTAGGCACAGGTTGGCTAGGCAGCATTCCTTTTTGCCTTTCAGTCAAGGAATTAGCCAACTGTCCTATTTGAATTTGCAGTTTATTCATATCCTGCTGCTGATTGTTCATCATTGCAGCTTGGGTTTTGGACAAAGTCTCAATCATCTTCTCCAACTCAGAGATTTTCTTATCTGAAGGATTGGGTGGTGGATGATTCTGATATTGGGGTGGAAAATTAGCTTGATATGGCACAGAATTTTGGAATGGTTGGAATCTGGGTGGACTCTGATATGAATTGAAATTTGGTGGGTTTTGATGGTAAGTGGGTGGATGTGCCTGAGCAGGGTATTGTTGATGTGGGAATGGTTGTCTAGACTGCTCAGGACCAGACTGACTCCAAGAGAAGTTAGGATGGTTACGCCACCCTGGATTGTAGGTCTTGGAATAAGGATTGTATGGAGGTCTGGTATATGCGGCATTTGTACTCTCCTGAAAATTTTGAGAGTAATACACTGGACACTCTTCCAACACATGATTCAGATCATGGCAGAAAGTACAACCCGGGTGGACCATAGGTGCCACAGGTGGTGGGCTGGCCACTCGTGATGGGTTGACTTGACTAACAGAATGTTCCCTTGATTCTAACAATTCAATCCTCTTCATTAACTGGGTAATCTTAGCTTCTGCAGCTATAGAGGATCCTATAGAGTGTAAACCAGATCTGGAAGTTGTTGGTGTGGGTTTCTCAGAGCAGGATTCCCACTGGATAGTTTTCTCCGCTAGAGCCTCAAAAAGGTCCCAGCCCTGGTCTTCATCTTTCTTAAGAAATTCTCCTTGACACATGGTTTCAAGGAGAGTCTTAGTTTGATAGTCCAGCCCATCATATATAATCTGGCATTGGCGCCACTTCTCTATACCATGATGGGGACACAGGGCTACTAAATCCTTAAAGCGCTCAAAGTACTTCCAGAATGGCTCATTGGGCTCTTGTTTGAATTGCATTATATTCTTGCGCATGAGGGCTGTCTTATGGATGGGATAGAATTTTTTCAGAAAGACCTTGACAAAGTCATCCCAAGAAGAGATTGAGCTGACAGGAAGACTGTACAACCACTTCTTCGCAATATCCTTTAGTGCAAATGGGACAAATCTAAGTCTCACAGCATCCTCACTTAACTGGGAAATCCTCATCATGAGGCATACTTCTTCAAACTCTCGTATGAAGATGTAAGCATCCTCAGATTCTAATCCGTGAAATCGTGGAAGAGTGTTTATGAACTGAGGTTTCAACTCAAAATTATGGTCGTTAGTGTCCGGGAGGAGAATACAAGAAGGAATCGATGTGCGAATAGGATAGAACTTGTCCTGCAGCGACACGTTGGCAGTCATGATTGTGTCGAGTGGTGGTGTATGTGGCAGTGTAGAAACTCTCACAAGCCTCGCAGAAATTGGTTCCCTATACCACTCTCGCATACAAATACACAATCAACGTGCACCTTTCAAACAAGCGGAAAATGAAAAATAACAGTCAAGAAAAAGAAAAATCAATCCAAGCTTTCTAGGGTTTCTGGTCCTAGGTGACTCCTAAATAGACTATCCACAGGAGGTTCGGTGCAGACACTGACTATAAGCAAATCGGCCAGGGAAGGGTAAGGTTGGTGGGAGGTTTTCCGTCCGAAGACGTTCCTTAATTAAGTAACCAGCAACCTTCGGGCTTTCGGCCCTCAACCCCTTTCCTAGACACCGATTTTACAGAAGTCACTTTCCAACACTTTTCCCCCTTAGGAAAATCTCCTAAGCGAGTCCGGATGTCCCTAGGGGCCAACGTCTATCAATTTTTAATTAGAAGCTTAGGATTGTGAATGCGTGGGGAGAATGGTTTGTGGGCTAAGGAAGGGGTGATAAAATCCCCACCTTATCTTTGTTATGGGATTTGCCCTTAAAGTAGATTCGTGCAAGTGTACGATGTAAACAAACAAGGATCACCCAAAGCGTAATTAAACAAACAAAGTGTGATTCCTAGTCAATATGCAATGCTTTACGTACCTTGTCCCCCGCACTCTTCAACAGTAAATTGAAAGAAATTGAAAGACACGTGCCTATAATGCAAGATGTCTAAACAATTTTTATCAACAATTACAACCAATCTTTTACTGTTGATTAACAAATATCAGGTGAAGAATACAAGATTTCAGGTATATAGGCAGCAGTTTTTAGCAAAGCAGAAAGCCCTGCAGAAAACAGATTAGTAATGAACTCCTCTGTGCCGCGTTTCCACGGCAAAACTTGTGGATCCGCGGCACTTTGGAGGGATCCTGGTCTCTGCTTTCGAGAGCAGAGGCCCAGGTCCACTTATATGATTCTGCTGTGCAATATATCCTGTATCTTCAACCTGTACCTGCAACAGAGAAGATATATCGTTTAGTTTCTCACTTTTAAGAATACCGTTGCTCTCCCCGGCAACGGCGCCAAAATTTGATTGGTAAAACTAAGGTATATGATGTTAATTGCTCAAGAATCAGGTATTTAAAAGATGATTTATGGTTTAGAATTCACCTTTAATCTTGTTTATTTCGAATATGTGAAGGTTATACCTTGTTCCAATCTTTCGTTATAGCAAGTAGCTATATCGAGTCGTACCACAAGGAGAGCAAGCGTAGAAGCTTCACGATACTAGTGAGACAAAGAAACGATACCTCTTCTTTGTTAATTACACAAGAGCAAGCAATGTACAAGAAATGGTGGCTTGGTAGTGCATTGTAAAAAAAAGAAGTGAAGTGAATGAAGTGTATTGCAAGAATAAAGTGTGATGAAGTAAAGAAAAGAATACTAGAATAAAATGTGTAAACTCTTTTGATTAGAAATATGCATGGCTAGCATTACTACACCTCCTTGCTAACATACTAACTCTATTGTTGATTGCAAGATTGTCTCATCAAGAATCATAGACAATTGAAGGTAACTTGCATGTTCAAATGTGGTATTCCTTCTTGAAGACTAGTGTTCCTTTTAGTTAGTTAACTAGAAGCCTCTTCTTGAATCTTAGGTTCTCTTACTAGGTGTACAATGAGGAACTATAGGCTTGATACTCAATTAGTGCAAAGGTTAGAAGAATCAAACTCTTTTGGACTTCAAAGCTTAACTACAAAGTTAGCATTGAAGTGCATGAGTTGATCTTGCTACACAAGTGACACAACCATGGTATTCCATCCTTTTGATCCAATCAAATGCTCTTTGTAAGAGACACACAATTCATCTAGAGATCTTACAAGCAATCACCAAAGGATACATCAATACTTCATTGGAATTCACAAGAAACATAGAATCATGCAAGAATTGAAGTATACAATCAACTAGAGCTAGTAGTAGCTAGGTGAGTCTTAGCTAGCCATGCAACTAGAACTTAGCCCTCCATTACACTTACAACAAAGCTAGAATTCTCCATGAAAGTAAAGATCTAAGCAATTAAACTAAGACTAGAATTGAATACAAGAAATTAAAGCACAAGAAGAGAAAGCATACTCAAGTTTAGCAAATAGAAGAAGAAAGCTCCATTGATGAATCTTTGCTTCAAGATTGTCACAAGTCTTGATTACAAACTCTCAAAGTGAAGAACTCTCTCTCAATTTGGCTACAAACTCAAGGAGGAAAGAGAGAGAAGCTAAAAACCTAAAACAAAATTACAACTAATCCAAAATTTTCCCTCTCCTTTCACTGGGGCAGATCTCTGACCAGCTATTTATAGGCACTTTTGAGAATCCCATGAAATCTTAACCGTTGGCACGAAATCCGAGGCTCAACAGCCCTGGGATTGCCGCGGATTGCCGCGGATCTGCCGCCAGATCTGGGCCGTTGGCTCGGATCTTTCTGGTGCGATCTGGTGGTTAGGTTGTTGGCCACGTGGACTGGTTGGATTTTGCAGTTGGCGCTCAGATCTTGGTGAGATCTGGTTTGATCTTTGGCTAATTTTTAATTAACCCCCTTAATTATCACTAATTAAGGTGGTTAATTACTTTTCTTCTTTAAAGTGGAGATCTGCAAAATTAGAGAAAACATGGGTTAAAAATCATATTTAATATACAATATGCAAGGTATAAAGGTGGTATAAAATGCAAATATGTGTAACAATCAGCACCTAAACTGTGTCATGTCCTCATACACACAAATGAATACAGAGATAAAAATATGTAGCATGTAATTTACACATCCAAAACATGCACACAATCATGATGATCATGCAATCCAAGCATACAAAAGATATATAAATATAAACAGTATGCTAAAATTAGAAATACTCACAGTGCAGTAGAAAATCAAGCTGTCGAAGCAACAAAAATTCTCCCTGTGTGTGGTGGATGCCTCCTTACTTATCCTGTATCACTTGTAATAAACTCGGCACATAGGTTAGAGAAAGAGAAATAAAAGACTAACTAAAACTGACACAACTAACTAAAAGATAAATAAAAAGACTCAACAACAAAGAGAAAAAAAATAAAATAAACATAAAACAAATATTTACATATGTACAATTTCATAACTCCCCCACACCTAGATCTTTCTACGTTTATTCCCTCGAGCTCGCTTCCCATCATTCCAATGGGTTCTCTTCAATGGACAAAGTGGAGAGGTTAATCTTTTGTCATCTTTAATTTCATCCTCTCCAGCTTGTTCATTACTTTCCTCCGTCTCCTCTTTCTCTTCTTCCCATACCTCCTCACAAATTCATCATTTTCACACAATATAATTGGAGTGTCCACAATATGATTGCCTACAATTTAAGCTCATCTTCAAACATCACCTCAAAACTTAAATCAACAATTTTCTTTGGAGGTGTGTAACTAACCAAAGCATCCCTAACCGATTCATTCAAATATATGAGTTCGTCTTCAAATAGGTTTTGAGAGCTTTGATTAATTAGAGATTCTTGAATCAAGTTTTGAAAAGTATGATCATTGGTTGCCTCATCAAAAGTGAAGATACTCAAATCGAGTTTTATTTTCTCAAAGGGAACTCTAAACTCAAGATCCTCAACACATGTTTTCTCATCATTATGATCACACTCTTCAATAAAAAACTCATCAAGAAACAAAGGCTCATTATTCATATAGGCATCCTCATAATTTTGATCAGTGTGCTCCATTTTCTCCATATGAGTGGATGCAATTTTCTGCTCCTCAACACTTGTCTTTTCACAGAACTTAGAAAATTTATCCTCAAATTTCTTTTGAAGCAAAAATTCATTATTGTCTCATTCCTCTTCACAATAAGTTTCAACTGGCTCCACATGAGTTGTATGTGTAGCCAAATAATTTCTAATCACTTCATCCAGACATTGAGGATCATTATCACATTTGTACACCTCATGGACCTTCACAACTTCCTCAACAGGCTTCTCATGTTCAAGCTCTTCAAATTGATTAAGATGAAATAATGGTGACTCAAAGGGCATCTCGATGGAATGATTAGACATGCCACTATGGCTAACGATTTGCTCTTCGGGTCTAACAGTTTGGCCTTTATTCATTTTATGAAAGTTGATGTTCTCCTGAATGGACATGGGTCGAGTCGGTGTTGGCTCATGAACTAGTTGATTAGAAAAGGAATCCTTCTCTTGCTCACTAACAACTCATTTGCTGGCCTGTTTAAGCAGTCTCTAGTGTCATAGAGCACTTGCTTTGAAGTTTGCCTGAAAGTTTCAAAAGCTTCCTCTAGTGTTGGTTCTTTGTCCACCTGATTGCCATTGAACTCAATTTGCGAAAGTTGATGGAACTCTTGAACTTGATCTGGACTTGTGGTTGAAATAGGTTGATTGAGATGAGTCATTATCTTATCCATGTGAGCACATGCCTCGATTAACTGCTGATTGGTTTCGACTATAGTCTGCTGCATGGCTTTAAAACTCTTCTCTAATGTGCTTTCTTCATGCTCATTGTTAAATCCCCAAGACGGAGGTGGTGGTTCAATGTAGGACCAATTAGGTTGAGAATTTTGATATGATTGGTCCCATGAAAAATGAGGACAATTCCAACCCTCCGAATTGAAGTTTGATGGATAAGGTTCGCTCGTAGGTCCTTGAAATGTGTGTAATTAACTTTGACCTGGTCCCAACGAATACCCTATCGAAGGACACTGTTCAGAAGAATGATTTAGATCTTGACAGTGATGGCAACTCATAGGATGGTATGAAGAAAATTAGTAGTTTGTGGGATGGATGTATTCATTAAAGTCAGAAAGAGAGGTTGGTGGATGGAAAGGAGGGTCTAGCCTATAAAATGGATCGTAACCAAATGAATTTAGATAGGCCATAGGGAAAGGATTTTTTTTTAATTTTTTAAATTTGTTTTTTTTGAATTTTTATTTGTTTGAATTTTTGAATTTTTGATTTTTTTTAACAATCCGGTATAGGTGTCAAAACTAAAGATAGAACACCGTGTCCCGGCAACAGCGCCAAAAACTTGATTGGGAGATTCTGTCTCCTCGTTTTAAAATACCGCAAGTGCACGGTCGTTCGAT
Organism: Agave tequilana; assembly: GCA_038442645.1. Classification (NCBI taxonomy): domain Eukaryota; kingdom Viridiplantae; phylum Streptophyta; class Magnoliopsida; order Asparagales; family Asparagaceae; genus Agave; species Agave tequilana. Next base: position 54,475 of record JAVJIF010000375.1, on the reverse strand, counting down.
GTAGCACTTGAGGGTCGGTCCACAGGGACAGGTGGTTCTTTTGGTTTCAACACTTCTAGACGAATTGATCAAAAGTTTGTGCGTTTATGAGTTATTTGCACTAATTATAATAAAAGAAAAGTCAAGCACCTAGGATCGAATCCCCTAAACTAGCATCAAGTGTTCAATCTCGGTCTCCACACTGGTATGTTGTTACTCACCAAATCTCTACTTCTGATAGGCAAAGTAAGTCTAAACACTAGATCTAAGTACAAAGTATTATCCAGTTACAAGATCCATCAAAGGTAAATTAACTAAATTAAATAAATAATATAAAGGCAACAAAACCCTAAGTATGGACCATTAACCTCTGATACATATCCTGTCAAATTCCCAGTGGTTTTAGAAATTAATCTCCTAAAAGTGGTAGGTCAATTGGTGAGTGTACAGACCTAGACAGGGGATCTAACGGGTGATCACAAGATAATCTAGCTTAAGTTCATCTCCCTAGGCACTCGAAATTAGGTACACATGATTAACTTGCTAGCACAACAATGAACTGACAAAACATTAACACTAAAAGTTAATAAGATTCAATTAATCACTAATAAAATTTAATTAGAATTAAAGAAAAAAATACAAGTATTAATTAATCAAAACCTCACATTGAAATGAAACTTACTTTCTTTCCCTTAGATTGCTGTTGCGTGCAGGCCTAAAGTGGACCGGGACCCCGCGCATGGCACTCCACCATGATTGGCTGCCTTCAATGGCACCTCTGTAGGTGCCTTTTTAAATTTTTTTTCTTTTCTTTTTTTTAAAGAAAACAAAGAAAACTCTAAATAAAGAAAATTCGGCTTAAAACAAAATCAGCCCCTGGGGAAGAAAATAACTTCTGAAGAATTGCAGAAAATTGAGAAAGTGGCTAAAATCAAAAGGCTTGATTATCTTCGCACAAGTTTCAAGGAGAGAAAAACAATTCTAAAAAATAAAAACCCTAGAAAAAAAAAGCCCCCCAACCCTAGCCTTTAGATGTATATTTATAGGCTAGGGTTTGGCTATTTTCCATGAAAGTCCAAAATAGTTACAAAATTACAAGGAGAATAATTAAAGTAATTTTGCACTTTTACATCTCTATCCATTTGCGTTTAAGCCCCTGACTTTTGCAAAATTGCTTTTTTTTCCCAACTGGCCTCGAACTCTTCCGAGTTAATCGTAAATTTCTTTGATCTCAGTTTTAGACGTTGATCCCAGCAATGTCAAGCCTCCTATCTCGCCTTCAAGTCCTTTTAATGCGCTTTACGGTCTCGAAAGAGTCTTTTGTGGTCCAGTCTTCTCCTAATAATTTTGTCTGCAAAATAGACTAAAAATACCTGAGTAGCATTATTTATAAACAAATGATAGATAAATATGGGTATGAAAATGTGACAAAATTGCGCTCTACACATTTTGCAAATAATAATGTTCCTTACAAAGCTAACCCCCAAGGACCCAAAAGAAAATGGGTACCAAACCCCCACCTTGTGTTTTTGATGTAGGTGAGGGCTCTCACACGACGTGAGAGGGATGGTGCCTTGATGGTGGATGCACATGGACTTGATGGACACATTTATAGATGCATCGCTATCAAGGAGGTTTGGTGGGTCAACCACCATGTTTTGGAGATTTGGAATAGTTCTTTGGTTTGGTAACAATTTCTAAACTCCTAGTTTAGTGTACATGCTTTATTTTAATGATATCATATTGCATGTTCATGTTTTAATTGTTTTTGTGCTTCATGTGGCTAATACTAGTTTAAATGTAGTTTTTATCAAAACTTGTATTTATACATGTACAAATAGTGTGAACAAATTAATTCATATATGTTTGCACTTCATGCTCATTTGTACCCACTATATGCACATATATAGGCTAGTTTAGATGATTCTTTCATTTATACTTGTCTTGCCAATTTTCGTGTTTTTACTTCATGTATATGTAATTTTTATTCAAATCTAATAAATATACATGTATACCCCGTGAGTCTCTTGCCTTCATGCAAATACCTTTAATAGACTCTTTTATGTTTGGAATATGTATGCATATTGTTAGATTTAGATAAATCATACATATACCTAGAAGTTTGTTTTGTTTTAATGGAAAAAAAAATGAATTTTATGATTTGTTTGATAAAATGATATTTGTGTTTTGAGCTTCATTGATTATTTTCATGAAAAATGCTAAACACATGATTCTTGTACACTCACACTTTATTTGTTTTGTCATGACCTTGTTTCATGAACATGTTTTTGAGCTTCATCGATTTTGATCGTCAATTTTTGTGTATTTGGTATGATTCATGAAAAACATATGTTTTGATTTCATATTTTTGAAGGATCTTTAACTAGTTTTTCAAAAATTACTTTTAACTAGTTAATTATTCTTCATTTGGAAGAGATTTTCAATGCTTAACTATTTTCAAAATTATTTTTGAAAACCCCTTCCAACCTTATGGGCGGATGGCTGGGCGATTATGCCTTGTATGCTTTACTGGAAAATCTTTTATCTTGAGCATATGAAGGGTGGTAGGTTATGAGTTATATACTTGATTTACATTATTATTTTCAATTGGTATCATTGGATCTTTCCAATTAGTATCAATTTGACTCTATTTTGTATATACTCATATTTTGTTTTCTATATATGTATGTATCAATTTCAATTTGGTATACTCATTTTTCCTACATATATATGAGTTATTTGTGCTTAAGTTAAAAATGATTTACATGTTTAAAGCACAAAGTTATTTATGATAAGAAAATAAAAATTTTTTAAGAAAAATTCTCAAGATTTGTTTTATTGAGAAAATTCAAAATTTTGTTTTATAAGAAAAATATCAAAATTTTTGATTTGTATTGCCTATATGCAAGGAGAGCTTAACATCTCTTCTACATATAAATTCATGTTGAGTGTATTGTATATTGAGGAGCTTGACAACTCTTCTTTATGTGGTACACGTGTGTAGGGGGAGCTTCACATCTCCTCTTATGCATTACATATTATACGTTATGTGAATTAGGGCTTGTCATCCCTCTTTCATGTAATGTATATGTGTAGGGAAGTTACTTTACCGTCTTCCTCTTCACGAATGTATTCGGATATACCTTTTATTGATATGTTTGATTTGACCCCTTATTGATCTCTTTGTTTTTGACAAAAAGAGGGAGAAAGATTTGATGATTTTATTTTTACTTTAACCCTTGGTTGATGATTGACAAAAAGGGGGAGAAGTATTTGAGATATATGCATGTTTTCCTTGCTTAAGGGGGATTAATATTTGTGTTTATGTATATATGTTTGTTTTGCAAATAGGAGAAAAAGATTTTGTGATTTGTTTTATGCTTGATTGGCATGTTTATCTCCTACATTTGCATACATGTTTATGTGCCTCATTGCATATTTATTTTGTTTATTTGGTATGCATGAGTTAAGGGGGAGCTTCTTTGGAGCTTTACTTTAATCCATGCATATATAACTTCATGAGTTTTGTCATCATCAAAAAGGGGGAGATTGTTGGCCCAAAGGCCCATCACTCTAGTTTTGATGATGATCAACTCATGTAGTTATGTTTACTAATGATCTTGAGTTTAATTAGTGACAGATTTATGATCAAGATCTTAGTAGGTGCAGAGCTTCAACAAAGGATTTGAAGTCAAGTTTTGGAGCTAGCACGGTTTGATCCAAGAGCCATTGGATCGTGTTTGGACCAAGTCAAAAAGATGAGAAGACTTCAAGTGAAGACTTCAAGAAGATGAAGACTTATGTCTAGGTTTGTTTTAGAAGATTTTATTTTTAGATAAAATGTAAAGGATAGAATAGTTGGTGGATTGCTCAAGTATACATATACACACACACTCTTGATAGTTTTATTTTTACAAAAGAATTTTTATTTTAGAAAATATAGTTTTGGTTTTTGGTACTTCTTATATACATGTTTTAACCAAAACCATGTTTAGAACTTAATGTCAAAAACATATATTTCACCATGTTTGTGTAGTGGATCATATCCATACACCATATGCTTTCAAAGTTGTTTAAATATCTTGTTTTTATATTTGGTAAAGTTTTGGAAAAACAAGTTTGGAAAAATCAAGTTTGAAAAAATACAGTTTTCATTTGAGCCAATTTTTCAACTTACAAAAATAGTCCAAATCATTTATAACATGCCTTGATTTTGTGCAAGCATGTTTGTTTATCAAAGTATATTGGTAAAACTATTTTTGTAGATTTTTCAGTATTTTATGGGATTTTATTTTAGCCAAAAAGACTTATTTTTTAATCCCTTTACCTTGTTTCCTGGCTTCAGCCGGTCGACCGTGGAGGTCGACCGCAGATTGAAGTCGGCCGACCGTCACGGTCGACCGACGTGCACAGACGTTCACGCCAGTTTTGGCAGGAGGCCGACCGACCCGGTCGACCGTCCAGAGAGCTCTGCTCTTTGGAAAGGCCCCGGTCGACCGGGCGGTCGACCGGACAGAGAGACTTGCTCTCTGTATCCTGGCCTCGGTCGACCGACCGGTCGACCGATGGCACAACGATCTGAAATATGACCGTTGGCCGGTCGACCGACAGTTCTGACAGGCCTCCAACGGCTAGTTTTTGGAGCCCTATAAATTGGGCCATTTGGGGGCTGTTTTCTCTAAGATTTCAAGAATAGTTTTGAGCCAGTTTTTCCCATTCTTTTCAGTGGTTATATCCACAAGTTTTAGAGCTTCATTTCCAAATCAAAAGGGGAGTTTATCAAGAGTGTTTAAAAGAGATTTTCTTGAGTTTTCCTCCACCATTCTCATCCTTGTTTTCTCATACTACACTTGAGCAATCCATTGCTATTCATCTTATAGGAGTGTTGTAGTGAGAGCTTTTATTGGTGATCAAAGTGTTTAGATCACCAAGAAATCTTTTCTTATTTCTTGTGGAGGCGGACGTGTGTGTCCGCGGTGTTTCGATTTCGGGTGCGAACTTGTTGTTTGAGGTGCGGCCTCGGCGAGCCGGTGGGCTTGCGGTGTGTACGGGCTAGAGAGTCTGAGAGCTTGTAGGTGTTGCGGCACCGAGTGATCCGGTGGGATCGATTATTGTGGAAATCCTTCGTGTGTCGAAGGCGGGAATGTAGAGCAAGTGTGCTCGAACCTCGAAATAAATCCCTTGTGTTTGCGATTGCTCACTCTCTCTCTCTTTGTCTCTTGTTTATATCTTGCATGCTTCTATTGTGTTTATCTTTACATGCTTGATATATATTGTGTGCTTAATTGTTATATGCTTGGGGATTGTTTGCTAACACTTGTATTTAACCAAGAGAGCCAACGCGGCACCTCAACCCTTATCTAGGGGAATCTAGAGGAGTTAGTCCTGAGTCCTTCACGGGGAATTCGGCAACACTCTTGTGTTATACGTGGTGTTTAGTTTAAATAGTTTATTTAGGTCATAATAGTTTTTGCTTCCGCATTAATTGGCATTAAGTGATCATTAGATTAGCCATCACCTTTTCACCCCCCTCTAGGTGATCTTACACTTATTAATATGATTTATTTAGATAACAAGTATAGAAATGTGACAATATGTATGCAATATATGTGACCAATCATACTGCTTCGAAGGAAACTTAGACTCCTGATTATTGAAGCCGCTCTTCTTAGCCTTCGAATGAACGTCTCCTGACAATTCAATGGATATAGTCTCTTTCCCTTTGGCTTGGGAAGACTGCGCCTTGTCGCTGCGCCCTTTATTATGCATACCCCATGTGCCTTTAGGGGTAGATGGTTCGAACTTCTTAGCCGACTTTTCAGCTATCTCAACTTGTTCGACTAGTTCCTTCAAGGTATGGGCTTTGACAGCCCCCATACGAATCTCCACTTGGTCGAGAAAGTTATGCCTGCATGTCTGCAAGAGCATGGGTAATGGCATCAGAGACAAGTTTCTGAATCGCTCAATGTAGTATCGGACAGATTCGCCTTTCCTTTGTACGGTAGAGAGGAGTTTGTCCATGGTTTCCTCAGTGTCATCCTCGTAAAAATGAGAAAGAAAACGAGTTTCAAGTCGATTCAAGAATTGATAGAGCCCGGAGGAAGGCTTCGGAACCAGTCAAATGCTACCCCCTTCAAGGTGCCAATGAACAGTCTGACCATAATAGCATCATTATCTATAACGCTGCCGGTCTGAGACCAAAAATAGTAGATGTGATGGTTCGGCGAGCTCTTACCATCATACGTATGTAATGTTGGTGGCTTGAACTTTGGTGGGTATGGTACTGAATCCAATTCCAAAAGGTAAGGACGGACTGCCCCTACTTCTTTAGTTCATCCCTCTGAGCTAGGGATGCGATCTGAGTTTGGATGCCTTTAAGAACTTCAGCGTCCATAGAAGAACTTTTCTTTGACTTCTCAGTCTTTGGTTTTTCATTGCTATGATGTTCTTCCTCATCATGGTTACTCCCGGTATCATTATTATTCCGGTTAATGAGGAGTTGGGAGAGCATCTGTTGAATGTTGTCTAAGGTTTCTTGCTGAGCCTTGGAGGTTTGCTCCTGAGCTTCCAACCATCGACGGAGGTCATCATTACCGTTATCAGCGATATTCACTGACACCCTATCTGTCTGTATCGAGCTGACTGTTGCCAAAGAGGCATACCCACTGTCTTCGTTCTCTTCTTCAGACCATTGGAATAATCCTCTCATTGGTTCTGGTGAGGTTAAAGCAGTTGAGGATGATGGCTGCTCATAACTATAAGGTATTGCGACCCTAGATCTGGTGTTTCGGAAGACACCTTTTTCGTGTACCAAGACTTGGCTTAAGCTCGGACTATAATCCGGATCTGGAGAACTGGAGGGAGGAGAGTTAGCAGCATGCGGTGCTCGTCTGCCCCTACGCGGCTCCCGTCCCCTTACGATCATATTGACGGATGCAAAGGGAAGATCTGGTAGATTTCGCGATGCACCCCTTTTGTGATGCTTCACCGGAGCTTGTACCATTAGCCGATCAAAAACTGACCATCGGTCTGGAGGAGTGGCGCGGATTGGTCCTAACTGGCAATGGACTGAGTGGACTGTCACCAACTGACATCCCACTTGTTGACAATAGGAAGGGGAAGTCTGAAAAGATTCCGACTTCCGTTTGCTTGCTAAGAACTCTCGCAAGTCAGACCTAGCCGAGTTTTAGCGACTCAGCGTAGAGACTTTGGTGGATCGCGCATTGATGTGTTGAGATAATTTCGACACCACCTTCTTGCTTTCAAGTTTTGGAAATGAAACACAGGTTGATGCATTTTTCTCTCATTACCACAGAGGTGATTGGCATTAGATAGTGCTTTAGCTCTATCTTCGAGGCTAAGAACTTTGGGAGCATCCTTAAGCGCTGAAGCTGCATAAGCACCGCTATTAGCACCCAGGGATAATCCCTTAGCTCCGCCGCGAAGGGCAAACTTAATGCTTGAGGAACTGGGGAGCAAAGCACGCTGTGGTGCTTTGTTTGCCACCTTGCTGCAAAGGTGGTTAGTACTGCTAGGTGCTTTAGCACGAGCCTGGCGGCTGGGAACTCCGCGCGTATCCTGAGGTACTGGCACTGTGCCTGTCGTGCTATCAGTAACTTCGCTCAAAAGAATAAGGTTGGCGTGAGGAGTCACTGCTCCTATATTAGGCAAAGGTATAGTCGCCGTTCTAGCCTCGCGGCTGATAGTCTCAACGAAGTAGGCAGGCATCTTGCCTTTGTCTTCGCGGGACAGGTAAACCTGTGGCGTAGCCACGCCTGAATCTTCATATAGAGCTTTCTGTTTTGGCCTCCACATCTACTTTGGGAGGGGAGATTTAGGTTCGCAGGGAACCTGGCTAGCCACGCGCGAGGCTGAGAGGAGTTGGGAGGAGGTCCGTTCGGTTGCTTGCCCAGCTAGGGCTGGTTTCTGCTCTGAAACCTTGGCCATCGAGACCTTTCTATGCTTCCGTGCGTGGAGCACTGGACTACCTTCAGAGAGGAGCTCTTAGAATTTTCCTTGGTCGAAATGAACGACTAGGTTTTGGAAGGTAACAGGCCCAAGATTCTGACCCTCGCATTGCGACACCGTCTCCTTGTTGCGCCAGAAGACCATAATAGGCTTGCGGAGAGCCTTATCTGTCTCAACAAAGACTTGCTTTGAAGAATTAGCCAGAGGGTTCCGGCTACGCCGACTTCCTTGTACTTGCGCGTATGTAGGGGACTTTTTCTACCCCCAGGAGGAAGTTGTTTGCACTTCTCTTGGCAAGAGTGAATGACCGGCGTCTTAGCAATTGACCTAAAGGTCTGCACGTCGCATTGCGATACTTGATTCTCAACAATGGAGAACTCAATCCCCAACGGAGTCGCCATCTTGGTTTTCTATTGATTTTGTAAAGGGAAAAACTTACAAAAAAGTGTCGAGGAGCTAAATTACAACTAATTGAAAAGAAAATTACAGGTAGATCTCCTCTGAGATTTTGGAAAAGTGTGCCGATAGGAATCTAATTAGCGCGCGATCACTTTATCCCTTTGACGATGCGATCGATCAGACTGCTACCTGATGGGATTCCCTTCTCGCCTGGTTCGGGGAATCGGAGAACAGAAGGTCAGTAGAGCCCTCTTGTTACTTCTCGAGCTGCCTCTGCTTGGGAATTCCTTCTCCCCTGCTTCTGGAGATTTCTTAAGAGGGAGAAAGATCTTAGGATATTAGCACCCTGATTAGAGAAGTAATTCTATGAATTCTTGGAAGCAGAAGAGTAAATCTCCGATCTCCTCTCTATCCTTAGCCGTCTCTCCTCTCTTTTTCCCAGCCTCCTCTGTATATGCATCTGGTAGGCTATTTATAAGGAGGAATAGGGGTATAATTGCCCTGAAAATCTGAAAACAAATTGAGTCATTATGTTTTACATCTGGAAAGTAGCCTCGCCGCGAGGCTAGAGACAGCTTTCGTGAAGCTAGGAATAGCAAGTAGTGCTGATCTCTTAATCCGCTCTGCTAAATGAGGGATACTCCCTTTATTCTTTCCAAATAATTGAAAGATCTCCTTGATCTTCTCACTTGATTGGGAGAGTCAAAAGATGATGGCAAGCAACTGACCAAATTTGGTCTCGAGTAGATTTGATCTCATCTAGAGATTTATTTGGTCAAAAGTGACCATAAGAGACCTGCAGCGGAGTCGTTACGTTGAGCTCATGGCGGAGCTGGGAAAGCATCTGGCGAAGTTAAAAGAAAGCTTTTCAGCGGAGCTAGGTAAGACTTGTGGCAAAGCTACCAGTCAGCTTTTTGCGCAGCTGCGTGGGGCTTCGAGCGAAGTTAACTTCCTGCAATGCTAAGCAACTTTGGTTTCTCATGCGAGACTTATCTCGTGGGCTCGTGCGAGACTAAATGTTGAATTAACTTAGTGTCCCTGGACCTGCTTAGGCCTTCTCATAGGATTTTAAGGATGACCTTGGCCTACTGTCTGCTTCACTAGATCTGTAGAGTCCAAGTTGCTGATTTGTCCCTTTTGAGATGGGTGAAGAACTGGCTGTCGGCTTGTCTGCCACTTGTCTTTTGTAGATGTCAACAAGTTAGACCTCACTCAGGCCAGTTAGGAATCTTGTCGTTTTTAGAGTGTCAACAGATCTGAAGATGACCGTAAATTTTCAAAGGATGGAGCACAGAGTTGGTAATGACCTGCAATACATCTGCGCTTCTATTCGCTATCTACAGACCATTTTGACGAGACCTACAGTAGAAATGCTTGGCTTGTTCCACTTCCGAGAGACTACTCGCAGCCCCTTCCTACATACGGTCCTCCGTTTGACACTTGGATACCTCCTCCAGCTTCTTCCAAGGCACCAATTCCTCCTGAAGACCCAGACTTTCAAGAAGTGTGACCCCTTTTCTATTGATGACAAAAAAGAGGAGAGTGTTGGCCCAAAGGCCTTCCACTCTAGTTTTAATGATGATTAACTCATGTAGTTATGTGTACTAATAATCTTGTGTTATTTAGTTTCAGATCATTAATCAAGTTATTAGTTGGTGAAAGCTTCCACACATCTTTCACAAGTTGATTCAAGAGCCCGAGCATCAAAGATCATATATAGCACTTGCTCGGTGGATCAAAGAGTTTTGGATCGAGTCGGCTTGGAGATTGCGCTCTACAAGAAGACTTCGGTATCATAGTTTAGTTTTGTGTTTAGATCCAAAATTGTAAAGATTAGAATAGTATGATAATGCTCAAGTTCACAACACACACGTTTCATGTTTTGAATATTGGTTTTCGGTTTTTCGGTTTTAGGTTTAACCGATCTTGGTTTTCATGAATAGATAGATCAAAATAAGTTTACATGGTTTAATGTATATATGATTTGTTCTATATACATACATGCTTTAATTTCCTAGACAAACTTAGTTTTGACTCACTTATTCATGTGTTTTATGTTTTGGTATTTTTGACAAAATATATTTTGGAGTTAATGACAAAAACTATGATATATATATGTTTCATGTATATTGGATTTCTATCCATATGCATCATGCTTCAAAGTCGTATTTCCTATTCAAAATTCAAGTTTTAGAAAATACAGTTTTTGGTTTTTGGTAAAAATGATAAGACACAAAAATAGTTCATATTGATTGATATTTGAGCTAAACTTTTTACCACATGTTTATATATCAATGCAAATTGATAAAACTATTTTTGGTGATTTTTAGGAGTGTCAAAAGATTTTTCAATATATTTTTATACAGATTTTCTGATCCAGTTTCCTGTTCCAGATTTCAATCAGTCGACTTATTCTCTGAACAAGTCGACTTGACCTGAAGTCGGTCGACCGGGTCGGTCGACCGACGTGCACAAATCTGTGCACGTTTGGCAGGCAGGGACGGTCGACTGTCACGGTCGACCGGGATGAGAGCAGAGCTCTCTGTTTGTTTGGGTCGACCGGGGCGGTCGACGGTAGCTGCCAACGGGTAAAAATTGACCGTTGGACGGTCGACCGGGCCAGTCGACCGGCAGTGCATTTCTGGCTTTTTCTGCTGCCAACGGCCATATTTTTATGGGGTCTATAAATACCCCATTTGTGAGAGTTTTTCTCTAAGAATTTTTGTGCGAATTTTTCCCTACTCTCTGGTGTTTTCACAGCAATCAAAAGAAGTTTTTGAACTCTAATTGAACAATCTATTTGGAGTTTTTGTTAGGGTTTGGAAAACCAAAGAAAAGGGTTTTTGGGAAAAAGATTTTGATTCATCTTCTATATCTTTGTTTCAGTTTTTCCCAAGAATTTTCTTTGTGATTTTTGATTTCCATCCCATTGGTTTTCTCCACACTTGAGCTAAAATCTACTATCTCTTCTATAGGATATTTGTGTGAGAGAAAGAAATTGTTTGTGGTTGTTGTTTAGACCACCAAGTTAAAAACCCAATCTTTGTTTGGCTTTGTACCTTGGGTTGTATCCCTCAAGTTGTGAGGTGATCCTTGTGTTTGCTTTGTGCTAATCCCTCGGGTTGTGAGGTGATTGTTTGTTGGATTGAAGCTTGCCTCAAGGAGGAGGTTGTGGTTGTAAAGAGAGGAGTTGGGTACTCCTTGTGAGAGTCCTAGGTGGACTAGCTAGTGGATTGGAAATCCTTCGTGTGTCGAAGGCGGGATGTAGAGCTGGGTGCTCGAACCTCGAAACATATCTTGTTGTTTGCGCTTGATCCATTGACTCTCTCTCTATCTCTCTCTTTACTTTGTGCCTTGCAACTATTCATATTGTGCATTCATATTTGCTTGGCTTGGTTGTGTGTGCATCTTTTGTTGATTGCACTTGAGTGTATTGCATTAAGTTTTTAAATTCCGCATTGAGTTGACTAGATTAGCATAATCACCTATTCACCCCCCCTCTAGGTGATCTTTCAATTGGTATCAGAGTTAGCGCTCCTGATATTTAGGTTTAACTACTTAGGAGTGAGATCTTGGTTTGCTAATCTTTATTTGCATCTTCATTTGCACTCATTTAATTTGCGCTCATGGATAGCCCTCCTATGTTTGACCATATTAGACTTGATGTTTGGAAGGCCAATATGAGTAGCCATTTGAAAAGACTAGGACATCTAGTTTATCAAGCCTCCACTATGGAATCATTCTCTAATAGTAGCAATCATAAAAAGGCAAATGCATTAGCACTTAGAGCACTTAGAGCATCTCTTAGTGAACATCTTTTACCGGTGTTTGATCGTTATGATTCGGCTTTTGCAGTTTGGAGCTTATTGACGTCTCCCGAGCTTCCAAGGATTATCAACAAGATGAGGACATCTAAGAGAGAAAAGTCCGAAGAGCATTGCTTCATGGTCCAAGGGAAAAACTCCCTTGAGGTACAATCGGACACTCTATTAGATGATAGCTCTAGTTCCTATTGCCATGGTTGTTTTGAAGTTCAAACTTTAAATTTGGAACTTGCTCAAAAGCTTGAAAATTTTATGGAAAAACACAATCTTTTGAAAGAGGACAACCTTGTTTTGAAAAATAAACTAAAGGATTTGTGTTCTAATTTTGAATTGGTTTTGCAAGAGAAGGAAGAGATTACTAGTGAACGTGACTCACTAAGATCTCAATTAGACCTTGCCCTTAATGAGATTGATGTTTTGAAAAACAAAAATGATTGCAATGATGTTGTGAAAAACAATGAGGTTTTATCTTCTAAATTGGATTTTGTTTTAAAAGATAACCTTATTTTGAAAAATAAAATTGATTCTATTACAAAAGAATTGGATTTGGTTTTGAAGAAAAATGAATCTTTGAAATTTGATATTGATTCTCATGTGTGCCATGCTAGTATAGCTTCTTCTTCTTATAGCACACCTATTGCTTGCTCCACTTTATCTTCCACTATTGAAAATGATATAAATGTTTTGAAGAAAAGTGTTGAATGTTTGGGCTCCACTTTGAGCCAATGCACATTGAATCATTCACGTTTGGAAACCTTGGTTCGCAAGAAACAAAGTCCATCTTTTGATGCACACTCTACACGGCATACACATGCTTTTCACGGACACAACCATAACATGTATGCTCATGTGTACACATGTACACATTGTGGTCGAAAAGGCCACCTTACTAGATTTTGTTATGATCGTGTTTATCATGAAAATTTAGCAACTAATTTTGTTTGGGTAAGAAAAGAAACTAACCCCTATGGACCCAAAAGAAAATGGGTACCAAAGACCACCTCTATATTTTTTGATGTAGGTGGGAGCTCTCGCATCACGTGAGAGTATTGGTGCCTTGAGGTGGATGCGTTCTAAGCTTAAAAGAGAACCATTCGGATGCTTCACTCTCAAGGAGATTTGGTGGGAGGACCACCGTGGTTTGGAGAACTAGAGATGCACCTTCATCGGTTTTGGTATCATTCTCTAACTCCCATTTTTATTTACATGCTTTTCATGTTCATCTATTTATAGCATGCCATGGTTTATTGTTCATCATGCTTATGCCATGCTCATTAGAATAGTGTGATACATGTTTAGTTACTTGAGCACCCATGTTTTATATAGATCTATATTTAGTGTTCTCACCTTATTTAAACAAAACATGTATGCCCTAGATCTAATGCACATGCATATGCATTATGACCATTTGGATGTTTATGATTTTTGTTCTTGTTGAACCATGTTTCATTGTTTCATGATTAATATGATGTTTGCCATGTTTATTAGACTTATGCTTTACATGATTAGTTGTTGAGACACCCATGTTTAGTATGGACCCATATTTTGTGTTCTCTTTATGTTTTAGCTATCATTTTAATCATAGATCTAATGCACATGTTTCTGTCATGCTAATCATGTGGTTGACTATGACTTTTTGTTCTAATAATTCATGTTTTGATTATGATTCCCGTTTTATACTTCATGATTTGAATATGCGTTTAGATGTTAGTTTTCATTAAGACTAGGATTTATACTTATACAAATAGTGGGAAACAAATAAATCTTTATATGTGTTTGTGCTTGGATGCTTATTTGTACCCATTAAATGTGCTAGTATAGCCTAGTTTTGATGATTCATGCATTTTAAACTTGTATTCCTATTTTTGGATTTGTTTTAAGTGTATGAGTTTTCATTTCATGTATATGTTTATTTTGCCAAACCTTAAGATATACATGTATACCCTTTGAGTCATTTGCCTTTCATGCAAATCTATATATATGAACTCAATTGTGTTTAGGGATATGTATGTATACTTATTGTGTTGACAATTCATACATATACCTTGAAATGAAATTAGTTTTGGTGAAAATTTGGTTTTTCTTGATTTCGTGTTTATTTGTTTAACCTCATGTATATGTGTATCTTGTCCAAACTATTGATTATACATGTACATCCTTGAGCCACGTGCCTTCATGCATATACTCTTGTGGACTCATTGTGTTTAGGATATGTATGTATACTTTAGTTTGTACATGACATACATATGCCTTGAAGTTTAAATCGTTTAGATGAATTTCATGTTTTCAAGGAATTTCATAAGAGCCTAATTGAATATTTTCATGTCGATATGTGTCACATTATACTTGTACACTCACTTTATTAGTTTACTCATGATTTGTTTTCATGAGAATTTGAATGGACTTTATGAATTTTGAGTGTTTAGTGATCATGTGATTTACATGTGTTTCATGAAAAATAATTTTGTTTTATTCCTTGCTTGAAGGATTTCGTACTAGTTTTAAAAGTTTTCCCCATAACTAGTTCGTATTCTTCACTATGGTAGAGAATTTCATACAAAGCGCATTTTCAAACCTATTTTTGAAAACCCCTACCTTCCATGGGAGGATGGATGGGAGATCATGTTCATGTATGCCTTATATTGAAAATCATTTAAAACTTGAACCATGATTGGGAGGTATAGTAATATGATATATATATTTGATATTATTGTTATTTTAATTGGTATCATTGAATTCTTTCAATTGGTATCAATCTTGACATTTCTTGTATACTCATATATATTTTGTATGTATGTATGCTTTCAATTCCAAGAATATCAATTTCTATTGGTATCTATTTTTCATACATATATATGTTTTATTTGTGCTTATTATATCCCTATATCTTTAAGCACAAAATCTTGTTTATGCTAGTGCTTGAGCTTCAATTTTGTTTCAATTGATTACTTATAAATTGGTATCAAGCCAATGCATCATTTTAGTTGGTATTTCATAAAGGGGGAGAAAATTTGATTTTGTCTTTCAATTGGTGATTTTTCAATTGGTATTTGATTCCCACTCCCTTATTTTATGATTGAAAATTTTAAATTTGGTATCATATGTTCAAAATGAAAATTATTTACTATTGGTATCAAAATTGTTGGTTTAGACATTCAAAATTTATTATGTTTAATTTCAATTGGTATCAAGATTTGTTATGTGTTTTGTTTAAAATTGGTATCAATATTTTTGTTTGTTTCATTTCAATTCGTATCAAGATGCTATTCTTTGACATATTTTCAATTGGTACCTTAATTGATTGTCACCCCTAATTGGTCTTGTTTTTGTTTTAGACAAAAAGGGAAAATGTTATTTTTTATTGATTCGTTGTTTCGAACAAAAAGGGGAGAAAATTTTATTGATTTGGTTTTACTTTTACCCCTTATTGTAGTTTGATTATTTGTATTGAAAAGAAAGAAGATTTTGTTTTGTTTTGGTTTTTACCCTTTGTTGATGATTGACAAAAAGGGGGAGAAGAATTTGGGTTATATGCATGTTTTTATTTTGCATATATTAAGTTTAATTTAGTTTAATTTTAATTGGTATCTAGAGCATGTTTTGTTTTAAACATTTCATTGGTATTGGTATCTAGAGCATGTTTTGTTTTAAACATTTCATTGGTATTGGTATCTAGAGCATGTTTTGTTTTAAACATTTCATTGGTATCTAGAACCCTTTATTGTTTATGCATAGATATGCATGTTTCATGCTTCATGTTTAAGAGCCCTTATTGCATATTACTTGTTGTTTATTTGTTTATGCATGAGTTAAGGGGAGCTTCTTTGAAGCTTAACTTTAATCCATGCATACATAACTCCATGAGTTTTGTCATCATCAAAAAGGGGGAGATTGTTGGCCCAAAGGCCTTCCACTCTAGTTTTGATGATGATTAACTCATGTAGTTATGTGTACTAATAATCTTGTGTTATTTAGTTTCAGATCATTAATCAAGTTATTAGTTGGTGAAAGCTTCCACACATCTTTCACAAGTTGATTCAAGAGCCCGAGCGTCAAAGATCATATATAGCACTTGCTCGGTGGATCAAAGAGTTTTGGATCGACTCGGCTTGGAGATTGCGCTCTACAAGAAGACTTCGGTACCAAAGTTTAGTTTTGTGTTTAGATCCAAAATTGTAAAGATTAGAATAGTATGATAATGCTCAAGTTCACAACACACACGTTTCATGTTTTGAATATTGGTTTTCGGTTTTTCGGTTTTAGGTTTAACCGATCTTGGTTTTCATGAATAGATAGATCAAAACAAGTTTACATGGTTTAATGTATATATGATTTGTTCTATATACATACATGCTTTAATTTCCTAGACAAACTTAGTTTTGACTCACTTATTCATGTGTTTTATGTTTTGGTATTTTTGACAAAACATATTTTGGAGTTAATGACAAAAACTATGATATATATATATGTTTCATGTATATTGGATTTCTATCCATATGCATCATGCTTCAAAGTCGTATTTCCTATTCAAAATTTAAGTTTTAGAAAATACAGTCTTTGGTTTTTGGTCGACCGGGCCGGTCGACCGGCAGTGCATTTCTGGCTTTTTCTGCTGCCAACGGCTATATTTTTCTGGGGTCTATAAATACCCCATTTGTGAGAGTTTTTCTCTAAGAATTTTTGTGCGAATTTTTCCCTACTCTCTGGTGTTTTCACAGCAATCAAAAGAAGTTTTTGAACTCTAATTGAACAATCTATTTGGAGTTTTTGTTAGGGTTTGAAAAACCAAAGAAAAGGGTTTTGGGAAAAAGATTTTGATTCATCTTCTATATCTTTGTTTCATTTTTTCCCAAGGATTTTCTTTGTGATTTTTGATTTCCATCCCATTGGTTTTCTCCACACTTGAGCTAAAATCTACTATCTCTTCTATAGGATATTTGTGTGAGAGAAAGAAATTGTTTGTGGTTGTTGTTTAGACCACCAAGTTAAAAACCCAATCTTTGTTTGGCTTTGTGCCTTGGGTTGTATCCCTCAAGTTGTGAGGTGATCCTTGTGTTTGCTTTGTGCTAATCCCTCGGGTTGTGAGGTGATTGTTTGTTGGATTGAAGCTTGCCTCAAGGAGGAGGTTGTGGTTGTAAAGAGAGGAGTTGGGTACTCCTTGTGAGAGTCCTAGGTGGACTAGCTAGTGGATTGGAAATCCTTCGTGTGTCGAAGGCGGGGATGTAGAGCTGGGTGCTCGAACCTCGAAACATATCTTGTTGTTTGCGCTTGATCCATTGACTCTCTCTCTATCTCTCTCTTTACTTTGTGCCTTGCAACTATTCATATTGTGCATTCATATTTGCTTGGCTTGGTTGTGTGTGCATCTTTTGTTGATTGCACTTGATTGTATTGCATTAAGTTTTTAAATTCCGCATTGAGTTGACTAGATTAGCATAATCACCTATTCACCCCCCTCTAGGTGATCTTTCAGAGAGAGATTATGTGGAGTTATCTGGGTGTTTTGCTTTCATGTCTTTATTTATGTACTTTTTATGTGGACATGTAGTATTTGGAGTTTTGGACATGTGTAGTACATTGTAGTACTTATTTTGTGTTATGGAACTTGTTTTGAGGTTGGCAAAAACCTCTGTATGGACAAATTTCTCTTGTGATATCAATATTGTCTTTCGAAGTTATATATCTCTTTATGGTTGATTTTTGTTACATACTTTCTATATGTGATTGTGGTATGTTTGTATTCTCATGTATCCTTTGCAAACCAACCATTTACCACTTGATTTGGAGGTTGGAGGATATTAGTTGGTTAGAGGAAACCGTTTGTGCATACACATTTGAAATTCTGTATTCTCGATATGCATAGATGAGTTGTATGGAGCTCGACTGATATATCCTATTCATATGCTTTTATTGATGCATCTAACTAATATGTCACATTGATATATGCATGTGTTTAGGGGGAGCTTCGCTTGAAGTCTCTTTCTAAATAATTTGTGATAACTCCATGTGTTTTGTCATCATCAAAAAGGGGGAGATTGTTGGCCCAAAGGGCATTAGCCCTAGTTTTGATGATAAAAAAACATATGTAGTTATGTTTTTAACAACTTTGTTTAACTAAGTTTTAGGTTAACTCTTTGTTACATGTCGGCTCCATCACAAGACTCACATGTCTAGATGCCAAGAAGATGTAGATCCCAAAGCCTAAACACATAAAAGAGCTCAAGAATCAAGTATACAAGAGAAGACTATATCAAGATTCGTATTTTTGCTTTTTGCACCTTAGATAGGATTTATAGTCGTTTGTTAGAACCAAGATGATATAGGTTGATAGCTTTTGGGATTGACACACACACACACACACACTTCTTTTACATTCCTAAAGTGTTTAAGAAGAGCTCAAAACATTTCTCTTTTCCGTTTTCAAGATCAAATTTCAGAAAAAAAGTTTTCAAAAAATCTGTTTTTGATTTAGAAAAGTATTTTTACAAAATATAATTCTAACTTTGTTTTGTGCTGATCCATGATCACATACTAGTTTTACGAAGTCCCTAGAACTCTATTTTGTGTTTAAAGATTAAAGTTTATTTTGTCAGAAAAAGTTTGGTTTCGAAAAAATTTCAATACCTAGCATTTAGCCCAAAGTTGGTCGACCGGCCGGTCGACTATAGCAGAGCGATTTTACTCTGTCGGCCGACTAGGCGGACGATCGACATGCACCAAAGTGCATTTTGCGCACTTTGGACGACCGGGCGGTCGACTGACTGTATGAGTTTTACACTCGGTTGGTCTTGTCGACCGTCTCGGTCGATCGATAGAGAGTTTTACTCTCTACTTTGGAACAACGGTCAACCAACCAGTTGACCGCTATCGCTAACGGTAAAAAATCTGATCGCTGGCTGTCAACCGACAAAGGATTTTCTTATGGATTTTTCCTAACGGCTATATTCTATTTTATCTTTTGCTGGGTCTTTTTCCCAATGGCTCTTTTGGGTTTTCTCCTCATGTTTTCATCCCCTATAAATAGTGGGACTATAGAAAAACCCAAGAACAAGATTTCTAAAGTTTAGATCAATTTTTTACAAGTTTACATCAAGATTTAGCTTTTCCTGAAGATTTTCTTTTGAGCCAAAATTTCATATTCTTGATTTTTAGCTTGAGCCTTCCCTCTACATCTTTACAAGCTATTTCCACTGCTCAATTCCAAAGAGTTTCACCTCCTCATCTTGATTATAGGATTGTTCTTGTGATCCTTTTGTGATCCAGTGAAGATCACCGATTTTCTTCTATTGTGAAGTTGTAAATGTTGCAGCCTCAAGTGAGCTAGTGAGCTCCGTATTGACGTTGCGGCACTGTAAGAGAGGACTTGTTAGTCCTTTGAGCTCTAGTGAGAACTTATAATGGTTGACGATCTAGTGAGATTAGTCATAGTGAAAATTCTTCATAGTGTTGAAGGCGGGACATAGAGTAATGGCTCGAATTTCGGAACATATCATCATGTTTGCGATTGCTTATGTTGGCCCAAAGGCCCTTCACCCTAGTTTTGATGATGATCAACTTATGTAGTTATAGTTACTAATGATCTTGTGTTTAATTAGTGACAGATTCATGATCAAGATCTTAGTAGGTGCATAGCTCAACAAAGGATAAAAGAACAAGATTTGGAGCTTGCATGTGGTGATCCAAGGAGTTTTTGGATCAAGCTTGGACCAAGTCAAGAAGATGAGAAGCCTTCAAGGGAAGACTTCAAGAAGTTGAAGACTTGGGTCTAGGTATAGAATTTGTATTTTTGTTTTAGTAAAAATGTAAAGGATAGATAGTTGGTGGATTGCTCAAGTTATATCACACACACACACTCTTGATAGAACTCTTGATTTAATTGATTTCATTTAAGATTTCTTTTTAGAAAAGAATTTTTATTTAGAAAAAGATTTTTCTTTGTGACAAAATATTTATCTTGGATTTTGGTATTTCATAGTTTACATATCTTATATCCAAAACCATGCTTAGAGCCTATTGTCAAAAACTAGATATGTCATCTTGATTGTGTAGTGGATCATATCCACACACACTATGCTTTAAAGTGTATCTTGTTTTTGTATTTGATGGAAATTTGGAAAAACATGTTGTTTTAGAAAAACAGTTTTTATTATGAGCTAATATTTTCAAGTTACAAAAATAGACCAAAACATCTATAACATGTCTTGATTTTGTGCAAGCATGTTTGTTCTTTCAAGTATATTGGTAAAACTATTTTTGTAGAATTTCTATGTATTTTTAGGATTTTATAAAAAGATTTTAAATCCTGTTTTCTGACCTGGAGACTGGCTGACAGGCTAAGTCGGTCGACCGGACCGGTCGACCGATGTGCACAGCCCTGTGCACATTGTCAGCGCAGTGGCCGGTCGACCGAGTCGGTCGACCGACCAAGAGAGCTTTGCTCGCTGGAAATATCAGTCGACCGAACCGGTCGACCGATAGAGAGAATGCTCTCTGCTCCAGTGGTCCGGTCGACTGGCAGTCGACCGCTCCAGAGAGATCTGCTCTCTGGAAATGATCGGTCGACCGAGCCGGTCGACCGGTGGCTTCAACGGTCAGAAATATGACCGTTGGCCGGTCGACCGGCGGTCGACCGACAGCACTGACAGAACCCCAACGGCTCTATTTCTGGCAGCCTATAAAAGGGGGTCTTGTCAACTGTTTTAAGGTTAAGATTTTTGAGACTTCTTGAGCAGTTTTTCCCACTCATTTCAGAAATTTTCTCCACAAATTTGAGAGCAAATATTTCCAATCAAAAGGGAGTTTTTATCAAGAGAGTATATTAGTGATTCTTTGAGTTTTCCTCCATAGCTTTCTTTCCTTGATTTCTCACACTACACTTGAGCATCCATAGATATATCTATCCTATAGGAGAGTTGTAGTGAGAGCTTTGTAAGGTGATCAAAGTGTTGTGATCACCAAAGATCCTTCTTTGTTACTTGAGGATACGGGCAAGTGTGCTCGTTGTGGTGTGGAGTTCGGTTGTGAACTCTTTGGTAGAGGTACGGCCTCGGCGAGTCGGTGGACTTGCGTGTGTACAGGACTTGGGAGTCCGAGGGCTTGTAGGTGTTGCGGCACCGAGGAGAGATCCGGTGGGATCTTGCATAGTGGAAATCCTTCGTGTGTCGAAGGCGGAGATGTAGAGCAAGTGTGCTCGAACCTCGAAACATACCCTTTGTGTTTGCGATTGCTCACTCTTGCTCTCTTTCTCTTTTTGTCTCTATTTTATATCTTGCATTCAATTTATTGTGTTCATCTTATATATGCATGATATATACCCTTGTGCTTATATTGTTATATACTTGCGTGGGATTGCTTGTTAACACTAGTATTCAACCAAGAGAGCCAACGCGGCACCTCAACCCATTCAAGGGGAATCTAGAGGAGCTTGTCCAGAGCCTCGCAAGGGGAATTCGGCAACACTCTTGAGTTATACATAAGTGTTTAATTAAAAGAAATTTTGATTTGGTCAACTTAGTTTTAATTCCGCATTATTTGTTCACAAGTGACCATTAGATTAGCCATCACCTATTCACCCCCCCTCTAGGTTGTCTTACAATTGGTATCAGAGCTAGTGCTCTTGATTTGGGTCTAACAACCTAAGAGTTAAAGATCCTCCTTTAGGCTAATCACAATATTTTTGTACACACACACACCTCACCATGGACTTCATGTCACCACCCACCTTTGATATTCTTAACATCCAAATTTGGAAGGTTAAGATGTCTTTGTTCCTCAAAGGACTTGGCCTTAGTGTATATCTTGCCACAAATAATAAAGAATATTGCTTAAATGGTAAGAACATTGAGGCTAATGCAAAAGCCCTAAATGCTTTGAAGAGTATCCTAAATGATGATTACTTATTTAGGGTTGCTAATATTGATTCGGCTTTTGTAGCTTGGAACATCATCACCTCCCTTAGCGAAAAGGATCTATATTATGCCGGGAGCGATTCGGACGTTGGAAGCAACACCTCCAACACATGCTTTATGGTCCAAGGGGATAACCCCCTTGAGGTAAATTCCGAATCCGATGATGAGAACATGTCATATGATGAGCTCACTACCTTTTGTCATCTTATACTTGAAAAATATGACATGATTAAAAAGAATAATAAAAATTTGAAAAAGGAACTTGCTTGCATGCATATAGAACAAGACTCTTTTAGAGATAACATTGCATGCTTAGAAAAAGATAACAAGATTTTGAAAAAGAACATTGATTGCATGCATGTAGAAAATGATTCCTTGAAAAATAAACTTGCATGTTTAGAAAAAGAAAAAGAAGATTTGAAAAATGAGAATGTTTCCTTATTTTCTAAATTGAGTATTTTGTGTGAAGGAAACAATACTTTGAAAGAAAAGATTGACTTGGTGGAAAAACAAAAAGAAGATATTTTGCAAGAAAATATTACTTTGAAAAGAAAATTTGTTGAAAAAGAAAAAGATTTTGTTGCTAAGAAGAAAAAGAAAAATGATTCTTCATCTCATCATGCCTTTCATGCTACCACTAATGAGATTAAGAACTTGAAAAATAAAATGAATAATTTGAGTTCAACTTTGAACTCTTGTGCATTTAATCATTCTAAGTTGGAATCTTTGTTTCAAAAGAAACAAGTTCCCCATGCTCATGCACATACTCATCATGCTCATGCTTATGGTGCACATCACGATCACAATCACACCCATAAGCATCATGCTAAGGTGTACATTTGTACACATTGTGGCCGCAAAGGCCATCTAGCAAAATATTGTTTTGATAAGAAACCATACTTATATTTTGCTAAGTATAATAGATTTTGGGTTCCTTACAACAATGCTAACCCCAAAGGACCCAAGAAAACATGGGTACCAAAACCCCCACCTTTTGATTGTGATGTAGGTGAGGGCTCTCACAAGACGTGAGAGGATTGGTGCCTTGGTAGCGAATGCAATAAACATGATGGACAAACTTTTGGATGCATTGCTATCAAGGAATTTTGGTGGAAAAGACCACCATACTTGGAGCTTTGTAGTTGGTAACAACTTCTAAACTCCTATTTTTTGTACATGCTTTATACTTTTGTCATATTCATAGCATGTCATGATTTTGTTGTTGTTGTGCTTCATGTGGTATTTACATGCTTGGATGTAGAATTTGTCAAACTTGCATTTATACATGTACACATAGTGAATTACAATTGACTCATATATGATTGAACTTCATGCTCACTTGTATCCACTCTATGCATGTGTATAATCTAGTTTTGATGATTCTCTTTTATACATGTTTTTGCCAATTTTTTTTTGTGTGATTTACTTCATGTATATGCATGTTTAATTCAAATCTAATAAATATACATGTATACCCGTGAGTCTCTTGCCTTCATGCAAACATTTAATAGACTCTTTTAATATTTGGGATATGTATGCATATTGTTGGATTTGTATAATTCATACATATACCATGTAAATTTTTTTTGATGATTTGTTTTGATACAAATGATTTTTGTGTGTTGTTAAATAAAAATTTTAGTCATGATTTGATTTGGGCTTCTATAACTAATTTCATGTAGATACTACTTACATAACCCTTGAACACTCGATCTTCAAGAAAAGATATAATTTGGAACTTTATGGAATATGAGTGCTTGAACTTTTATGTATTTAGTATTATTCATGAAATACATATGATTTCATATTTATGAAGGATCTTTAACTAGTTTGTCAAAAATCCATTTAAACTAGTTATCTATTCTTCAATTGATGCACATGATCCTATTTTTATGGATAAATCTCTTTGTGATTTCAAAATTTTGATGCTTCATTGTATTGAATATTAGTTTAGATGTTAGTATTTGTCAACACTTGGATTTATACTTGTACACCTTATGGACCACAAATAAATCTATATATGATTGGGTTGAATGCTTATTTGTGCCTACTAGATGTACTAGTATAGCCTTATGTTGATGATCATTACATTCTTAAACTTGTATTCCCATTTGGATTTATGTTATGATCATGTGATTTCATTTCATGTATATGGTTATTTTGCTAAAACATTAAGATATACATGGATACCTCTTGAGTCATTTGCCTTTCATGCAAATCTATATATATGGACTCAATTGTGTTAGAGATATGTATGTATGCTTCTTGTATTGACAAAACATACATATATTATGAAACATTTTTTTTAATAAAAATTTTTTTGATGATTTTCAAGGTTTTAAAAGTTATGATAATTCAAAATTTAAAGGAATATTGAGTTTTATTGTAATTTTCATGATGCCATGCTTCACATAACATTAGTACACTCACATCTCTTGAAAACATTAAATGGACTTTATGGATTAGAGTGTTTTAGTGCCTTGTGATTTATGCATATTCCATGAAAAACCTTTTGATTTATTCCTTGATAACTAGTTCGAATTCTTCATGTGTTAGATTATATGACATATACACCTAAGCCTATTTCTCTATTGGTATCATTGGTTATTTGCAATTGGTATCAATATGAACCTTTTTGGTATATACTCATATTTTGCTTTCTTTATATGTATGTATCCATCTCTATTGATATAATCTCTTCATACATATATATGATAGTAAAGCACATAGATTGTTAATGCCAAGCTTAATTAGACTTCAAATTGGTATTTCATAATAAGCTTGTGCATTGTATTTTTTTTTGAAATTGGTATCAAAAATTCAAAATTTGATTATTTTACAATTGGAACCATGCAAAATTGTGTTATTTGATATCTTATAATATGATCTCTTTCTAAGATATCTCAAAATTTGTTGTTATTAAGAAAAATTCAAAATTTTTTATTTGTATTTGCTATATGCAAGGAGAGCTTAACATCTCTTCTACATATAGATTCATGTTGAGTATATTATAATTTGAGGAGCTTGACAACTCTTCTTTTCATGATATACGTGTGTAGGGGGAGCTTCACATCTCCTCTTATGCATGACATATTATACGTTATGTGAATTAGGGCTTGTCATCCCTCTTTCATGTAATGTATATGTGTCGGGAAGCTAACTTAACGTCTTCCTCTTCATGAATTTATATCGCATATAAATTTTATTGATTGATTTGTATTTACCCCTCCTTGATCTCTTTGTTTTTAACAAAAAGGGGGAGAAAATTTGTTTGATGTATTTTTACTTTGAACCCTTTGTTGATGATTGACAAAAAGGGGGAGAAGTATTTGAGATTGTATTGTATATGCATGTTTTCATTGCTTAAGGGGGAGAAGTATTTGTCTTTCTTACTTATTATGCATATATGTTGTATTTTGCAATTAGGAGAAAAAGATTTGACTTAAGATTTGATTTTTGTTATGATTGCATCTCCTTACATTGCATACATGTCATGTGCTTTTATTGCCATATCTATTATTTCTTGTCATGCATGAGTTAAGGGGGAGCTTCTTTGAAGCTTTACTTTAATCCATGCATATATAACTCCATGAGTTTTGTCATCATCAAAAAGGGGGAGATTGTTGGCCCAAAGGCCCTTCACCCTAGTTTTGATGATGATCAACTCATGTAGTTATAGTTACTAATGATCTTGTGTTTAATTAGTGACAGATTCATGATCAAGATCTTAGTAGGTGCATAGCTCAACAAAGGATAAAAGAACAAGATTTGGAGCTTGCATGTGGTGATCCAAGGAGTTTTTGGATCAAGCTTGGACCAAGTCAAGAAGATGAGAAGCCTTCAAGGGAAGACTTCAAGAAGTTGAAGACTTGGGTCTAGGTATAGAATTTGTATTTTTGTTTTAGTAAAAATGTAAAGGATAGATAGTTGGTGGATTGCTCAAGTTATATCACACACACACACTCTTGATAGAACTCTTGATTTAATTGATTTCATTTAAGATTTCTTTTTAGAAAAGAATTTTTATTTAGAAAAAGATTTTTCTTTGTGACAAAATATTTATCTTGGATTTTGGTATTTCATAGTTTACATATCTTATATCCAAAACCATGCTTAGAGCCTATTGTCAAAAACTAGATATGTCATCTTGATTGTGTAGTGGATCATATCCACACACACTATGCTTTAAAGTGTATCTTGTTTTTGTATTTGATGGAAATTTGGAAAAACATGTTGTTTTAGAAAAACAGTTTTTATTATGAGCTAATATTTTCAAGTTACAAAAATAGACCAAAACATCTATAACATGTCTTGATTTTGTGCAAGCATGTTTGTTCTTTCAAGTATATTGGTAAAACTATTTTTGTAGAATTTCTATGTATTTTTAGGATTTTATAAAAAGATTTTAAATCCTGTTTTCTGACCTGGAGACTGGCTGACAGGCTAAGTCGGTCGACCGGACCGGTCGACCGATGTGCACAGCCCTGTGCACATTGTCAGCGCAGTGGCCGGTCGACCGAGTCGGTCGACCGACCAAGAGAGCTTTGCTCTCTGGAAATATCAGTCGACCGAACCGGTCGACCGATAGAGAGAATGCTCTCTGCTCCAGTGGTCCGGTCGACTGGCAGTCGACCGCTCCAGAGAGATCTGCTCTCTGGAAATGATCGGTCGACCGAGCCGGTCGACCGGTGGCTTCAACGGTCAGAAATATGACCGTTGGCCGGTCGACCGGCGGTCGACCGACAGCACTGACAGAACCCCAACGGCTCTATTTCTGGCAGCCTATAAAAGGGGTCTTGTCAACTGTTTTAAGGTTAAGATTTTTGAGACTTCTTGAGCAGTTTTTCCCACTCATTTCAGAAGTTTTCTCCACAAATTTGAGAGCAAATATTTCCAATCAAAAGGGAGTTTTTATCAAGAGAGTATATTAGTGATTCTTTGAGTTTTCCTCCATAGCTTTCTTTCCTTGATTTCTCACACTACACTTGAGCATCCATAGATATATCTATCCTATAGGAGAGTTGTAGTGAGAGCTTTGTAAGGTGATCAAAGTGTTGTGATCACCAAAGATCCTTCTTTGTTACTTGAGGATACGGGCAAGTGTGCTCGTTGTGGTGTGGAGTTCGGTTGTGAACTCTTTGGTAGAGGTACGGCCTCGGCGAGTCGGTGGACTTGCGTGTGTACGGGACTTGGGAGTCCGAGGGCTTGTAGGTGTTGCGGCACCGAGGAGAGATCCGGTGGGATCTTGCATAGTGGAAATCCTTCGTGTGTCGAAGGCGGGGATGTAGAGCAAGTGTGCTCGAACCTCGAAACATACCCTTTGTGTTTGCGATTGCTCACTCTTGCTCTCTTTCTCTTTTTGTCTCTATTTTATATCTTGCATTCAATTTATTGTGTTCATCTTATATATGCATGATATATACCCTTGTGCTTATATTGTTATATACTTGCGTGGGATTGCTTGTTAACACTAGTATTCAACCAAGAGAGCCAACGCGGCACCTCAACCCATTCAAGGGGAATCTAGAGGAGCTTGTCCAGAGCCTCGCAAGGGGAATTCGGCAACACTCTTGAGTTATACATAAGTGTTTAATTAAAGAAATTTTGATTTGGTCAACTTAGTTTTAATTCCGCATTATTTGTTCACAAGTGACCATTAGATTAGCCATCACCTATTCACCCCCCCTCTAGGTTGTCTTACAGCTTACTCTTTCTCTCTTCACTCTACTCTCTCTTTACTTACTTGCACACTTATATTATTTATTTATTTGCAAGTATTTCTTGTGTAGTGATTGGTATTTTCTACGTTGCTAGCAATTTAATTTTATTTCGCGTTATTTGCAATATATTATGGCCATCACCTATTCACCCCCTCTAGGTGATTACAGAGGTCTCTTAGCTCGCATTCATCAACGGGCTACAAGTCACTCATCCTTTGAATAAGAACCTCACAATATCGTAACATAAGCGAGGTCCTTTCCCAAGCTCAACCTTACATTCAGTTAGAAGAGGCGATGAAGTCCTCCTCCAATCACTCCATAAAGCCAAGTGATGGTGGTGGGAAGTCAAAATCCACTCATGAAGCTCTCGACCACGCTCAAGACTGACGCAGCGGGCAACCTATTTACAAGAAACAAGTGCTCCCAATCCACCTACTAATTCCACTCAGAAGCTACTGTTCGCAATTTGTAGTTCATGACAAACTCCATCGTTATTGAATAACTTACCAATTTAGAGACATAATCTTACTTGAATTATATGGTGGCAAGAATAGGGTCGAATCCACTGAGACTTGTTTCTAAAAATCTAATTTTTAAAAATCTAAATTAACTTTTAATCTAGTTTAAGAAGTCCTTTAATGGAAGGTTGGAATAATTATTTCAAGAACTAAATTTCTATAAGTATTAAAAGAATATAAAATAAAAGAAAAAGAAATCCTAACCTGTTGCTAAAGCTAATCAATTAAAGTGATGAAGAAAGAAACTAAGGGATTAGGATGAACATAAGAGAAAGATGAAATCCGGTGAATTTGTTCTTTGTCGTTGCCTTAACGTCTTCCTCCTTCGATCGATGTTGAAGATAAAATAACTAACAAAAGAAAAGAAGAGAAAACATGCATGAGATTGTTGATGAATTCATAAGATAAAACATGCAATGAAAAGAAAAAAAAATATCACCATAAAAATAAAAGAGAGAAGTAGAGAAAGCTTAGACTGAATCGCTGCAAGATCTGCATTGAAGAAGATTGATTTTCATTTAAGAATCGTTGTTACAAAACTGTTGATCCAAAACTCACATTATAACACACAACTCTCCTCTCAATTGCTTTTCAGCCTCACAATCTACCATTTTCTCAATGAATACAGGTATTTATTGGAAAACAAGGGATAGCATAAGAAGATAGGGGAAGCAAATGCTCCCCTAATTCAAAAGAATTGTAGCGGAAATGCGGCTTGGACGAGGCCTTCATCTGGCCATAGAGCCAGAGAATGGGAGATCTTGTCCACTGGTTCTTCCTTTATCGTTGTATCCTCTCAAAATTTTTGTTTTTTCAATGAATTTGAGGATATATCCTTTTATCCTCAGTGAAACCGATTTGGTCTTCAAAAATTCCATTTTTCGCTTTGATTTTTGATAGTATTATCTTATTTAGTAGATCCAATCTTCAGATAATATGGCCTCTAGATTTAAATTGATCTTTGTTATCTTCTTTTTACCATATCTTGCATGAATTTAGATATTATGACAAGTAAGTTGTAGGAATTATTATAGAATAAATGTAGGAATGCAATAATAATTATGCAATATATGTGTCCTAACACACCCCCACACCTATCTTTTATTCGTCGTTGAGCAAAACAAAATTAAAAGTAAGAATAGAAATAACCTAACTCACTTTCGTAGAAATCAAGATTGCACTTAGTACGTGCAACAATCTGTTAAACCTCTAAGTTACCCCTAGAGGACGAGTTTTGTCTCGTGAAGATTTTCAGTGGATTACACCCACAAAATCAATAAAGAAAAAGAAATAAATTGTTAGTATTTTCAAAAATACATTTTGAAAAGAAGAGAAAATATTTGAAGTGTTTTTATAAGAATTAAGAAATTTATAAGTTATAGGAGCACCGAACTATTCATCCCTAGACTTAGTCTCTACTTAAAGATTTGTTTTCGATCAAGATTAGGAATTAAATTGTATTCTCATCTAGTCTATTATCTTACCCTAAGTCATATGCATCTTGTGACCGTGAATATTTTTACTAAGGGTTCTTTAACTCTAACTCTTATACTTTATTTATGTATATATTAGTGATAATATTCCTTAGCTCTCTTAGGCGTTCTAATTTGCCCATATAATGTGCCTTAGTCGGTAACTCCCAAACCAAATGGTTTTAGGGCACCGGGTGAGAAAAAAGCCCGAGGACTTGGGACTCGAGCAAATAAGGCCACAAAACTAACAATTTTATTTGATGATATGAACTACTTTTAGGCGTGAATAATTATGCATTTTTAGGCACAAAAATCAAGCTTAATCAGAGGATTCTTATTATATATATTTTATATTTAATTTTTATAAGACATAAAAATCTTTGTTTTGAATCCTAAATGTGTAAGTGTATAAAGTCTGCATATTTCATCAAGGTAAAAATCAAGAGTAAATTACTGTTTCAATTTTTCTTCTTAACCCTAGAAATCAAACAAATATTCTTATTTCAATTAAGTATAAGAAATCCTAATTATGATTCTCCTATTCCTTAAAATTAACTTAATTTCTTACAAAAATAAGTCAAAGTATTATTTTCTTTTTAAAATTTTTTTTGATATTTATTTATTTTATATACAAGAAAACCTAAGAGAAAACTATGTTAGAACCCTCCTCCATACTTATCTCATGCATTATCCTCAATGTAAGAATGAATGCACAACATGATACAATCGTAGGAATGTGAAGAAAGATAGTACATGATGAGGATGAGTGGATGCCATCCATCATTGCCTAGTTAAGAGAAAATACAAAAAGTATAATATAGAAATGGATCCTTAGCATGTATAGAGATCGATCCTGATAAACAAAATCTTTAATAAGGATTTCCTCCACTTATGGGTTCAAAAACTGAAGGTATGGCTTTAACTGATGGCCATTCACTTGAAAAGTGATACCGTCTGTGGTATTGTGGACCTCAGCTGCACCATGTGGGTGCACCTTATGAACGATGTAAGGACCGGTCCAACGAGATTTCAGTTTTCCTAGAAAGAGAAGTAAACATGAATTGTAAAGCAGGACTTTCTGTCCTGGCTGGAATTCCTATGAATTATGACCCAATCATGCATCATTTTCATACGGTCCATGTACCGTTTTGCACAGTCATATGCATCATTTCTTATTTCTTCAAGCTCATCCAGTTGAAGTTTTCAAGACTCTCCTGCCTTGTCTAGATCAGAATTTAGGCGTTTAATCGCCCAGTATGCATTGTGTTTTACCTTGACAGGAAAATGGCAAGTTTTGCAATAAACTAACCTATAGGGGGACATTCCAATAGGAGTCTTAAATGCAGTTCTGTATGCCCATAAGGCATCAGTCAGTCGAAGAGACCAATCATTCCTAGTAATGTTTACAGTTTTCTCTAGAATGTTCTTGATGGCTCTGTTGGAAACTTCTACTTGGCCACTAGTCTATGGGTAATAAGGGATGGCTACCCTATGACTGATGCAATATTTTCTCATTAAGATTTCAAATGTACGACTGCAGAAATATTTTCACCATCGCTAATGAATGCACGAGGGAAGCCAAAACGAGAAAATGCATTCATTTAAAAAGTTTACCATAACTTTGTGATTATTGGATCTACATACTAAGGCCTCTATCTATTTAGAGATGAAGTCAACTGCCACAAGGGTATACTGGTATCCATGAGATGCAGGGAAGGGACCCATAAAGTCAATGCCCTAAACATCAAAGATTTCGGCAACTAAGATAGGGTTTAATCACATTTCATTTCATTATGCAATTTTCCCTAATCATTGACAATGATCACAAGATTGGCAGAAGACATGAGCGTCATGAAACAAAGTGGGCCAATAAAAATCACACTATAAAATTTTGTGGCAGTTTTCTTCCCACTGAAATAACCAAAACAAGCTTGGTCATGGTTGAATGAAAGGATTTTCCTGAACTCAGAGTCAGAAATGCAGCATCGAATGATCTGTTCGGGATAGTATTTAAACGAATATGGTTCATCCTAGAAGAACCATTTGACTCTAGCTAAGAAATGCAATCATTCTTACTTAGTCCATAAATCAGGCATCTGTTTCGTAACATGGTAGTTTAGAATGTCGGCATACCATGGAACAGTCGAAGGGGAAACAGACATTAACTGCTCATCAGGAAATATCTCAATGACAGATAGCGAGTCAGATACAGATTCGACCACTATCCTAACAAGTATCTGCTATAACATTCTTAGCCCCTTGTTATCGTGAATTACTAGATCGAATTCCTGTAAGAGTAAGATCCAACAAATTAATTGGGCTTTAGTAGTCTTTTTCATGAGAAGGTACTTTAAAGTCGTATGATTGGTGTAGATTAGGACCTTAGAACCTAAAAGGTAGGGACAAAATTTGTCAAGAGCGAAAATGACTATCAACAACTCTTTTTCAGTGGTGGAGTAGTTCAGTTGGGCATCATTTAGAGTCTTCCTGGCATAGCAAATTACATGAGAAAGTTTATCTACTCGCTGGCCTAGGACAACCCCTACGTATAGTCAGAAGCGTTACACATCACCTCAAATGGAAGATTTTAATCAGGTGATCGGATGATGGGTGCCAAGGTTAACTCGATCTTGAGCCTTTCAAAGGCTACGAAACAAGAAGGGGTGAACTCAAAGGGAACATCTTTTGTTAGAAGGTCACACAGAGGTTTGAAATTTTTTAAAAAGTCTTTGATAAAGCGGCGGTAGAACCCAATGTGGCTGATGATGCACGTGCATTGCACATTTTGTAACACATATGTCATATTTTCTTAATTTATTTTTAAATAATACTCTGCTTTTTAATGTATTTTCATGTTCAGTGGTATGTAGTGCAATTAACGAAAAAATAGAGAGATTAACAGATTTATCCAATTAAATCTAAATAATTAAAAGATCAAAAAAATCAAAGGTATCGATTCAAATTCAGAGCTTCTAGAAGCCATCTTATCTGAAGACAGGATATAACAGATAAGATAATACCAATCCAATTTCAAGAGAAAAAATAGAATATTTGAAGACCCTATCGATTTCGCTAAAGATAAATAGATATCTCATCAGCTCTAGAAGATGGATTGAAAATCTAAGAGGATAAATGGATAGAAAGAAATTAATAGATGAGATGAAGAAATCATATTTGGAGATAAGGAGAAAAATTCAAGTAAATTCGGAGTTCTAAATCAATTTAGACTCGGATTCAGACTTGACACTCCTTAGTATTTCAATCATAACTTTTGCTAGCAGAACTCCAAACGATGATTCAAGATGATCCAGAAAGAAGATGTAAAGGGCCACAATTCTTATGTTAATCATCCTTTTCAATTCTATTATAAGATAAGTCATATTCAGCAATTAACATGATAATAAGCTGCAGATCAGAATGAATTTCTACATAAAATTTTGGATAAATCAAATCAAGTTTGGAGATAATGGGAGGATTCAAATTCAAAAATAGCCAGCTGTTCTTATCTTCATACGCTCTCTCTAGTTTTCGCCTATAAATACCCTCATACCTTGAAGGCAGAAAGAGCACCACTCTAGAGAGAGATTTAGGTTAGTTTAGTTTAGGTTTTTCTTTTCTTCTTCAATGTAATTTTATTTTTTTCTTTTATATTATTTTTAGGATAGAGAGAGTTGCATAATTAAAAGAGAAAAAGATTTATTGTAGAGTGACACTATGTAATATTTTCTTCAAGAAGCTTACAATGAAGGTAACAATCAATGGAGGTTTTCCACCTTTCTTTATCGTACTCAATCTGGCCAAGCACTGCTTTCACGTACTTCTTTCTACTACTTTGCATAATATTCTTTATATCTAATCATGGTATGTTAATCTACAACAGAGATAAATCTTCATTTTTTAATCTCTTTTCTTTTTTTCTTTCTTAGTTTAATTTAACAAATTTCAATCAACACTTTCTCTTTTAATTCTTTTTCTTTGAATTTGTTTTTTTTTCTTTTGAATTAACAAAACCATCTTAAATACTCTTCTTTTAACTTTGTTTATTTTTGATTTTTGTACCAACACTTTTTTTTTTCTTTTTTTGTTTTTTTCCTTTTATAAATAAAATAACAACAATACCACCATCTCTTCTTCTACTATCTCTTTCTTATCTTAACTTAATAATTTTTATTTTCTTTTTATAAAACTGAGAGAATAGGTATTAACTAGTTTTGGTAAATTAAAAGAAAGAATCTTACGTAATTGCTTCCATTGTTGTCCCTCCCTGTGGATCACGACCTGTTAGCCCTATGCTACACGGTAGCATCGAGGACCTAGCACTTCTTTAAAATTTTGTATTTTTTTGTGTAGGTCAGAATCGATCATAATAAATTTTGGCGCCATTGCCGGGGAGGGACGGTAAGTTTTCTTTTCTTTTTGATTTACTTTAACAAATTAATCCATTTTTCTTCTCTATTTTAGTATACAGGGGCTAATTTTAGAAAACTAGGAGCTGCAGTGGACATATTGCTACTCTGTGCCTCTGTCTAAGAAGGCAGAGCATCAGAGACCACAACTGTGGTGAACTACTAACTGTAGTTTCTTGCAGGTTGCTTGAATTTTAGAGATTAGCTCTCTACAGTTATTAGT
This sequence comes from Agave tequilana, assembly GCA_038442645.1. Lineage (NCBI taxonomy): Eukaryota > Viridiplantae > Streptophyta > Magnoliopsida > Asparagales > Asparagaceae > Agave > Agave tequilana. Next base: position 20,058 of record JAVJIF010000375.1, on the reverse strand, counting down.
TTATCTGTTTAACTCACTCTGCATATGTTTCTAATCTCAAAGTAACGTGCTTGCTTTGTAAATGCAAAAAAATGTTTAGCTCTTGCATCTTAGGGCATGTGCCTAATTCATTTATCTTTTACGTTACTGTTGAAGAGTGCTAGAGCAAAGGTTGTGTTCATTGCATATAATTTAGGAAATATTTTTTGAATGATTCATGTTACTTGGTGTTACCTTATGCTTTATACTTGTACACAGCACAAAAAAGATTAAGGGCATATCATTAAACAAGATAAGGTGGGGAAGTCATTACCCTCCTTTAGCCTACAAACCATCTCCTCACTCACTAACCTAGCCTAATTTAAAACTGAATAGACGTTGGACATAGGGACATCTCGACTCAAATAGGATTGTCTAAGGGGGAAGTTGTTAGAAGTTGACTCTTTCCAAATCGGTGTCGAAGAATGGGGATTGAGGGGCCAAATCTCGAAGGCTGGTGGTTTGGTATAATTAGGCATGCACTTTAAGTACGGATACTTCCCACCAATCTTACCCCTACCTGGCCGATTAACTTGTGGTCAGGTTCTGCAATATACCTCCTATGGATAATCAATAGTTAGGAATTGTCTAGGTCTAAGCTCTACCCTAACTGTGGCTAGATTTTTTTTCTTTTGTTTGTTATTTGTTTGTTTTTGTTTGTGATATCTTTGTGATATGAATTACAATTATAAGTTTTCTAATGCATATAGTGATCCATACTTCACGCCAACCTCTTTTAATTCAGATATTATCAGCCCGACATTACATAACTTTAACTTTAACCAACCAAGTATGCCAGATTGATCTTACCAGAACCAATATATGTCCCAATCCAAGTATTATGAACATGAATGGGACAATCATCACCACTCTTCACTAAGTCAGTGGGGATACAACTCCCCCGAGTCTTACTATCAACAACCTTACCAACAAACAGTTTCATATACTCCATATCAAGACGAACCTATAGAAGAAGAATCTTCTTACAAAAAACTTTTGAAGCTTTCCATGAGTCCACACGACAAGTACAAATCATAGAGGACTCAATTCTCCCAAATAATTCCCAAATTCAAGATCCTTACTCTAATTTTCAAGTCCAACCTCAACAAGAAGAACCTGTTGATTTAGAAAAGAGCATGAATTCATGATTCAGTCCCAAAATGATTGTATTCAATCCCAAATGGATTGTCTCAAATCTCTCAATAGGCTAGAAGCAAAAATAAGTCATTTAGTTAACACAATTAATGATAGGAATTTGAAAACTCTACCTAACACATTTTCGACCACTCCTGATTCTCCTAGACAAATTGACGAAGAATCATGGTATCTTGGAGATTTTAACCAAGTTTTTGTTTCACCGCAAAATTTTGAACTTGACCAATACCAATCCATTGATAAATTGGCAAGTTTTCATTTCAATGAGATTGAACTTGAAGAAGAATGTGACATCGATTCTCAATGTTGAGATTCAGCTCCACTTTTTGAATCTATATTGACTCTCGTTTCCTTACTCGATTTGGACCCAATTTCAAAGCCAACACTGAGTCATATCCCTATACAGTTTGAACATGAATCACTTATTTTGGATAGTCACATTTCATTGTTGGAAATTGAATGTGAACTTGAATTCTATGATTTGGACCAAACTCATGAGCCAACTCTGGCTCTCGAACCTAAACTTGATTTGAATTTTAATCTCGAGTCAATATTGGTTCCCATTCCATTCATTGTTGATCCCAAATTATCCATTTCATACATTCCATTGTTGGACCAAGATTTAGATCAATATGACTTCGTGATGATATTTCAAGATTGGTAATATAACCGGGAAAACTTTCTTGCTAGGATCTTGCATGATCCTATTCATATCGAGGAGTACAAAAATGTTAATAGAAAAGAGAATATAAAAGGTGGGTTTCATGAAAATCCATAATATTTAGATTGGATAGAAACATTTGGCCTAATGAGACCACCACCGGAACCACCACCTTGAGGTGACAATTTTCCTTCCCTTTCTCCTTTTTCATGTATTATTGCATTTCATTCATACATTGAGGATAATGCATGAGTTAGGTGTGGGGGAGGATTTGCTAACATACTAACTATACTAATTTAAAAAAATTCCATTCTATAAAAACTTTTTGAAAAGGAAAATAATACTTTGACTTATTTTGTAAGAAATTAAGTTAATTTTAAGGAATAAGAGGATCATAATTAGGATTTCTTACACTTTGTCAAAATAAAATTATTTATCTGATTTTGAGGTTAGGACGAAAGATTGAAAAAAGTAATTTAGTCTTGATTTTTACCTGGATAAAATATGCATATTTTATACACTTACACACTTAGAATTCTAAAACAAAAATACTTATGCCTTATAAAAATAAATTCATTATATAAAAAATTCTCTGATTAGCTAGGTACTGTGCCTCATGAAGCATAATTATTCACACCTAAATGTGGTTCATATAAAAAAAAATCCTTAGCTTTGTGGCCTTATTTGCTCGAGTCCTAAGTCCTTAGGGTGTTTTCTCACCCGGTGCCCTAAAATCATCCCGTTTGGGAGTCAACGACTAAGGCTTATTACATGAGTGAATTAGAAAGCCTAATAGAGTTAAAAGATATTAACGCCATAAATTTAAAAATATATATAATGAAAATAACAAGGCATAAGAGTTAAAGTTGAAGAATTATGAGTCAAATTTTCACTGTTACATGGTGCATAAGACTTAGAATAAAACAATAGACTAGATGAGAAATACAATTTATATCTTAATTGAAAACAAGTTGTTGAATAGAGACTAAGTTTAGGAATAACTAAATTTTGATAATCCTATGACTTATAGATTACTTGAATTTTTACATTAATACTTCAAATATTTTTTCTTTCAAAATGTGTTTCAAAAAATACTAACACTTTGTTTTTCTTTCTTTATTGATTTTGTGGGTGCAATCCACTGAAACTCTCACGAGACAAAACTCGTACTCTAGGGGTAACCTAAAGGTTTAACAGCTTATTTCACGTGCTAAGTGCAACCATGATTCCTACGAAAGTAAGTCAGGTTAGCTCTATTTTTTGTTTTGCTCGAGGACGAGCAAAAAATAAATATGGGGGTGTGATTGTGCACGTGCATTGCACATTTTGTATCACATATGTCACATTTTCTTCATTTATTTTTAAATAAAACTTTATTTTTTAATGTATTTTCATGTTCAGTGGTATGTAGCGTAATTAACGAAGAAATGGTGAGATTGATAGATTTATCTAATTAAATCTAAATAATTCAAAAGATCAAGCAAATCAAGGGGTTATATTCAAGTTTAGAGCTTCTAGAAGCCATTTTATCTGAAGACCAGATATATCAGATGAGATAATACTAATCTAATTTCAAGGAAAAAAACAGATTATTTGAAGATCCTATCAGTTTCGCTGAAGATAAATGGATATCTCATCGATTCTAGAAGAAATATTGAAAATCTAACAAGATAAATAGATAGAAAGAAGAGCAATGGATGAGATGAATCAATCATATTTAGAGATAAGGAGAAAAATCTGAGTGTATACGGAGTTTTAAATCAATTTAGACTCGGATTCAGACTGCACTCTCTTTAGTAATTTTAATCATAACTTTGGCAATTGGAACTCAAATCTGATGATAAAAAATTATCCAAAAGAAGACATAAAGGGCTATAATTATTATGTTGATCACTATTTTCAATTCTATCGTATAATAAGTTATATTCAGCAATTAAAACGAAAACAAGTTGCTGATCAGAATTGAATTTCTACATAAAATTTTGGATAAATCAAATCAATTTTGGAGATAAGGGGAGGTTTCAAATTCAGAAATAGCCAGCTCCTCTTATGTTCATGTGCTTTCTATCTCTCTACTTTTCTCCTATATATACCCTCATCCTCGAAGGCAGAAAGGGCACCACTCTAGAGAGAGGTTTAGTTTAGGTTTTTTTTCTTCTTCAATGTAGTTTTTATTTTTTTCTTTTATTTTAATTTTAGGTTAGAGAGTGTTTCATGATTAAAAGAGAGGGAGAGTTATTGTAGAGTGATACTATGTAATCTTTTCTTTAAGAAGCTTATATTAACAATGGAGCTTTCCCACTTTTCTTCATCGTACAAAATCTGGCTAAGCATTGCTTTCATGTACTTCTTTCTACTACTTTATCTTATATTAATTCATATCTAATCATCGTATGTTAATCTAAAACAGAGGTAAATCTTCGTCCTTTATCTCTTTTCTATTTTTCTTTCTTTGTTTAATTTAACAATTTTCAATCAACACTTTCTTTTTAATTCTTTTTCTTTGAACTTGTTTTTCTTTTCTTTGAATTAACAAACCATCTTAAATACTCTTATTTTATCTTATTTTATTTTTGATTTTTATACCAATACTTTTTTATCTTTTTTTGTTTTTTCCTTTTATAAATAAAATAATAACAATACCACTATCTCTTCTTCTACTATCTCCTTCTAATCTTAACTCAACAATTTTTATTTTCTTTTTATAAAACTAAGAGAATAGGTATTAACTAGTTTTGGTAAATTAAAAGAAAAAAACTTACTTAATTACTTTCATCGTTTCCCTCCATGTAGATCACAACCCGTTAGCCCTAGGCTTCATAGTAGCATCGAGGACATAGCACTTTTCTAAGAGTCTGTATTTTCTGTGCAGGTCAAAATTGATCATAACAGTGGCCTAAGAAGGATCGCTCCTCTCGTACAGTTCTAGAAGGTGGTAATTTGGACATTAGTTCTACCTTAGCTTTATCAACATCTATACCTCTATCAGAAATAATGTGTCCTAAGACAATCCCAGATTTCACAATGAAATGGCATTTTTTTCAATTAAGAACTAGGTTCTTCTTCTTACATCTTATCAATACCAATGATAGATGATACAAACCCTCATCAAAATTAGCCCCAAAAATGAAGAAGTCATCCATGAAAACCTCTAAAAAAAACTTCTACCATGTCCGAAAAAGATACTCAACATACATCACTGAAAAGTAGCAGGTGCAATGCATAACCCAAAGGGCATGTGATGGTAGGCAAATGTACCAAAAGGACAAGTGAATGTCATTTTCTCTTGGTCCTCACGAGCAATAGGAATTGGTTATATCTAGACTAACCGTCGAGGAAGAGTGGTAAGCATGACCGGTAAGACATTCTAACATTTGTTCGATGAAGGGTAGAGGAAAATGATCTTTCCTAGTCATGGAGTTGACTTTCCTATAGTCTATGCACACTCGCCAACCAGTTTTCACAGGAGTTAGAACTAACTCATTTTTTTCTTCAGCAACAATTATGACTCAGACTTTTTGGACATAACTTGTACAGGACTAACCCACTGACTATTGGAGATAGGATAAATAATACCCGCATCTAACAATTTCATGACCTCTGTTCATACTACCTCTTTTAGAATAGGGTTTAAACGCCTATGTGGTTCTCTCGAGGTTTTGGCATTCTCTTGGAGATGAATTTGGTGCATGTTCGAAGGAAAACTGTGCACGAAAACGTGTATTTTAAAATCAGTGTAAAAATGTGTGTGCTTTGTTTCCTCGATACTTTCGTTATAGCATATAGGCTACGCGGGTCGAATCCACAGGGACGAGAGGTGATAGAAGCATTAACAGTCCATTTATATTGTATATAACAAGTTCTTCTTTGCTAAAGAAATGGAAAAGAAAAAGAAAAAAAGAAGTGAAAAGTGGAGAAGGCGATGAAAACGGCGAAGTGAAAATAATAGAGAAGTGATTTTGGAATCGGTAAAACAAAAACAAGAAAATAGAAATTAAGTGAAAAGTGAAATGATTTAGAAAGTGCGTTTAGAAACAAAATAAAAAAATGAATCTTGCTATGAAGAAGATGAAAATAAAGGTGAACTAAGAAGTGATGAAAACAATGATGGAAAAATGATTAAATGATTTTGAAAATAGTTTCTAAAACAAAGTAAAAAAAGAAAGAAAATGATGAAAGAAAGCTCATGGCTACTAACTACTAATTGATCCACTAACATGCTAACCTCTTATTGATAGTTGCCTCACATGGAACCTTGGCCATCACTAGTCCTTGATTTCAAAACCATTACAAAGCATGGCACATAAGATTGCTCTACCACAGCCAATCCACACAATAAGGTGCATGATACTATTAGATCATCAAAACAAAGTAGAGATGAGTGTGAAATAAAGAAGACATTGCAAGTTAGCTTGTTAGTAGTTTGATATTAGAATGTTAGAATCCATCATCATAATTCGTCCCCAATTTCTGAATCCAATGTATTTTCTATAAGCTTTCTATCTTGGTCTCCAAGTAATGTGATTTAATTACCCGAAATTGGGTTTAGTTAGGCTCTTATTCTGATCTTTCCCTTGGACTCTTGATTATCTGCAAAATAGACCAAAATACGGTTTAGAAATGATGTTTTATTCATAACTTGGTAGGAAAATGTGATATGCAGATGCAAATTTATAGACTAATCAAACCCCCCCACACTTATCTTTTGCTCGTCCTGAGGAAAATAAAAAAAAAAACTAAACTAAGAATATTATTACACCACTTCGCAGGTGACACGATTGCACTGAGCATGTGCAACAAGTTATTAAACCTCTAAGTTTCCCCTAGAGGAGGAGTTTTATCTCCTGTGGGTTTTCAGCTGATTACACCACAAAATTCATAAAGAAAAAAATAAAAGTTAGTATTTTTGAAAACGTATTTTGAAAGAGAGAAAAGTTTTCAAAGTATTTTTGTAAAAATTTAAGTGACCTGAGATTATAGTCCACCAAAATTTATTCTTCTTTAAACTTAGTCTATATGCAAGATATTATCTTTAATTAAGATAAGCCTTCAAAATTTGATTGAATAATTTAATCTTTCATAATACCTAGATAATATGCACTTTGTGATAGTGCAGATTTTTGGAATTTCAACTCTAACAATCAAGCCATTTATATATATTTCTATATTTCTCTCCCTCTTTTTTTGTCCCTTAGTTTTCTTAGACTTTCTACTTTACCCAGGTAGTGAGCCTTTGACCGATGACTCTCAGACCAGACGCTCTTAGGGCACCAGATGAGAAAACATCCCTCGGGTTAAGGACTCGAGTAAACAAGGCTACAAAACTAAGGGGATTATTTATTTCTTTTGACCACCTTTAAGCATGGCTAATCATACTTCCCAAGGCACAATTAATTAGCTTAATATGTGTTTTTTTCATATATATTTTTTCTTTTTATTATTTTATTATTTTTATGGCATTTTAGATCTTTATTTCTATCCCAAAATGTGTAAGTGTGAAGTGCATACTATCTAAGGCAAAAAATTCTGGTTCAAATTATCTTTCCAATCTATCTTACTTAGCCTATAATTTAAACAAGATCCATTATTTCGACTAGGTTTAAGATGTGATAATTAATGCTTTCTTAATTTCTAAGATCATCTTAATTTTCTGAAAAATAAATCAAAATTTTCTCTCTATTTTAAAAAGTTTTTAAAGAAAGAGAAAATTCCTATACGAAAAGGAAAAATTCTAAGAATATCAAAAAATAAGCGAAAAAGAAAGAAAATCTTAAAACTCTACATTAGTGTACCCTCCCCCACACTTATCTCATGCATTGTCCTAAATGCATCGTGAATGTATGTATGCATGAAACGAATAGAGAGGGAAGAAAAAATCACCTCAAGGTGGTGGATTCGGTGATGGTCAGATTGGTCCACGAAATGCGGCCCAATCCAAATGTGTGGAGTTCGTAGGAACCCATCAGTGATCACTCTAGTATAACCCATTATTATAATGTAAATATGAATGATTTTTATTATGAATTTTACCCATCTAATTTTCAAATTTTTACAATAATTTTAAGTTATTTTAATCAGCACCTTTACCTCAAAATGGAGTGTGAAATGATGGATGATTGATTTGGGCCCACAAAGTATAGTAACTAATACCAAATTTGAATTAAGTAAAGTAAAAGTTCAGGAGTCAAAATTTATTCAGGAAGTGGGTCCAAATCAAAAATTTAAACTCTAGTCCACGTCTATTTTCCCACAAAGGAATATGATTTCTAAGATTGGTGATTAATGTTCAAGAATGACAAGTATGGGAATCAAAATTGACTCTAACATGTTGCTCAAGTTAGATAGCAAAACAGGAGTCATCAGAAATTTAAATTAGATCACAAATTTGAGAATCTGGGTCACATTCTTCTTTGAGTTCAATTTCATAAAAATGAGAACTTACCAATTTGTCAATGGGACTCTCAGAAATTAGATATTGGTCAAGTTTCAGATGTGAATTGTAAAAGATGGGTAATTCAATTTCATGATGTATGGGTACAGGATTCAAAGCTATCTTGAAAGAACGTTTGAAGTGAGGTAAAGATATTGAAGTTAATATTGAATTAAGAAGTAGAATTGAATAATCAATTTGAGGTTCAAGATCACATTCATGCTCAACTTCAATTTCAGGAAAGGGATAACTTCCCAATTTGTTAATAGGATTTTCAAAATTTTGAGTTTGGTCAAGTTCAAATGGGTGTGCTGAAATTGAATCTTGGTTTCCAAAAAGACATGATTCTGAGTCCAATCAATAGAGATAGAGATATAAGGATTGGTCAAAGGTTGATAAGAGAGAGTTTCCTCATTCCTATAAATTTTTACTAATTGACTTAATTGTGCTTCTAACCTATCGATAGACTAGGTAGAAGATTTTTGGAATTGTTATGAGGTCTCATGCAAGATTTTTGTACTCTTTTCTAAATAAGATTTTTCTTGAAATTGTTGTTCTAGAAAGGGAGTGTAGGAATCTTGATTCTAGAAAAATTGTGAAGATTGTGAGTCCAACAAATTTGAGATAGTCGCACGGACTCATGCAAGAGTTCTATACTCGTGTCTAAGACTGATAAATGGTCTTTTTGAAGAAGTGGGACTGAGTATGAATCTCAAAAATATTGTGAAATTTGGGAGGCTAACATTTTCAGAAATTTTCGTTTGGCCTCCTGCATAGCTTCTATACTCTTTTTTTACTCAGATTTTTCTTCTATGGGTTGTTACAGAAAAGGAATATAAAATGCATGATGTGAAGAAGTTTGTGAATATTATGAGTCGAGCTTGTTTTGTTGGGACTCAAGCATGGCTTACACAGCTTCCATACACTTTTCTAATTTAGATTTTTCTTTAATTGGTAGTTCTGGAAAAGAAGTATAGGAAGCAAAATCAGGAAATGAATATTGTGAAAATTGTGGATAAGGTGGTTCAAAATTTGACTCATGAAAGGTGAATCCCCATTCACTCTGTGAAGAGTGAAAATTATTTTGAAAATTATGGTCATAAGATTGGGGTATGGGTCATATTGAGTCAGATAAATCCAATCCGGCCTATTCATTGGTTCATATTATTTAAAGGAGTTATCTGAGTCAAATGAGGTCAGCGTGAAATATGGATTCATATTAGGATTGAAAAAATTGCTATTGTTCAAAGCCCTTTCTCAAACAAACACAAACAAAAAAGAAAAAGTAAAGAAAGAAAAAAGAAAGAAAAATTAAAGCTAAGCCTATACTAGTGTTGCCCTGACCTAGACAACTCCTAACAGGTCGATTACCCGGGGAAGGTTGTTGCATGAACACGACTACGAGTTAATAGGCCAGGTAGGGGCAAAATGCGTGGGAGGTATCCATGCGTAAGCAACGGGTCTTAATTACCCCAAACCACCGGATCTTCGAGAATTAACCTCTTAATCCCCACCCTTAGACTCCGATTTGGCAAGAGTATGGTTCTCACAAGTTTCACTCTCGGTCAATCTCTTAATGAGTCCGAGATGTCCCAGGGGCCAACATATATCAATTTTTACTACGGCTTGGGTTGTATGAGTGGGGAGCTGGTTTTTGGGCTAAGGAAGGATAATGACTTTTCCACCTTATCTTGTATCGGGTTATGCCCTTAAGTCTGATTCATGTAAATGTGCAATATCGACAAGAATAACACACAAAGCGAGTAAATTACCCACGTGTTTGTCCTATGATATATGCAATGCCATATGTACACCTCAGTCCAGATCACAACAACAGAACAAAAAATAGTATATTGGAATGAAATTTGACATTTGCCTATATGCAAATGTCTAAATCATTTTAAAACACATTCAATTATTATATTTTAGTTCTTTAATTTATTGTAGTATCTAGGCAATCAAAGCAGAAAAAAAGTACAATGTTGGCCCAATGGCCCATCACTCAAGTTTTGATGATGATTAACTCATGTAGTTATAGTACTAATAATCTTGTGTTTATATAATTTCAGTTGTTGATCAAGATTTTAGTAGGTGCTTAGCTTCTACAAAGGAGTTTTGGAGCTAACACATGTAGATACAAGAGCTCACGCGTCAAGATCGCATCAAACACTCGGATGGAGTCAAGCTCTTTGGATCGTGTTTGGATCGAGTCGGCTTGGAGAAGGAGTTCTACAAGAAGACTTCGGTTTGTGTTTAGTTTAGTTGTGTTTAGATCTTGTATAAGATAGACTAGTGTTGATATGCTCAAGTTCACACACACACACAAGTTCAATACGTTTGGTTTTCAGTTTAACCGGTTTTGGATTTTCGAATATACATATATATGGTTTTCACGAATAGATAGAATCAAAACAAGTTTACATGGTTTAATGTATATTGAATTTCATCTATATACATTTATGCTTCATATATCTAAACAAACTTATTTTGATGATCCTATTCATATGTTTAGAGTTTTGTAATTAACAAAACTTATTTTGGATTTAATGTCAAAAACATAGATATATCTTTAATATGTGTATTGGATTCTATCCATACACTCTATGCTTCAAAAGAGTTTAAATATCATGTTTTTGTATTTATACAAGTTTTGGAGAAAACGGATTTTCATTCCAAAATCCATGTTCTGGAAAATACGGTTTTCGGTTTAAAGCTTAATTTTTATATCACAAAAATTGTTCAAATATTTATAATATGTGCTGATTATTGGTCACACATATTTTTTCTTCACATATTTATAATAATATATTTTTGTGAAATTTATGAGAATTTATGGGATTTTATAGAAGTTAAAAGGACCAAGTTTCATAACTTTTATCCCAGCCTGAGCCTACTAGCAGTCGATCAGTCGGTCGATCAGTCTGTCGATCGATGTGCACAAAACCATGCACAAGACCAGCCTATAAGGCCGATCAACAGGGCGGTCGACCGATTGTAGCTACCCAACTCGGGGTAAAGCCGGTCGACCGGGCGGTCGACCGACAGGCTGAGTGGCTTTGGGCGCGGTCGACTAGGCAGTCGACCGGTGGGCGAGTTTTGTCTTGGGCGATCGCCCGGGCGGTCGACCGGAGGTCAATGGTTAGAAATATGACCGTTGGCCGGTCGACCGGACGGTCGACCGGATGGTCAAATCTGACCTTTTCTGGGTGCCAACGGCTATAATTTTGAGAGCCTATAAATAGAGCTTCTCTCAGGCTATTTTCAATAAGATTTCTAAGAGCCTTTCTTCTCATCTTTTGAAGTGTTTAGCAGCAAGTTTTCAAAGAGTTTTTGAGCCAAAAGTTTTATCTTGTATTTGTTTTAAAGTGTTGGAAAAATCAAAGAAAATAGAGTCTTTGGGAAAATGGTTTTGATCTTTATTTTCATATCTATCTAGTATTTTTCTCATGTATTGCCTTTGTTATTTTCATTTTCAAACACTTTATTTTCTCACACTTGAGCTATCATCTCTAATCCTATCTATACGATCTTGTTTTGTGAGGAAAATTGTTTGTGGTCTATGGTGATCACCAAGTGTTATTTGTGGTCTATTGTGATCACCAAGTTTGTAATATCTTCTTTGCTTTGGCTTTGTGCCTATCCCTCATGTGTAGATGTGATTGTAGCTGAACTTTGGATTTGTGCCTTATCCCTCTTGTGCAGAGGTGATTGTGTTTTGGCATTGTGCCTATCCCTCTTGTGTAGAGGTGATTGTGTTTGAGCTTTAACTTTGTGCCTATCCCTCTTGTGTAGAGGTGATTGTGATTAAGTTTTGGCTTTGTATCTTATGCCTCTTGTGTAGAGGCAATTGTGGTTTGGCTTAGTGCCTATCCCTCTTATGTAGAGGTGATTGTATCTGAGAGAGGAGTAGTGTACTCCAAGTTAAGAGTTGTAATTCCTTAGTGAAGGTCCCTTTGTGGAAGGTAATATGCGGACATAGTGAAAATTCTTCTGTGTGAAGGCGGGGACGTAGAGCAGTGATTCGAACCTCAATACATATCTTGTTGTTTGCGTTTGATCCGCTATCTCTTAACTCTATCTCTCTTATATTTTGTATTGCTTTATATTACACATATTGATATGCTAGATATAGTTTGTGTGTGCCCATACTTGTGTTGAACCAAGAGAACTTCATATAGTACCTTAACTCTTAATCTAGAGGAATCTCGAGGAGATAGTTTAGAACCCTTCACCGAAAATCTGGCTACTCTTGGTTACACATAATGTGTTGCATTTGAGTTTTAATTCCGCATCATTTATCATTATATTAGCTAGTACACCTATTCACCCCCCTATAGGTGTATTTCAATTGGTATTAGAACCTACGCTCCTGATTTTTGTTTAACCACCCAGGAGTGAGATCTTGGATTGCTAATCTAAATTTGTATTTGCACACATATTGTTTATACACTCATGGGTTTTGTGACCCCTCTCATGTATGATGTTTTCAACATCGATATGTAGACGTTTAAGATGGGTGCATATCTTAAAGCCCTAGGATTGCATGTTTACCTTACCACTACCAAGAAATCTTTTCTTGATAATGACAAGTACATTGAGGCTAATACACAACCCTTAGAGGCACTTCGTACACTCTTAGCAATGATTATCTTTCTATTATTTCTCATTGTCATTCCGCTTGTGCAGTGTGGAACACAATGACCTCTCTCGAGCTACAGACGACAAACTATGTGGGGAAGGAACCCTTGGTGGATGAGTCCAATGAAACTTGCATATGGTCCAAGGGATTGACTCCCTTGAGGTACATTTGGATACTCATCAAGATTATAGTGCTAGATCTTCTAATGATGATCATGATAGTATGGATGCCCATGCATTAAATGAAGAGCTTTCCCTATTTTGTGAAAACTTGCTAGAAAAATACAAACTTTTGAGAAAAATTTAAATTAAATGAAAAAAATAAGAATTTATTTTCAAAACTTAATTTGGTTTTACAAGAGAGGGTTGAGATTTCAAGTGAAAGAGACTCCTTGAAAACTCAACTCGACCTTGCTTTAAAAGAGAACGAAATTTTAAAGAATAAAAATGATTGTGATGGTGTTTGAAAAATAATGAGGTTTTATCTTCAAAACTCGATTTTGTTTTAAAAGAAAACAATTCTTTGAAAAATAAAATTGCTTTGATTTCAAAGGACTTAAAATTTGTTTCAAAGGAAAACACTTCTTTGAAAAATAATTTTAATGCTCAAGTTTGTCATGCTACTATAGCTTCACCCTCTTGTGTTTCTATTGCACGCTCCACTTCTTCTTCAAGTATTAATAATGATATTTGCATGTTGAAGAAAAGTGTAGATTGTTTGGGCTCCACTTTGAGCCAATGTGCCATGAACCACACACGATTGGAATTTATGTTTCTTAAGAAATATACTCCACATATTTATGTACACAAAACACAGCATACACATGTTAATCATGCTCACACACATGATTTGTATGCTAATATGTATACTTGTACACATTGTGGACGTACGGGCCACCTTGTAAAGTTTTGTTATGATAGAATACATAATTCAAATTTTGCAAACAAGTTTGTTTAGGTTAGGAAAGGTGCTAACCACCATAGACCCAAAAGGTATGGGTTTCAAAATCCACCCTTATTGTATTTGATGTATGTGTGGGCTCTCACTTGACGTGAGGGTTTTGGTGCCATGATGGTGGATGCGTTTGAGCTTGATGGACACTATATTGGATGCATCACTTTTAAGGATGTTTGGTGGGAAGACGCCATGGTTTGGAGAGCTAGAGATTAGCCCTATTTATTTTGGTAACTATTTCTAACTCCTTATTTATGTTTACATGCTTTCTCATTGATGATTTTTAGTATGTCTTAGTTTTCATGTTTATTATGTTTAAATGCAATATTTATTAGACTTGTGATATACATATGTAGTATTTAAGATACACCCATGTTTATACAGTTTTATACTTTTGTGTTCTCACTATACTTTAGCTATTGTGTATATCCTAGCTCCTAGCTCTAAGTACGTGCATTTATCCTAATGATTATGTTTGTTTATGATTTTGTACTTCATGTTCTTAATTACTTGTTTTGATAAAAAAAATTTAAAATTTATGTTTATACTTGTACAAGTAGTGAGCTACACTTGGTTATTATGTGTTTATACTTCATTGCTCATTTGTACTTATTACATGTACATGTGTAACCTAGTTTTGATGATTCTTTCATTTATACTATTTTTTCCTATTTTTGTACATGTTTTCATAAAAATGTATTTATCTTCATATATATGTCAATTTTGTCTAAAACTTCAGATATACATGTCATCCTAGAGTCACTTACCTTTCATGAAATATTCTATTATGGACTCATCTATGTTTGAATATGTATGTATACTTTAATATAGACAAAACATATATATAATACCTTGAAGCATATTTAGTTTTGATGATTTCTTGCTTTTTATAAAAAAATTCATATGAGCTTCTATGCCTTATTTTCATAATTTTATTGATTATATGATTCTTACACTCTATGTTTGGTGTTTACTTATGACTTTGTTTTCATGAGCTTTATATGAGCTTTATAGATCTTGAGTGTCAATTTTTGTGTAAAACGCATGCTTCATGGGATATATGATTTGGTTTCATATTTTGAAGGATCTTTAATTAGTTTTTCAAAATTATATTTAAAACTACTCTTTATTCTTCAAATTAGTAGAGTTTTCAAATATGTTAAAACTTTTTCAAATCATAATTTTTGAAAATCCCTATCTTTAAGGGCAGATGGTTGGGAGACCATACCTTGTATGCCTTAATGACAATCTTTTATCATGTGCATGAAAGAGTGGTAGGCATGAGTTATATACATGATCTTCATGTTATTTTATTTTTGTATGCTCATATTTGTTTCTTATATATGTATGCTTCAAATTTCAATTGGTATTTCCATTTTCATACATACATATATATGATTTGATTGTGCTTATTTTATAATGTCTTTATATTTTAAAGCACAAAGTATGTTTATAATAAGCTTGATTTTATTCCAAATGTTAATTGGTATCTTTATAAACTTATGCATTGATTTCAATTGGTATTTATTTGGTATTAAAATGTAATACACGTTTCACTTTCAATTGGTATCAAAATCTACTATTGGTATCTTAAAATTTTTTTTCAAGTGGTACCAACATTTATTTCTGTCAACTACCATTTGATTTCATTAGTATCATAATTCATTTTGTTGACTTCAAAAAAATTCAAAATTTGTTTTAAAAGTGATTTGAAAATTTGTTGATATGTTTTATCTATATGCAAGGGGAGCTTAACATCTTCTTTATATATAGATTCACGTTGAGTGTATTGTTGCCAAGAGGCCTTCCACTCTAGTTTTGATGATGATTAACTCATGTAGTTATGTTATTAATAATCTTGTGATTTTAGTTTCAGATCATTAATCAAGATATTAGTTGGTGATTAGCTTCAACAAAGGAGTTTGGAAGCTTTCACTTGGTGATTCCAGAGCCCGAGCATCAAGATCATACTTTGCACTCGTTAGAGTCTAGCTCGGTGGATCACGTTTTGGATCGAGTCGACTTGAAGATGGAGATCGTCAAGAAGACTTAGGTATCCATAGTTTAGTTTAGTGTGTTTTAGATCCATGTGTAAAGATTAGATAGTTGATATGCTCAAGTGCACAATACACACACGTTTTATGTTTGGATATTGGTTTTTCGATTTTTGGCTTAACAGATATTTGTTTTCATGAATAGTAGATCAAAACAAGTTTAATTGGTTTATGTATAGTAGATTCATTCCATACATGCATGCTTAACTTCTTAGACAACTTATTTTGACTTTCCTATTCATGTGTTGAAAAATCCAAGTTTGATAAAATACAGGTTTTAATTTTTGATAAAATTCTAAGACACAAAAATGATTCAATATATTTGATATTTGTCTTGAAATTTTTATCACAAGTTTGTATTTTAATATAAAATGATAAAACTATTTTTGTGGATTTTAGAAGTTTTATGAAATTTATTAAAATATTTTAAAATCCAGTTTCTGACTCAGAACAGTGCCTGACAGGCTCTGTCGGTCGACAGCACGGTCGACCGACCCAGGAGCGGTCGACCGGGTATGTCGACTGACGTGCACAGCCTGTGTGCACGTTTGGGCCTGGCATTGGGCCGGTCGACCGGACCAGAGAGCTCTGCTCTCTATTTTTGGGCAGTCGACCGGGCGGTTGACCGGCTTCCTCCAACGGTCGAAAAATCGACCGTTGGCGGTCAACCGGGCGGTCGACCGCCAGCCGTGCTGGCTGATAAAACAGCCAACGGCTATATTTTTGGAGAGGCCTATTTATACCCCATTTCTTTGGGATTTTGACAAGATTTCCAGAGCCAAAAATTCCAGATCTCTTCTAGTGTTTTAAACAAAAGTTTTTGAATCAAATTGCTATTCTTTGTTTGTTTTCAAGGGTTTTTGAAAAATCAAAGAAAAACTAGGTTTTTTGGATATTGTTTTTGGATTTTCATTTCTATCATTTACAAGAGATTTCCAAAGTAGTTTTTCTTTATTATTTGATTTCCAAAGACACCTTGATTTCCACTTGAGCTATATCTTCTATCCTATCTATTTAGGATATTTGTTTTGTGGAAAAGGAATTGTTTGTGGTTGAAAGATACCACCACATTGTAAACCCTCATTTGTTGGTTGCTCCCTCTTTGGTAGAGGTTGAGGTTGTGGTTTACTCCCTCTAGTGTGAGGTGGAGTTGGTTGTGTTTGTATCCCTCTTTGGTAGAGGTGGATTGTGGTTGTTTGGCTAAGGGCCTACCCCTCTTGTGTGAGGTGGTGATTGTTTGCTTGGTGGAGGTTTTATTGGTTAAGAGAGGAGTTCGGTACTCCCGGTTGTACAAATCCTCCTTGGTGGAGGTTCCCTCGGTGGGAGTCCTCGGTGGACAAGTTAGTGGATTGGAAATCCTTCTCGGTGAAGGCGGGGACGTAGAGCTAGGGGCTCGAACCTCGAAACATATCTTTGTGTTTGTGTTTGATCCAATGACTCTAACTCTCTCTCTTTATTTTGTGTTGTGCATTGATTTATATTGCCGTATCTTATTTGCTTGCATTTGTGCCTTGCATATATTCATATTGCCTATTCATATTATATGCTTGGTTTGTTTGTGTGTGCCTCACTTATACGTAACCACGAGAGCTTCATATAGCACCTCAACCCTTATCTAGGGGAATCAAGAGGAGTTAGTCCAGAGCCCTTCAGGGGAATTCGGCTACACTCGTTGGTTGTATTAAGTGTGTTGCAAATTAGTTTTTAGCTTCCACATTTAGTTTCTAAATTAGCCATATCACCTATTCACCCCCCTCTAGGTGATTCAATTGGTATCAGAGCCTACGCTCCTGATACTTTAGGTTTAACCACCTAGGAGTGAGATCCTGTTTGCTAATCTACATTTACATTTGCACGTATATTTGTTTGCACACACTCATGGACTTCATGACCCCACCTATGTTTGATTCTTCCAACATTGTTGTTTGGAAGACTAAAATGTCCATATACTTGAAAACCTAGGCTTGCATGTTTTTCTTGCCGCTACCAAGAAATGCTATCTTGGTAACCGCAATCATATAGGGGCCAATGCACAAGCCCTTGAGTCTATTAGAAGCACGCTTAACAAAGATTCTTATGCATGTTTCTAATCTTGATTCCGCTTTTGTAGTGTGGAACAAGTTGACCACAACCACCACCTCCAAGCCTCAAATGCCAATCAACGAGAGGAGGAATCTAGTGGAGATGAATCCGAGCCACAACAATGCTATATGGTCCAAGGGAATGACTCCCTTGAGGTATACTCGGATACTCAACTAGATAGTGCTACCTCTTCATTTATGATATGGATGCCAATGCCTTGAATGAAGAGTTATCTATTGTTTTGTGAGAACCTCCTTGAAAAATATAAGTTTTGATAAAGAAGACCTTGGTTTTAAATAAAGAAAATGAAAATTTGTCTTCTAAGCTTGATTTGGTTTTGCAAGAGAAAGAGGAGATTTCTAATGAAAGGGACTCATTAAAATCTTAGACTTAATCTTCTCTAAAAGAAAATGAATTTTTAAAATCTAAAAATGATTGTGAAATTATTTTGAAGAAAAATGAAACTTGTCTTCAAAAGTTAATTTTGTTTTAAAAGAGAATGGTTCTTTGAAAATAAAAATTGCTTCTATTTCTAAGGACTTAGAAATTTGTTTAAAGAAAAATAATTCTTTGCAAAATAAAATTGATTCTCATGTTTGCCATGCAAGGGTAGCTTCACATACTTCACCTATTGCATGTGCCACTCTTCTTTAATTGTAAATGATATATCTATGCTTAAGAAGAGTGTTGATTGTTTGGGCTCCACTTTGAGCCAATGTGCCATGAACCATACACGCTTGGAATCCTTGATTCGAAAGAAACAAGTTCCATCTTTTCATGCACACCCTCCACGGCATACACATACTTCTCACGATCACAAACATCACACTTTGTATGCTCATGTGTATACTTGTACATATTGTGGACGTAAGGGCCACCTTGCTAAATTTTGCTATGATCGTATACATGTTTCTAATTTAGCAAATAATTTTGTTTGAGTTAGAGAAGGTACTAAACCCTATGGACCCAAAAGAGTGTGGGTACCAAAGACCACCCCTATTGTATTTGATGTAAGTGTGGGCTATCGCATGACGTGAGAGTATCGGTACCTTGAAGTGGATGCGTTCCGTGCTTAAAGAGATCTATTTGGATGCATCACTTTCAAGGGAGTTTAGTTTGGTGGGAAAATCACCTTGGTTTGGAGAACTAGAGAGGTGCCCTCATCGGTTTTGGTATCGATCTCTAACTCTCATTTATATTTACATGCTTTTCATGTTCATCGATTTATAACATGTCATGTTTTATTATGCCTATGTCATGTTTATTAGATTAGTGATATACATGTTTAGTTATTTGAGACACCATGTTTAATATGGACCTATATCTATGTGTTCTCACTTTGTTTTTAACTAATATGTATGTTCTAGATCTAATGTAAATGCATATACATAATGATCATATGTGTGTTTATGATTTTTGTTTTATTTTGATGCTTCATGCCTTGATTACTCGTTCTGTTAGATGTTAGTTTTCATTAAAACTAGGATTTTATACTTGTACATATAGTGGGCCACAAATGAACTTTTATATGTTTGGGATTGAAGGATTATTTGTACCCATTAGATGTGCTAGTATAGTCTAGTTTTGATGATTCATGCATTTAACTTGTATTCCTATTTTATCCATGTTTCATGTTTTCATGTTTAAAGGAATTCCACATGAGCTTAATTGAATTTTTCATGATGCCATGTTTCACATTACACTTTTGCACTCACTTCATTTAAATGTTTCTCATGATTGTGTTTCATGAGTATGATATGAGCTTTATGGATTTTGAGTGTTTTAGTGATCATGTGATCTACATAGTTTCATGAAAAATATTTTTGTTCTATTCCTTGTTTGAAGGATTTCGTACTAGTTTACAAGATTTCCCATTTAACTAGTTACGGTATTCTTCGTCATGGTAGAGTTTTTCAAACATACTTTATTTTTCAAACTATTTTTGAAAACCCCTACCTTTTATGGGCGGTTGGATGGGCAACCATGCTCATGTATGCTTTATAGTGAAAATCATTTTAACTTGAACATGATTGGGTGGTAGGTTATATGAGATATACACTTGATA
>JAVJIF010000374.1:600000-771015 GCA_038442645.1 Agave tequilana | reverse complement strand
TTAGATTAAGGATAATCAGTGACAATAATGATAATGGAAAATACTAAGACCGGGATCGTTACAATCCCGATATCCTATATTTAGAACCTTGTTCTTGATTTAATCAAAGCTTGTTTTATGTTATTCTTTTTCTTATTTTTTTCCTTTACGTAAATCTGAGGTAACTTGCTATCCATATGAATCTATAGCGCATCGGAATAACCTTGCAATTGTGAGTACCACCGATAGCTCATGATGATAGATTTCTCCTTTATGTCCATATTATTTCATGCTTATTCCCCGAAGTTCTTAATGATGTAATGTGGACAGGAACTGGATCCGATCTTATGAGTTATGCGCTGAACGCCTCCAACACAAGGTAAACCTTCGCTGAAGATCAAGGTAAGTAATCGGCCAAAAAAGGTAAGTATACTTACTTTTATTTCCTTTTTATTTTAATTTCTTAGTTTAGAAACACTTTAAAAATCAAAACATTTTCTTTCTAACTTAGTTTTTCTTTCGAAAACACCAACACCATCTTCTTCTTTTGTTTTCTATTCTAACTCTTTTCTTTTCATCTTCAAAACTAAGAAAAAAATCTTTAACCGGATTTAGTAAACTTAGAAAGAATACCCAACTCTTCTATCGCTTTCTCTCTTTGTGGATGTGACCTGCATAGCCACTTGCTATATCGGTAGCATCGAGAAACTTAGCACATCTTAATCTATCAATTCTAAACTCTGTTTTTCTGTGCAGGTTTCACCTCGATCAAATTTTGACACAGTTTCCGGGGAGGTACGATATTTCTTTTAAAATTTACTTAACTGTTAAGCATTTTTCTTCTCTGTTTTTGTGTGCAGGAGCTAATTTCGGGAATCTAATAGTTGCAGGACATAAATAATAGCATTGTGCCTTTGCTCTAAAAAGCAGAGCATAGTTGCTCTCGATATTGCCGTGCAAATGCGGCCAAAGTCGCGTTTACGCGGCAAACAGAGTGGACTACTCACTCTGCCTTTTTGCAGGTTGCTTAAATTAAAAAATTCTAGCTTCTGCAGCCATTATTTCTTTCGTGTTACTTATTCTGCATTTGTTCATAACTCAACAGTAACTTAGTTGCTTGTAAATCTTAAAAAACGATTAGACGTTGCATTTAGGCTTTTGTTTAATCCATCTAAATTTTTCATTACTGTTGAAGAGTGTTAGAGGAAAAGTATGTATGCATTGCATATAGTATAGGAAACACATTTGAGTGATATTTGTAACTTGAGTGTTACTTTTTGCTAAATATTTGTACACTTCCTTTAAAACGACCAAGGGCTTAACTGATAAACAAGATAAGGTGGGGATCATTACTCTTTCTTAGCTCAAAAAGTATCTCACTGTACTTACTAGCCCAGCCTAACTAAAAACTGAGTAGACGTTAGCCCTCGGGACATCTTAGGCTCAATAGGAGATTGATCTAGGGAGGAAGTTGTTAGAGTGTGACTCAGGCAAAATGGTGTTTAAGATTGGGATTAAGAGACAAGATCCTCGAAACCAGTGGTTTTGCGTAATTAAGCCCCGTTGCTCTGCACGGATACCTCCCACTGTGTTTTGCTCTTACCTGGCCGATTGACCTGTGGTCAGGCCGCTTTGTACGGATACCTCTTCTGGACAGTCAGCTAGTTAGGAGACATCTAGGTTTAAGGTCTACCCTAACATAAGCTAGATTTTTCTTTCTTTTTATTTATTTGTTTGTTTGTTTATGGTATTGTTCGTGTGAAATGGATTATAACCACAATTTTTCAACTTTAATAGTAATCCATATTTCACCCCGATCTCTTCTGACTCGGATATCACCAACCCGGCATTGCATAACATGAACCAACCAAATATGCCGGATTGGTTTTATCCGACTCAACAAACTCCCAGTCTCAATATTATAAACAAGATTGGAATGATCATCACCACTTTTCATCGAGTCTATGGGAAACTCCCCCGAGCCATATGGTCAACCACCTTATCAATATTTAGCTTCATATACTCTATTTCAAGATCAACAAATAGAAGAAAAATTCGAGTTAGAAATGAGTATAGAAGCCTTGCTTGACTCCTAGAACCAATTTCAAAATATGGACTCAAAATTCCCGTAAAACCTCCAAATCTAAGATTCAAACTTCATTTTTCAAGTCCCACCATAATAAGAAGAACCGATTGACTTAGAAAAGAGGGAAGAAAGCCCTGATTCATATCCAAAATGATTTCAATCAATCTATCAATAGGGCAGAGTTAGATCAGTTATGCAACCCAATGATTGACAGGAATAAGAAAACTCTATCTAACAATTTTTTTTACCATTCCTGATTTTTCTACCCATATTTGATAGGAACTAAGAATCATGGTGTTAGATACTTTAACCAAGATTCAATTTCATCACAACACCTTGAACTTGACTAATTACAAAACTATGACAAACTGCAAGTTTTCACTACAAGGAAATTGAACTTGATAGTAAATGTGACCCTGATCCTCTTGTGATTTAGTTCCAAATTTTGAATCTATGTTCTCTGATATCCTTACCCGATTTGGACCCAATTCCCGAGCCGACATTGACTCCTGTACCAATAGATTTTGAAATTGAACCATCTAATTTGGATAGTCACATTCCATTGATGGAAAATGAATGTGAATTTCAACTCTTTGATTTGGACCCAACTTTTGAACCAAATCCAACTCGAGCCTAAACTTGATTTAAGTCATATTCCCGAGTCAATATTGGTTCCCAAATCTTTCACTCTTGAGCCCAAATCAACCACTCCACCGTGTCACATTCTATTGTTGGACCTAAGTATAGACCATTGTGATTCCAAGATGATATTCCAAGATTGATCATGTAACCGAGATGATTTTCATGTTCAGATCTTGTATATAAAAATTTCATTAGGAAAGAGGTCAAAAGTAGGTTCCTTGAAACTCCACATTATTTAGATTGGACAGCAGCGCTTGCCCCAATCCAACCACCATTGAACAACCACCTTGAGGTAACATTTTTCCTTCACTTTCTTCTTTTTTATGCATATATGCATTCATTCATACATTGAGGATAATGCATGAGATAGGTGTGGGGGAGGGTTCTAAGATAGGTTTTCTTCTCTTTTATAAAAAATATTTTCTTTTTCCTTTAAAAACTTTTTGAATAGAGACAAAATTTTGACCTAATTTTGTAAGAAATTAAGTTAATTTTAAGGAATAAGAGAATCATAAATATGATTTCTTATACTTATCAAAATAAGATTTCAAGGGTTAGGAAGAAAAAATTGGAAAATTAATTTGGTCTTAATTTTTACCTTAATGAAATATGCATACTTTATACACTTACACACTTATGGTTCAAAAGCAAAAATTCTTATGCCTTATCGATATATATATATATATATATTAAAAAATCCTCTGATTAAGCTGGGTATTTGTGCCTCTTTTAATTCTTCTTTTAATTCTTGAAAAGAAAAAGAAAATAAGTTATGTTAAATAGTGAAAGTGGTAGATAGAAGGAGATGGTGATTTTGTACAAAGAAAGTAAAAAATAGTAGAGACTTGGTGATGGAGGTGATCTAAACTAAAGATTAAAAGAAAAGAAAGAAAACCTAAAAGAAATACTTATCTTTTTTTGGTTGATGACTTACCTGGAATCCTTACATGTTTACCTTGATCTGGAAGCGACCAGTGTATAACTCATAAGATTAACTCAGTCCCAATTCACATTACATCATCAAGGCTTCTTTGAGCCTTGATGATGTATTTTTGCTTTTGAGCCTTAACTCAGTCCCAATTCACATTACATCATCAGTCCCAATTCACATTACATCATCAACTCATAAGATTAACTCAGTCCCAATTCACACTTACACACTTATGGTTCAAAAGCAAAATTCTTATGCCTTATCGATATATATATATATATATTAAAAATCCTCTGATTAAGCTGGGTATTTGTGCCTCTTTTAATTCTTCTTTTAATTCTTGAAAAGAAAAAGAAAATAAGTTATGTTAAATAGTGAAAGTGGTAGATAGAAGGAGATGGTGATTTTGTACAAAGAAAGTAAAAAATAGTAGAGACTTGGTGATGGAGGTGATCTAAACTAAAGATTAAAAGAAAAGAAAGAAAACCTAAAAAAATACTTATCTTTTTTTGGTTGATGACTTACCTGGAATCCTTACATGTTTACCTTGATCTGGAAGCGATCAGTGTATAACTCATAAGATTAACTCAGTCCCAATTCACATTACATCATCAAGGCTTCTTTGAGCAAGTATGAAATGATACAAACATAAGAAAGAATCCATCATCATGAGCTATCAATGGCACTCGCTAAGGCAAGGCAACAGTACCGATGCTATTTGACTCGGACTATCATCAAAACCGAAAGAGGGAGAGTAGAAAGAAGAAAATGAAAATAAAGAACATAAAAAAAATTACCTTTTTATTGCTTGCAGAAACGATGGAAGAAAGGAGGTTACATCGGTGTCACTCTCAACATAAATCTCTCTTACTTACATGAATCTTAGTCTAACCTATGCTTACAAAGAAATATAAAATATATTAAAATAAAAGTAAAAACCTACAATAAAACGAATAAAAAACTGGCCTAAGAATTTATCTCTGCTTTCTCTGCTTGATCGTTCCCTTTTGCCTTTAAGATTGCAGGTATTTATAGGAGAAATGTAGACGTAGAGGAGTACGAAGATGCGGGAAGCTGGTTATTTCTGAATTTGAATCCTCTCCTTATCTCCAAACTTGATTTGATGTGGATATTCAATTCTGATCTTCAACTTGTTGGTGTGTTGATTGCTGAATTTAACTTATCAAATGATAAAATTAGAAACAATGATCAAAGTAAGGGTTGTAGCCCTTTCAGTCTTCTTTTTGGATCATCTTGAATCATCAGATTTGAGTTTCGATAGGAAAAATTATGATTCAAATACTAAAATGTATCCAGTATGAATCTGAGTGAAAATTACTTCATCTCATTCGTTGATCTTCTCTCTATCCATTTATTCCTTTAGATTTTGAATTTGGACTCTGCATTTGATGTTATCCTCAGTTGATCTTTAACTAACCAAAATGGATTTATAGAAATCCGAATTTTGCCGGTTTTCATTTGGTGTTTCTTTCTGATTTGCTCTGATCTTCAGCTGAACATTAGCCCAATCTTTGATTTGTTCTGAATGTGGTGATATCCTCATAGATCTTTAAGTTAATCGAATTGATTCACCAAAATCTGATTTTTAACAGACTAGATCTAGGATCATTCTCAGCTAACCAAATAGATCCAGTTAAATCTGATTTTAACTGATATTCATTTGGTTTACTTCTCTTTCTCTCCATGATTATCTTCAGTAAAATAGACATTTAAGACAAAAAAAATTAGCAGACTTATTCCACAATAAGTGTAGGAATGTAATAAAAGAATGCAAAATATGTGTACGATCATTAGGCCAGCGTTTATGGTCTTATCTTCTTATATGATCTCCCCTTCCAGTTCTCCTATAAATATTGCCAACTCAGAAAGGAAAAAAAGGGAGAAAGCTTTAGGGTTTTGCTTTAGCTTAACTTAGAATTTTCTTTTATTTTTAATGTAATTTTTTTTTTTCCATAGCTAAGATTAGAGAGAGATTTATGAGAGTAAGAGGAAGAATTGTGGAGAGTGACATCTATGTAATTTTACTCCTTTCTTTTATCGTTTCTCGATTAAATTAAAGCTTGTTTTATGTTATTCTTTTCCTTGTTTTTTTCCTTTACTTTACTCTGAGGTGACTTGCTATCCATACGAATCTATAGCATTGGAATAGCCTTGTCATTGTGAGTGCCACTGATAGCTCATGATGATGGATTTCTCCTTTATATCCATAACATTTCATGCTTGCTCCCCGAAGTTCTTGATGATGTAATGTGAACGGGAACTGGATCCGATCTTATGGGTTATGTGCTAAACGCCCCCAACACAACGTAAACTTTCACTAAAGATCAAGGTAAGTAATCAACAAAAAGAGGTAAGTATACTTACTTTTATTTCCTTTCCTTCTTTTAATTTCTTAGTTTAGAAACACTTTAAAACCAACACCTTCTCTT
Source organism: Agave tequilana (assembly GCA_038442645.1). Lineage (NCBI taxonomy): Eukaryota > Viridiplantae > Streptophyta > Magnoliopsida > Asparagales > Asparagaceae > Agave > Agave tequilana. The sequence continues at coordinate 764,927 of JAVJIF010000374.1, read as the reverse complement.
TCCTTATTCTTTAAATTCTTTCTTTCATAACTTAGTTTTTCTTTCGAAAACGCCAACACCATCTTCTTCTTTTATTCTCTACTCTAAAACTCTTTTCTTTTCATCTTTCAAAACTAAGAAGAAAATCATTAACCAGATTTAGTAAACTTAGAAAAAAAAATGCCAAACGCTTCTATCGCTTTCCCTCCTTGTGGATCACGATCCACATAGCCACTTTCTTAGCAGTAGTATTAAGAAACTTACACATCTTAATCTATCAATTCTAAACTATGTTTTTCTTTGCAAGTTTCACATCGATCAATCATCATCCTCGCATCACGCCGCCACAACCACTATCTCTGGAGCCCTCACCACGGTCCTCCCCGCCGTGATCTTCTCCACGTTGTCGTCAGGGCTCAACCCTAGCATCAAATAAGAAAGGAAAAGAAAAACATGTCAAACCCGAATCCAACTCGTCGGGTTTAAGTTGTTAAACCCGCGACGACCTAACCTGATCAGAAGATAATGGGATTTGGATCTTCAAGATTGAACCCGACCCAACCCAAATCCGGCCCGCTAAGTCGCTGAGCAGCTTTAGCTGATGTCATCGGTTCATTTCTGAGCCGCACTGTTCACTACAACAACATAACAACGTTTCAAAGTCTAATTCGAGTTTCGTTCAAACCGTTGGATCCGTAACTAAATCCTCGAGATACTGGAAGATTTTTACAGCTATTAGGTAGCAGATCCAGCCTCTATAAGCTCATGTCTGATGACGTTTAGTTTCCTATGTCAGTCCAGCAGCGCTTCAGGCCCTGTTTCCAGGCTGATCGAACCTTATTCGAGTAATTGGGATCTTTAGGGTAATTTCTGAGCTTAACCACTGAATTTTCTTCATGGACATTTATTTTTGTGGTAGATATATATATACACTGATTGTTATGACAAAAAAGTTGAACGTGATATGCTCGAGGCTATCCTGTTTTTCGGGTTTTAATGATCGTTATGGATATGAAGCTTTAAAAAGCGATCTTGAAGATTTCTTTAGTTATTTCTCCCTAAAAACCGAGAAAAATGCTTTTATGCCACACTTAATTTAGATGGAGAAGCTTATTATTGGTGGAGAGATAACCATAGATTATGTCGATTTCTTGGAAAAGCGATCTTGAAGATTTCTTTAATTATTTCTCCCTAACCGAGAAAAAATGCTTTTATGTCAGACTTAATTTGGATAGAGAAGTTTATTATTGGTGGAGAGATAACCATAGATTATGTCGATATTGGTTTATTTTGCAAGGTCTTCTTCGTGCTCGATATACTCCACCCATTTATTCAGATAGCCTAATGTTGAGCAAGAGCCCGAGCCTGAAAGCCAATCAATCATCGATTCTTTCATTGCAAAGGTTGAGGCAGATCCAGAGCCTCAGTCATTATTGATTGACGTTCTTGATGAGCTAGAGTCGAAAGTTACTGCTGAATTAGAGCCATTGCAAAAAAAACTCCTTCTCGGCTCGCAGAAGTGGAAGAGTAATGGGAATATCAAGTTCAGAGGAAGATGCTGATGCTGGGGGAGGAGGACCATCTACTGTAGCCGAAATTGGTTCGGAGGTAGAAACTTTTAGGCGATTAGTGTAAACGTATCTGAAATCCGAACTGGCTTTAATGCAGGTGAATCCAGAGTTTCTACTATCGGTACTGGCGAAGATATAGTAGTAGTAGGTGTAGGCAATAGCACAGACAATGAAGGAAGAACTGTCTCAGATATAGTGATAGGAACCTGTGGAGAGAAATATGGAATAGACTCAAAGAACATAACATCAGCAAACACACTAATTACTTCCTGGTGGAGAAATTATAATACTGGTTTCCTCTTTGTGTTCTAGGATACCCAACAAATACACACTTTATAAATCTAGGAGATAACTTATCTAACCCAATAAACAAGTCCTAAACGAAATACGTGCAGCCAAAAACATAGGGAGGCATGGAGAATAGTGTTTTGTTGGGATAAAGATAAGAAAATAGAGATTTTATCGAGAACATAAGAGGGCATCCTATTAATCAGATGACAAGCACTTAACACAGCATCAGACCACGAGATCCTGACGATATCCTCTCAGTGTCGCCGCATCGTAATAGCAAGTTGATGCATCTCTAACTCATCAATAAGACCTTTGAGTTTGCTATAGAACTCAAGCACAGATATGTCCTCCTGTTTGAGCTCAAACAGACGCTCATAAATCTCAAACACCCTCGAGGAGTTCTTCTCATTGTCATACATCACTTTTAATGCATCCCACATCTCCTTAGCGGTAGTCAAGAACATAACAATACTACTAATCTTCTCCTCTAGAATATTGAGAGGTCATGTCATCACAGAATAATCTCCAGTAAGCCAGGTCACATAAGGAGGATCTGAAGTAGCAGGTGGATCGTGAAAGAAGTAAGCTAATTTATTTTGAGCGCCAATGAATAAATGGAACGCCTACGCTCATAATAAGTAATTGGATCCATTCAACTTTACCGTAATCCCCAACATTGTCTTGGGAATAGAAGTTCAAACATCGGAGATGAGATCATAGCGGAGGAGAAACTTGTAATCTCAAACATAGTAGCCATAGATAAATCACCAGAAATCAGACAGTAGTAGGAGAAAATAGCCAGTAAGTAAGAGAAACAAACTTAATTACTAGATAGAGGCATATACAGCCGGAATTGCATCAAGGAAACAATTTCTCGACCTGAAATAGCCAGATCAGGTGTAAAAATCTGATTTATAAGCAGTAAACAGATCAGATCTCACCAGAGAAGTCTTGTAGAGCATCCAAATAGCTAGATCTGATGTAAAAATCTGATTTTTAAGTATTAAACAGATCAGATCTCACTAGAGAAGTCTTGTAGAACATCCAAATAGTCAGATCAGATGTAAAAATTTGATTTTTGAGTAGTTATGGCCCTGTTTGAGACCCTCTGGAGAAGGCAAGAGGAGGGGCGGCACCCTTTTTAGGGTTTGGGGTTACCTATTTTGATGACTTGGAGGGGGCACCTTTTTTAGGGTTTGAAGAAGGGGGTGGCACCTATTTGAAGACGTGGAAGAGATGACGGAGATGTTAGGAAGGTGGGGCGGCAATGTATGGAGAGGTGGGAGGGTGATGTTTGAGGAGAAGGAGAATTTTGAGAAGAAGGTAGAGTTTAACTTTGCTCTAATACCCTGTAGTGAAATAGAAACCCTAAAAAGGAATTGATTAAATTAACATAAGAGAAGGTACAAGGTATATATAGAAGACAAGGTGCGTATATAGGTAACCCAATAACCCAATACTAATAACTAATCTTAACACTATTCAATCCACACAAAGTTTCATACTTCAATCAATAATAATTCATAGTTTTTTAGTCGTGCTATTCATTATAGTTCATAATTCAATTTACAATATGCTATTTAATTGGTCCCCCGTGTCCTTCACTTGCTCCTCTCTCTCTCTCCTCCTCTCTCTCCCCCTATAATTTATTTTGCTCTCTTTCCCCCTCCAATCTCTCCCTGCTTTCTCCCTGATCTCTCTCTACTCTCTCTCTCCTGGGGAGAGAGCAGAGAGAGATCGGGAGAAAAAGCAAAGAGGGAGAGGGATCTGGATCGGGGGAGGGGAGAAGGGAGAGTGGGAGCGATCTGGGAGAGAAAGCAGAAAGAGATCAGAGGAGGAGAGATCGGAGAGGGGGAGAGCTTACTTGTGCTTGGAGACAGAGAACCACCGCTTGGAGATGACGTCGGCGAGAACCACCATGACGGAGAACCACCCGAGATAGGTCTTCTTCTTTTGTTGTCGATCGGAGAGAGGTATGTCTTCTTTTTCTTCTCGGCGCCGACGAGGAGAGGATGATGAGGTTGCAGAGAGGACGACGAACGAGCAAATTTGGGAGATTTTTTAGCCCTAGACTGGGAAAATATGGGGGTTTATAAAAAGTTGATTTGCACCGTAACGTAGGTTACGGTGCGTTATGTTAATAACGTAATGTAACGTAAGTTATAGGCAAAATAACCATAGTTATCAAACATTGTGTTTTTTAGACCTGTTACATAAAGATTGGTCGGTGTTATGTTATATAACAAGTTATAACGGGTTATATAATGGGTTTTTTAAAACACTGGGTGAAACAACTAAAAATGTCATTCAGACGTGTAAAATGAAATTACGCTGACCGCAAAAACTTGAAGAGAAAGATATCCTACTAAAGCCTGCCAATATGTAGCAAGAAACAAGATATTGCACCATTCAGACATTTTATAATCTTAATTCAATCAGCAAATAGCATCTGTTGGGGGCATCTACTTGAGGAAGCTGTAAACAATCCACAGAATCTTTTATATGCTTTACAGAAGCTAGATTTATATCCATCAGGTTAGAACCTCTTTGTGTTTGTCTCTCCAAGGACCCCGGTTCATGGGCAATGAATTATGCCCCAAACAAGTACAGAAATATTACAAAACAAACCATTCCATGCTACAAATTGGAGATATTTTCAAAAAATATATATAAATAAATAAAACATGCATATTTAACATTCAGACCAGAAGTGAAACTTTTCAATCCAAATTCCTAACTTATAATGTTAGAAACATCACAATAGCAGTTAGTCTCATAGCAGGGAGAACAAATGTAATCTAACGATATGGAGAAACAAACTCACCAACATTATACCATAGCCATCAACTACCTTGCATCCGGATTAGAAAATGGTGTCTTTTGATCCTTGTGAACCTGATTAAAACAGCAGAAATTTAGCAAAGCCATTTGCATTCTATAATAAATTGATAAATGAATTATTATTCTTAAAAATAATTCTCACATGCTTGCTTTCCCCAGTCATGCTGGATTCGTCAACGGAAAGGTAATGGCCGGAAATTAAAATGCCATAAGCCGGAATCTGAAAAGACAGAGTCAAACAACTATATTATTAATCCATTATTCCTGCAAGCCATGCAAGAATGTCTCAAACAAAAATAACTTTTTGTTCTGCTCACCTGATCACCAATCTTCAGGGGAACAACAGCACCAACTACAAGATCAAATACAGAAACCTCAGTCCTACCTCCTCTGACCACCTGAATATCACACATCACTCTTTTAATAGTTACAACAAGATCCCACTGTTGAAAATATATGCTATACAATTCAATGAAAAATTAATGTTAGATAACACAACCTCCTCCACTTTTATATTGCGTTTGTCCTCGTTCTGGATTTGAAATTGAAGTGATAGCCTGTAATCGGTGATAGCTGAAGGAATAGCGCAAATACAAGAAAAGAAACAAAAGCCAGAGTGAGTGATTGTTTCGTGTACAAAATCATCTTAGGGAACACTATATGTTTGAACTTAACGTAGAAAAGGAAACACGTGTACTTCCACATTGATAATATCACGGAACTATCCAGTTGAGAAAAAAGAAAAAAAATGAAGAATGTCACGCCCCACGGGAATCTTGTAGTAGAACCCTCTTTCGACTACACAACCTGTATCCTTGGTCCACCCAAAAATACCGACATTGTTTCCTTATCAATTTCCTCAATCCCGGTGTAAGTTATTTAATGTTCATGTAACAATAACAGTATAAACAATATAACAATACAATGATATTATCGTAACAATAGTATCCAAGTAATTTTGGTAACAACGACATGTCTGATTTGTCAACATGCTTATGATAATTAAAACATGTAAAGGTGAACATCAGGTAATGTGAAGAAAGTAGCAATGTTAGATACACTACCTTCAAGATAAAATTAATCATAGCAGACAATTAGTGAATCTCCCTCTATAAAGCTCCTATAATTCAAGAGTGCTACACCTCATCAATTCTAAGATATATAGATCAATCAAAATATTACCAAAGAGTGAAACATCCTCAAACAAAATGGAATATAGAATGTCTATATCCAGTACTAAACATCAACAAGCTTATCAATACTCTGACAAAGCCAATCGGTGGGTGAATCCGAAAATTCTTGCTACCAATAACCCAAAATCAACCCACAATATACATCAAAATTAAAGTTACGGTGTTCACACATATAATCAAGATCCAACCATTACCAGTCTCACCTAAATCCCATCCAAATGCACAAGGATACAACAATAACAGACCCCTAAACATTTGATCTTAACACAATCACAATAGACATTAATTATTAAATTCATTATCAAAGTAACCTGATAAAACAAACCACAAGCTCAATTAACTAATAAAACAATTCTCTCATTTCCATCAATCTAGGTAATCCTCTAAGTTCATCAGTATATCCAGCTTGTAAGTTCATCAGTATATCCAAGTCTCAATATAATGAAATAAAATATACAACTACAACTAATCAAAACATATTGTTCAATTCGAACAACAACACAATCAACTCCCACTTCAATCAAGCTCAACTACGATCTAAAGACTAAAACATCAATTCAATGATGCATTCATACAATCAACTAGTTCAAACTAATCCGATCTACACTCATTCACCAACCCCAAGTCGAACCCCACACCAATATAGAATCCACTGACAGATTCAAGTATTAAAAAAAATCCAATCATTAATGAAGCCACATCTTATTTAATCAATCCTCAATATCTAATTAGATTCTCGTCTAAATTATTACCAAATAAATAAACATATAGTCCAATAAAAGATTCACAAAAAATTCACTCATTTAACTACAATCACGAACTAATCAAACCTAAGGTCAAATTAAATTTACAGTACGAGGTTCAACATAATTAGAATCAAAGTGATAAACAATTAAATATGAACTGATAGTAACACTAATATCTTTGTGAAAAAATACAAACTCATTTATATTTAACATCAAATGTATATCTGATCCATCGTCTATAATATGTCTAGCTCTCACAGAATAATAATCTACTATTGATAATCTATTGCAATCCTCTAGATAAATAAGATTTGAAGAGTTAATAAAGGTGTTATTCCTAAAGGGTAACAATTTAGTATTCCACCAAATAATTTTCAGAATTTACATTTATTTATCTAGAACATGTAAAATAATTAAATATAGATGTACGTGAGCATTACAGGGCAAATATCATATTAGCAATTAAATTTATAAAAAAATTACAATTTCTAAACACTATAAAATTAGTTAAATGAATCAAATAGCGAATAATTAATTGACATGATAAATTTATTAAAAGGAAGTGAAAAACACTCACCAAGTTATTCAATTTGTATTTTATATATATATATGGACATGAACTATAATTAACGTGCGTAAAGTATAATTGAACATGAACAATAATTACATAAAATATAACTTAAAAAAACTAAAACACTCATATAAGTTGTCGCGGATGCGTAGCTCTGGCCTTCACGGTTCCAACGCCTCTAGAATCACGCGAATCACACTCCGGATGGTCAAGATATCGCCCGAATACTAATATAAATAATAACAGGTCTAAACTATAATCTGTAAGGTCCAGAATATAATAATTTTATTTATCAGAGGGCTGAACATAATTTTTACCTTTGTTAGTGGAGCGGGTCGGATCTACGCGGGTTCATGACTTAAACTCGTTCCTCCTTTTATGAAGTGGATGTGGTGGGTCGTATTATGAGCAGGCAACCGGGTCGGGATGTGGAAAACCCAAAAACAGAGAAGTATAGAGAGAAAGAAGAGGGAGAGAGACATACACAGAGAAAGAGAGAAAGAGAAAGATAAAGGAGAGAGGGCAGGGAGCAACCTCAGGTGGTGGGGGTTGTTGTGCAGCGAGGAGAAGAGGAAGGAAGATGACAAGGGGGAGAGGAGATGCGCCGTGAGGAGGAACGAGGAGATGGAGGTCAGGTGTTGGCGAGGTGTGGGTGCCTGCGGTGGTAGTGGTTGTGCGAGGAAGGAGGGAAGAGGCGTGGGGTGGTTACGTGGTGCTCTAGCAGCGCATAGACGGTGGCGACAGTGCAGCAGCAATCTTGGGTGGCGGCGTGCAAGAGAACGAGAGAGGGGGAAGGTGTTGATGGCGGTAGCGGCGCATGACATCGAGGAAGGAGAAAGAAGCTGGGGAAGAAGAAAACAAAGGTGGGGAGTTGGTGGCTTTTCTCGGCGGCGCCTGCGGGTGGGAAACTAGAGAAGAAGAGAGGAGAAAGGAGGGCAGGTGGTCGACACACATGGGCAGCGACGCTGCAGGTGGAGAAAAAGAGGGGGATGGTCATTCTGTAGGGAACGTAGGAAGAAAGAGATCTAGTTTAAATAAAAGAGAGGGGAGTGGGTTGGGCCTTAGGCTTGGTTTTCTTTTTCTTTTTCTTTTTTTTCTTTTGTAAACTTGGGCCAAGGCTGTTGGGCTGTTGGGCTCTTGAATTGAAGAAAGTAGAAATAAAAGAGGGAAAGAAAATGTTAGACTGGGCTTGGGAAATTTAAGAAGAGAAAAGAAATGAAATAATTACTACCAAACAATAATTAACAAAATAATAAGTAATAGTGATAATAAAATAAATTTAAAATAATAATAATATCAATGATAATTTATCCATAATAAAAATAATTATTTATAATGCTAATACAATTAATTAATTAATAGTAATAATGTTTAATATTGATAATAAGAATAATAAATAATAATAATAATAATTCACATGAAATAATAATTAATCTTTTAATACAAATTATATATACACATTAAATACTATTATATAAATCATGTATTATAAACTCAGGCTATTACAAAGAACCTTAAGTATAAAAGACCCATCAAAAACTTAAACGCTATAATTCACAGTTAAAGAGATACCCAGTAGTGTGAAAAAACTGACAATATTCATGACAATTATCCATAAAGTAGTTGTGGAGCTCAAAGTAGAAAATGCAGAAATATGGAAAACAAGAAACAGCCTTGTGAATAAAGGAACCAAGTATTTTAAATTTGCATCTAAACAAGAATGTCAAGGTTAGATAAAACTGCATGAGATATGTTATGGGGAACAGAGCACGCGAGTGGAATCCAATAAATAATAAAACAAAAAAAGATAAAAGAAAAATGGCCTCACACCGCCTAGAACAATGGCATCACACAATGATAAACTCCATCATAGAGACAAAAGAAAAACAATTTTTCATTCATCAAAAACTCCCTTATACATAAAAGAAAAGCTTAAAGCCTTTTATAAGGAAGCGAAAGAAGAAAAACTAATTTCTTAATCTAAAATAAAATTATTTTAGCTAACTTAAAGCCTAAGGAAAAAAATTCTTACTTAATGTCCAAGAAACTAATTAAAATGCTAAATTAAAAAGTTGCCTTCTAAATTTTAAGGCTACAAAAAGCTTATTTCCAAATAAACTTAGAAAATTTTAATATAACAATTACTTATTCTCGTAGGTTACTGTATAACTAATGTTTTTTGTTTTTACTTTTTTCTTTGTAATATTTCTAAATATATTGTAATATCTCTATTTTATAATACCAGGTTTAATAAAAAATAGTATTTTTAATATATATTTTTTGTAAAAATTATTATTTATTATCTGATGTGAGTTAATAAGTAATTGTTATTAATTATTATTGTTTAGATTAGTAACATTATTACTGCTAATTATTTAATTGATTGTATTAATATTATAAATTATAATCATTATTAATTATTACTAGTATTAGTTGTTATTATTATTTCTACTTCATTCTCTTTTAAACCAAGCCCATAGCACATAGCCAATAGCCCATAGCCCATGTCTATAATTTATACAAAACAAATAAAAAATTAAAATTGAGTCCAAACCCAAGCCCACGACCACCCCTAAGTCCATCTCTCTATCTCTCTATATATATTCTTTATTTCTCTCTTCCCCTCACCAAAAAACCTCTCTCATTCTCATACAGCCGCCGCCGTGAGCCGCACTTATCCAGACCCTTTGCCTTTGGGTTTAGTGTTCAAGCCATATCTCGGCCATCTGAAACCCGATTCGAGCGTTCTTCGAGATGCGAGAACTGCGAGAGATTGAGCTATACATCAGTGATGACTCAAGTGTTTTTCACTTTCTTTTAATAAATTTATCATGTTAATTAATTATTTATTATTCGCTATTTGAATCATTTCTTTTATATTATTTAGAAAATGTAAAGTTTTATAAATTTAATAGCTAGTATGATATTTTGCCCTGTAATATTCATGTACATCTATATTTAATTATTTTACATGTTTTAGATAAATAAATGTAAATCTTAAAAATCATTTGATAGAATACTGAACAGTTACCCTTTAGGAATGATATCTTTATTTAATCTTTAAATCTTATTCATCTAGAGGATCACAATAGATTATCAATAATAGATTATTTTGTGAGAGTTAAAGACATATTATAGACAATGGATCAGATATACACTTGATGTTAAATGTATATGGGTTTGTATTTTCTCACAAAGATATTAGTGTTTCTATCAGTTCACATTTAGTTGTTTATCACTTTGATCTAGATTTAGTTATGCTAAACCATGGACTGTAAATTTGATTTGACCATGAGGTTTGATTAGTTCGTGATTGTAGTTAAATGTATGGATTCTTATGTGAGTTATTCATCAGATTTGATTTTTCTTATTCGATGATAATTTAAATGGGAATTCAATTGAATATTGAGGATTTATTTAAATAGGATGTAGTTTTATTAAAAGATTGGATCTCTTGTGTAGGATCACCTAGAGGGGGGGTGAATAGGTGATGGCTAATCTAATGGTCACTAAATGCCAAATAATGCGGAAGTAAAAACTATTATGACCTAAACTAAACTCTTACACTAAACATCACGTATAACACAAGAGTGTTGCCGAATTCCCCGTGAAGGGCTCTAGACAAACTCCTCTAGATTCCCCTAGATAAGGGTTGAGGTGCCGCGTTGGCTCTCTTGTTAAATACAAGTGTTAGCAAACAAACCCAAGCATGTATATCAATTACGCACAAATGTATATCAAGCATGTAAGGATAAGCACAATAATAGCATGCAAGATATAAACAAAAAGACAAAGAGAGAGAGAGTGAGCAATCGCAAACACAAGGGATTTGTTTCGAGGTTCGAGCACACTTGCTCTACATCCCCGCCTTCGACACACGAAGGATTTCCACTATAGTCGATCCCACCGGATCACTCGGTGCCGCAACACCTACAAGCTCTCGGACTCCCTAGTCCGTACACACCGCAAGCCCACAAGCTCGCCGAGGCCGCACCTCAAACAAAGAGTTCGCACCCGAACTCGAAACACCGCGGACACACACGTCCGCCTCCTCAAAGTACAAAGTAGAACTTTGGGGATCACAACTCTTGATCACCTAAAATCCTCTCACAACAAACTCCCTATAGGGTAGATATAGCAATGGATAGCTCAAGTGTTGTGTGAGAAAACAAGGATGAGAATGGTGGAGGAAAAACTCAAGAAAATCACTTTTAACACTCTTGATAAAAACTCCTCTTTTGATTGGAAGTATTAGCTCTCAATTTAGTGGAGAAAACTATTTTAAAGAAGTGGGAAAACTGGCTCAAAGTCCACTAAAAATCTTGTAGAAAACAGCCCCCAAATGGCCCAATTTATAGGGCTCCAAAAACTAGCCGTTGGAGGTCTGTCAGAACTGTCGGTCGACCGCCCGGTCGACCGGCCAACGGTCATATTTCAGACCGTTGTGCCATCGGTCGACCGGTCGGTCGACCGAGGCCAGGATACAGAGAGCAAGTCTCTTGTCCGGTCGACCGCCCGGTCGGCCGGGGCCTTTCCAGAGAGCAGAGCTCTCTGGACAGTCGACCGGCCTCCTGCCAGAACTGGCGTGCACGTCTGTGCACGTCGGTCGACCGTGACGGTCGACCGACTTCAAGCTGCGGTCGACCGACTAAAGCCAGGAAACAAAAATTCAGGGATTAAAAACTTGGTCTTTTTGATTGAAATAAAATCCCATAAAATACTGAAAAATCTACAAAAATAGTTTTACCAATATACCTTGATAAAAAAACATGCTTGCACAAAATCAAGGCATGTTACAAATGATTTGGACTATTTTTGTAATATGAAAAATTTTGCTCAAATGAAAAACATATTTTCCAAAACTTATTTTTCCAAACTTTGTTTTTTCAAAACATCTCCAAATACAAAAACAAGATATTTAAACAACTTTGAAAGCATATGGTGTATGGATATGATCCATTACACAAACATAGTGAAATATCTATGTTTTTGACATTATGCACTAAACATGATTTTGGATAAAACATGTAAACTTGAAAACCAAAAATCAAACATGTATTTTCTAAAATAGAAAATCTTTTGTAAAAACAAACTATCAAGAGTGTGTGTATATGTACTTGAGCAATCCATCAACTATTCTATCCTTTACATTTTATCTAAAAATAAAATCTTATAAAAACAAACCTAGACACAAGTCTTCATCTTCTTGAAGTCTTCACTTGAAGCCTTCTCATCTTCTTGACTTGGTCCAAACACGATCCAATGGCTCTTGGATCAAACCGTGCTAGCTCCAAAACTTGACTTCAAATCTTTTGTTGAAGCTATGCACCTAATAAGATCTTGATCATAAATCTGTCACTAATTAAACACAAGATCATTAGTACTATAACTACATGAGTTGATCATTATCAAAACTAGAGTGATGGGCCTTCGGGCCAACAATCTCCCCCTTTTTGATGATGACAAAACTCATGAAGTTATATATGCATGGATTAAAGTAAAGCTCCAAAGAAGCTCCCCCTTAACTCATCATAACAAATAAACAAATAAATATGCAATGTATGCTCATAAACATGTATGCAAATGAAGGAGTAAACATGCTAATCAAGCATAAAAAAATCACAAAATCTTTTTCTCCTATTTGCAAAACAAAACATATATGCATAAACACAAATACTTCTCCCCCTTAAGCAAGGAAAAACAAATACTTCTCCCCCTTAAGCAAGGAAAACATGCATATATCTCAAATACTTCTCCCCCTTTTTGTTAATCATCTACAAAGGGATTAAAGTAAAAACAAAATCATCAATTTTTCTCCCCCTTTTTGTCCGAAACAAATGAAGGGGTAAACATAAATCAATAAAAGGTTATATGCGATATACATTCATGAAGAGGAAGATGGTAAAGTAACTTCCCTACACATATACATTACATGAAAGAGGGATGACAAGCCCTAATTCACATAACGTATAATATGTAATGCATAAGAGGAGATGTGAAGCTCCCCCTACACACGTGTACCACATAAAGAAGAGTTGTCAAGCTCCTCAATATACAATACACTCAACATGAATCTATATGTAGAAGAGATGTTAAGCTCTCCTTGCATATAGGCAATACAAATCAAAAATTTTGATTTTTCTTATAAAACAAAATTTTGAATTTTCTCAATAAAACAAATCTTGAGAATTTTCTTAAAATTTTTATATTCTTATCATAAACCACTTTGTGCTTTAAACATGTAAGAATCAATTTTAACTCAAGCACAAATAACTCATATATATGTATGAAAAATGAGTATACCAATTGAAATTGATACATACATATATAAGAAAACAAAATATGAGTATATACAAAAATAAAGTCAAATTGATACCAATTGAAACGATTCAATGATACCAATTGTAGGATCATGTGTATATCTCATAAACATTGAAGAATAAATAACAAGTTAAATTAATTTTTGAAAAACTAGTTAAAGATCCTTCAAAAACATGAAATCAAATCATATGTTTTTCATGAAACATACTAAATATACAAAAATTCAAGCACTCATGATCCATAAAGCTCAAAAATAATTATGAAACAAAGTCATGAATAAACAAATAAGGTGTGAGTGTTCAAAAATCATGTAACTAGCATTTTCCATGAAAATAATCAATAAGACTCAAAACACAAATATCATTTTATCAAACAAATCATAAAAATTCATTTTTCAATAAAACAAACTTCTAGGTATATGTATGATTTAACTAAATCTAACAATATGCATACATATCCCAAACATAAAAGAGTCTATTAAAGGTATTTGCATGAAGGCAAGAGACTCACAGGTATACATGTATATTTATTAGATTTGAATAAAAATTACATATACATGAAGTAAACCATGAAAATAGGCAAAACAAGTATAAATGAAAGAATCATCAAAACTAGACTATATATGTGCATATAGTGGGTACAAATGAGCATGAAGTGCAAACATATATGAATCAATTTGTTGCTCACTACTTGTACATGTATAAATCTAAGTTTTAATAAAAACTGCATTTAAACTAGTTTACCACATGAAGCACAAAACATGAACATGCTATATGATGTCAAAAATGAATAAGCATGTAAATAAACAAACTAAGAGTTTAGAGATAGTTACCAAACCATAAGAACTATACTCCAAATCTCCAAACATGGTGGTTGTCCCACCAAACCTCCTTGATAGCGGTGTATCAATTATATGTCCTTCAAGTCCATGCATCCACCATCAAGGCACCATCCCTCTCACGTCGTGTGAGAGCCCTCACATACATCAAAAACACAAGGTGGGGGTTTTGGTACCCATTTTTTCTTGGGTCCTTAAGGGTTAGTCTTGTAAGGAACCCAAACATTTTTATGATTAGCAAAATTAATATGATGCATCTTATCAAAACAAAATTTTGCTAAATGGCCTTTGCGGGCACAATGTGTACATTTGTACACCTTAGGATGCTTATGTGTGTGAGTGTGATCATGACGTGCAACATAAGCATATGCATGATGATGATGTGCATGAATATGTGGAGTTTGTTTCTTTAAAAACAAAGATTCCAATCTAGAATGGTTAAATGCACATTTGCTCAAAGTTGAGCTCAAACAATTAATTTTATTTTTCAAAACATTAATCTCACTATTATCAATGGTGGCATGTAAAGCATGGTGAGATTGTGAAACAGTTTCCTTTTTAGAAACTTTAACTTTTTCTTTTTCACAAAATTTTCCTTTTAAAGAGTTATTTTCTTGAAAAGCAATTTCTTTTTGTTTCTCCACCAAGATAATTTTATTTTTCAAATTTGTGTTTCCTTCACAAAGATCATCCAATTTTGAAAGCAAGGAAACATTCTCATTTTTCAAAAATTCATTTTCTTTTTCAATGCATGCAACCTTATTTTCTAATGAATCTTTTTCATTAAGCATGCAATCAAATTTCTTTTTAAAATTTTTATTATCTTCCTTAAGCATGTCATATTTCTCAAGAAGGAGTTGACAAAAAGTTGTGAGCTCATCATATGACATGTTATCTTCATCTACCTCGGATTCGGTAGTTAGCTCAAGGGGGTTATCCCCTTGGACCATATAGCACAAGTTGGAGGCGTCGCTTTCAACATCCGAATCGCTCCCGGCATAATATAGATCCTTTTCGCCAAGGGAGGATGATGTTCCAAGCTACAAAAGCTGAATCAATGTTAGAAACCCTAGATAAATAATCATCATTTAGGGTAGACTTTAAAGCATGAAGGGGTTTTGCATTAGCCTCAATATTCTTACCATTTAAACAATAATCATTAGTGATGGCAAGGTAAACATGAATATCTAGGGCCTTGAGGTACAAAGACATCTTAACCTTCCAAATTTGGATGTTAAGAATGTCAAAGGTGGGTGGTGACATGAAATCCATGGTGTGTGTATAAATATTATGATTAGCCTAAAAATGAGGATCTTTAACTCTAGGTTGTGAGACCCAAATTCAGAGCACTTGGCTCTGATACCAATTGTAGGATCACCTAGAGGGGGGTGAATAGGTGATGGCTAATCTAATGGTCACTAAATGCCAAATAATGCGGAAGTAAAAACTATTATGACCTAAACTAAACTCTTACACTAAACACCACGTATAACACAAGAGTGTTGCCGAATTCCCCGTGAAGGGCTCTGGACAAACTCCTCTAGATTCCCCTAGATAAGGGTTGAGGTGCCGTGTTGGCTCTCTTGTTAAATACAAGTGTTAGCAAACAAACCCAAGCATGTATATCAATTAAGCACAAATGTATATCAAGCATGTAAGGATAAGCACAATAATAGCATGCAAGATATAAACAAAAAGAAAAAGAGAGAGAGAGAGTGAGTGAGCAATCGCAAACACAAGGGATTTGATTCGAGGTTCGAGCACACTTGCTCTACATCCCCGCCTTCGACACACGAAGGATCTCCACTATAATCGATCCCACCGGATCACTCGGTGTCGCAACACCTACAAGCTCTCGACTCCCTAGTCCGTACACACCGCAAGCCCACAAGCTCGCCGAGGCCGCACCTCAAACAAAGAGTTCGCACCCGAACTCGAAACACCGCGGACACACACGTCCGCCTCCTCAAAGTACAAAGTAGAACTTTGGTGATCACAACTCTTGATCACCTAAAATCCTCTCACAACAAACTCCCTATAGGGTAGATATAGCAATGGAAAGCTCAAGTGTTATGTGAGAAAACAAGGATGAGAATGGTGGAGGAAAAACTCAAGAAAATCACTTTTAACACTCTTGATAAAAACTCCCCTTTTGATTGGAAGTATTAGCTCTCAATTTAGTGGAGAAAACTATTTTAAAGAAGTGGGAAAATTTGGCTCAAAGTCCACTAAAAATTTTGTAGAAAACAGCCCCCAAATGGCCCAATTTATAGGGCTCCAAAAACTAGCCGTTGGAGGTCTGTCAGAATTGTCGGTCGACCGCCCAGTCGACCGGCCAACGGTCATATTTAAGACCGTTGTGCCATCGGTCGACCGGTCGGTCGACCGAGGCCAGGATACAGAGAGCAAGTCTCTCTGTCCGGTCGACCGCCCGGTCGGCCGGGGCCTTTCCAGAGAGCAGAGCTCTCTGGACGGTCGACCGGGTCGGTCGACCGGCCTTCTACCAGAACTGGCGTGCACGTCTGTGACGTCGGTCGATCGTGACGGTCAGCCGACTTCAAGCTGCGATCGACCGTCCCGGTCGACCGGCTGAAGCCAGGAAACAAAAATTCAGGGATTAAAAACTTGGTCTTTTTGATTGAAATAAAATCCCATAAAATACTGAAAAATCTACAAAAATAGTATTACCAATATACCTTGATAAACAAACATGCTTGCACAAAATCAAGGCATGTTACAAATGATTTGGACTATTTTTGTAATATGAAAAATTTGCTCAAATGAAAAACAGTATTTCCAAAACTTATTTTTCCAAACTTTGTTTTTTCCAAAACATCTCCAAATACAAAAATAAGATATTTAAACAACTTTGAAAGCATATGGTGTATGGATATGATCCATTACACAAACATGGTGAAATATCTATGTTTTTGACATTATGCACTAAACATGGTTTTGGATAAAACATGTAAACTTGAAAACCAAAAATCAAACATGTATTTTCTAAAATAGAAAATCTTTTGTAAAAACCAAACTATCAAGAGTGTGTGTATATGTACTTGAGCAATCCACCAACTATTCTATCCTTTACATTTTATCTAAAAATAAAATCTTATAAAAACAAACCTAGACACAAGTCTTCATCTTCTTGAAGTCTTCACTTGAAGCCTTCTCATCTTCTTGACTTGGTCCAAACACGATCCAATGGCTCTTGGATCAAACCGTGCTAGCTCCAAAACTTGACTTCAAATCTTTTGTTGAAGCTATGCACATACTAAGATCTTGATCATAAATCTGTCACTAATTAAACACAAGATCATTAGTACTATAACTACATGAGTTGATCATCATCAAAACTAGAGTGATGGGCCTTCGGGCCAACATCTTGTTGCTTGAATCAGTCAGTGAACTGTATTGGAGTAGAGTTAACTTGGGGTTGAGGAATAGGTGTATGTTAATTTAGTCTGAACTAGTGAATTTCACACATATATATACTTGATTTGTTGCTCTGATTTGGATATGTGGTTGAATTTGATTGAAGTGGGCGTTAACTGATGATCTTCATCTATTTAGGTAATGGGGATTTGATTAGATACAGCTAAACATTATATTTTCACATGTTAGGACTTGGATATACTGTTGAACTTAGAGGATTAAGATAGATTGATAGAAAGAAAACTTAGAATACTAACTACTTTTAATTCACCAATTTTGAGAAATAATACTTTGATGTCTTTGGTGGGTGCATTCAGATTAATTGTTAAGTGTGTTATTGTTGTATCCTAGTACATATGGATGGGATCTTGATTAGTTGTAGATGAGACTGAATCTTGACGAATCAATACATGCCATATTAATAGTATAATTCATGTTACTAGTGTTACTAAAATCACTGAGAAAATATTATCAAATGGTAAGATTATCGTCATGTTTACATTGTTATATTTTGTATTTTTTTTGTAATCTATGTAACATGAACATTGATTAATCTTAGTAATCGAAGTAAAAGAAAAAGACAATGACATTAAATAGATTACATCGAGATTGAAAAATTGATGGGGAAGACGTCTGTATTTTAAGAGAACCTAGGATACAGGAGCAGCCAAAAGAGAGTTTCACTACAGGGTTCTCGTGGGGTGGTTGGCACCCCGTCTTGTTTATCTTGTTATACATGTTACATGGGCGCTAGGAGTCTGAGTCGTGATCCCGAGCATGTACGAGACCCGCTTAAAATATAGGCAATGTCTCCAACTGTCAATTTCAATAACATAAAACCCAATTGACATGTGTAGTAGGTGTAGTATGGGATGTGTTACTTCATGTGGTAACTGGAGTTTGCTAACATAATTAATAACAAAAAATGGACCTTACATGTTGCCTTGTAGATTGATGTGTGCTTACTCGTTATATATATGTAGTATGATAGACAACTGATATATATATATATACTATGTTAAACACCTGAATGTATAAATTATTCTATTATAAATTGTGTGCATCACAGTTTATTTATGTTCTGAACGTTATTGTATTTGTTATGTGTTAACTGTTATTATATTATATTACATTATTCTGCTTCCCTCATTTTACACACTCGCTGGGAGTTTTCTAAACTCTCCTATATTTGCATATCCAGGTCTAGAGATATTTCATACTGTTTATTAGGTATTTAAGAAGGATCACATGTATTATGATAAGCTTCCAGAGCAACGATAAAAACCAATGTTCTCTTCGCTTGGCCAAATCGATCTTTGGTATTGTTCCTGCCTTCCTTTTATCTCTTGTCGAATTTATTGATTCTTAGTATATTGGACTCAATATTTGATTTTTCATATAACCATATTATCTTGAGTGAAAATTTGTCATAATGATAATATTTAGATTCATTGAATTTATACATTAGGCTTAGCGTGTATACGTGGAGTATTCTCCTCGCGTATATACATCGTCATTGCCGACATTATTCTAAAAAAACCCATTATAACTCGTTATATAATGTAACGCCGACCAATCGTTATGTAACAGGTCTAAAAAACACGATGTTTGATAACTATGGTTATTTTGCTTGTAACTTACGTTTCGTTACGTTATTAACATAACGCACCATAACCTACGTTACGGTGCAAGTCGACTTTTTTATAAACCCCCCATATTCTCCCAGTCTAGGGCAAAAAAATCCCCCCAAATTTGGTCGTTCGTCGTCCTCTCTACAACCTGATCGTCATCTCCTCGTCGGCGCCGAGAAGAAAAGAAGACATCCCTCTCTGATCGACAGCAAAAAAAGAAGAAAACCTACCTCTTGTGGTTCTCCGTCGTGGTGGTTCTCGCCGGCGTTGTCTCCAAGCGGTGGTTCTGTCTCCAAGCAGAAGAAAGCTCTCTCTCCCCCCGATCTCTCTCTTTCTCTAGTCACTCTCCGATCTCTCTCTGCTCTCTCCCCCAGATCACTCCCTCTCCTCTCCCTCTCCCGATCTCTCTCCCTCTCTGCTTTCTCTCCAGATCTCTCTGCTCTCTCCCGAGGAGAGAGAGATCGGGAGATAAAGCAGAGAGAAAATAGGAGGGAGAAAGAGCAAAGAGAGATTGGAGGGGGGAGAGAAGAGAGTAATGGGGGAGAGGGCAGAGAGAAGTCGGGCGTTGATCGGGGGAAACCGCGCACAAAAAGTGTATGTTTTAAAGTTAAGATTTAAAGTGTGCGTGCTTTGGCTTCCTCGATACTTCCGTTATAGCATAGAGGCTAGAACGAGTCAAATCCACAAGGACGGGAGGCGATAGAAGCTTTACCTATTGATTCACGTGTGTGTTAAAAGTTCTTCAAAGTTTTAAAGAATGAAAAGAAAAGAAAACAAAGAATGAGAAGAGAAGTACGGTGAAACACGAAGAAGTGGGAAACATAGAAGATAAGATATTTGTGATTTTTGGAATGTTTCTAAAGTGAAAAGATAAAGAAAACTCATGGCTATTAACTACTAATGAGTCCAATAACATGCTAACCTCTTAGTGATAGTTGCCTCACATGTATCATTGGCCATCACTAGTCCTTGGTTCAAGAGCGTTTCAAAACATGACCCATATGTAACTCATCACATCTCAATTCAACAAAACAAATGCAAGCTACACTTAAACCATCAAAACTAAAAGTAAGCATTGAGTAAAGTAATGTTAGCATGTTAGAGAGTTAGGAAGTTAGAGTGTTAGATCCATCATCATGAGTCATCAATGGCTCTTGCAAGAGCAAGGCCAAGTAGAGGCTATTAGATTCATGTGGATGAAGTTAGCAAGTTAGTGGTTAGTAGTTAGTTACCAAGAGAGAAAAGTTAGCTACACATATAAAAGGAGTTAGAGAGAAAAAACAAAGAGAGGTAAAGAGAGCACCTTTCATAACTTGTCACCTTCTATTACAAGCACTCTTGCATCCTCACCATATACCACTCTCTCTCCGAGTACAAGATCTAAAAGAAATGAAAAATACAAGGAAGAAGAAGAACTAACATAAACTAAACTACCCTAAACTACAACATGGAATGAAAAACTACACTACTCTCTGCATATCTCCAACTGAAGAACCCCAGGGGTATTTATAGGGACCAAGGGAAAGGGGGGCCAGGGGGCAAATCCTAGCCCAAAGTACAGGCGCGGCCGCGCCCGTACTGCCGCGGAAACACGGCAAAAGCCGCGTTTTCGTGGCTCTTCTAGAGCCGCGCGCTATCCCATCTGTCCCCTGTCGGCATCAGTGCCCGGTTTCTGGTTTTCAGCCCCTGGTTTTGTTAAAACAGCTCTCCAAAGTCAATGGCTAGATTATAGGCCTTTAATCACCCATTAAATGGTGATTTAGGGTCCTCTTCTTCATTGCACACTATGGACCTAGAAACATGCAAGAGAGGTGTTTATTAACAAAATTTAATATGAAATAAATGTGAAGATGTATAAAATATGCAATTTTTGAGACTAATCACGCCCACACTTAACTTTTGCTCGTTCCGCGAAAAACAAAAAAAACTAAGGAAATTATTACACCACTTTCGCAGGTAACGCGATTGCACTGAGCATGTGCAACAAGCCGTTAAACCTCTAGATTTCCCCTAGAGGAAGAGTTTTGTCTCCTGAGGGTTTTCAGCGGATTACACCCACAAAATCCATAAAGAAAGAAATCAAATGTTAGTATTTTGAAAATACATTTTGAAATAGAGAAAAGTGTTTAAGTATTTTTGCGAAAATAGAAGTGATCCAAGGTCATACGTTAACCAGAAATTAATCTTTCTTAAACTAAGTCGAGATGCAAAATCTTATTATAAATTAAATGTAAGAATTTAAAATTGAATTGATTCTTTGACCTTTCATAAAACTTTTAGAAAAATATGCACTTTGTGAACTGTGAAGGTTTTTGGGATACTGACTCAAACTTTCATGGCACTGATTTGTGTATATTTATTTATTTATTTTCTTTTTTTCTTTTTTCTTCCCATAGTTTTCTTAGGCTTTCTTATTTACCCGGGTAGTGAGCCTTAGCCGGTGACTCCCAAACCAGATGATCTTAGGGCACCAGCTGAGAAAACATCCCTCGGACTTAAGGACTTGAGTAAACAAGGCCACAAAATTAAAAGGGATTATTTTATTTTTGTCCACCGTTTTAGGTGTGAATAATCATGTTTCCTGAGGCATAATTACCCAACTTCAATAAGTGATTTTTATTATCATAATATTCTTTTTTATATATGTTTTTATGGCATTTTCATTCTTTGTTTCAATCCCAAAAATTGTGTATGTGTGGAGTGCATAAATCTAAGACAAAAAATTCAAGATCAAATTATCTTTTCAATCTTACTTTCTTATCCTAAAATTTAAACAAGATCTATTATTTTAACTCGGTTTAAAATTTCATAATTTTAGGTCTTTCTAATTCCTAAGATAAACTTAATTTTCTTAAAAATAAATCAAAACTATTTATCTTGTTTCAAAAAGTTTTGTAAAAAGAAAAGAAAAGAGTTTTTATAAAAATTTTTATTTTATTAAAAAGGAGTGTAAAAGAGAGAAAAAAAACTAAAACTATGTTAGTAAACCCTCCCCCACACTTATATCATGTATTGTCCTCAATGCATCGTGAATATACATGAAACAAATGGGAAAGGAAGGAAAAATACCTCATGGTGATGGCTCCAGTGGTGGTCTGATTGGGCCAAGCGTTGCTACCCAATCAGGATAATGGGGATCTTGACGGAACCCACTAATGACCTCTCTAATATGACCCAATAAAAGAATGATTGAATGAATGGTCTTATTTAAAAACTTATCCCCATCTAATTTCTAATTTTTAAAAATAATTACTGAGTGATTTTCTTCAACATCCTTATCCAACAATGAAGCGTGATTTTGGGAGATGATAGATTTGGACTCAAATGGATCAGGAACAAAAACCGACACCGACTCGGGAATTTGACTCAGATCAAGTCGAGAGTCAACAATGAGAGTAGAAATTGGTTCAAAAATGGGATCCTAACCAAAGAATTAATGTTCAAACACTTTCCCCAGCAATGAAGTGTGATCATAAGAGATTGGTTATTCCATTTCACGATGTACTGGTACAAGATTCAATGTTGACTCCGGAATAGAGAAAAAAATTCAGAAAAGATACTAAAGTCATTATTGAATCAAAAAGTGAAATGGAATTACTAACATGTTCACACACTTTTCCCATCAATAAAGTATGATCATAAGATATTGGTGATTCGATTTCACAGTGCATTGTTCCAGGATTCAATATTGACTCCGGAATAGAGAAAAAAATCTGGTAAAGATACCAGAATCATTATTGAATCAAAAAGTGAAATGAAATTACCAACTTGAGGCTCAGGATCACTTTCAAGCTCAAGTTCAATGTCGGAAAAAGGATAACTTGCTAAAATGTCAAGGTGATTTTCAAGATTTTGGGCAAGTTCAAATGGATGTAATGAAATTGAATCTTGATTTTTGTCCACGGAAGGAATGTGAACGGGTGAAATGATCGATTCAAGTTCAGGAAGTATGAGAATCAAAACTGGCTCAAGAACGTTACTTAGTTCAGATAACACTATAGAAGTTGATATTGATTCAAGGATTGGACTTGAATTGCTAAACTGAAACTGTGGTTTACATTCATCTTCAAATTCAATTTCAGAAAATGGATAACTTGGCAAACTATCAAGAGGTTGAGGTTGGTCAAGTTCAGGTTGATATGATGAAATTGAAGCTGAATTTCAAAAATGACACGATTCGTGAGTCGTACGGACATTTGATGGACATGGGAAGTCAATCGTATTTTGCATTATGCGCTCGGTCTCTTGCATGAATTCCATAGTTTTTTCCCACAATGATTTTCCTTTGAGTTGTTCTGGGAAAGACTACATGAATTTTGAAAATTTTGTGGAAATGATGAGGCCATCATGTTTTCAAATTATTTTTGGGCCTTTATTACTTCTTCCAAACTCCTTTCCAATGATGATTTTTCTTCAATTGGTGGTTCAGGAACAGGAGTATATGAATCAAAATTGGGGAATGAATATTGTGAAAATTGTGGACAAGATGGTTGAGAATTTGACTCAGGGTAGGTGAATCCCCATTGACTCTGTGAAGAGTTAAAATTATTTTGAAAATTACGGTCATAAGATTGGGGGTACGGGTCATATTGAGTCGGATAATCCCAACCCGACGTCAGTGTTTTAAATGTCGACCGACATTTCCGAAATGTCGGCCGACATTTCGTTTTCAACCCTTCACCGCCACGACATCTCCACCCACATTTGAAATGGCGTTTATAGAAAATGTCGGCCGACATTTTGGAAAAAATCCGATATGTCGGCCGACATTTTCCCGAAATGTCGGCCGACATTTTGGGAAAAACCCAATATGTTGATTGCTCTTTGAAGTTAGAGCAATTGAGAAATTTTAATAATGGATTAGTGAATATATGAAAAATGTTTAAGTTAATTATACATATCCTAAACATATTTATGTAGTTTTACATAAGTTGTGTATATATTACCTTGATAAGAATTTTTAAATTACATTATTTAAGACATCTAGGATACATATTTGTTATCCGTCATGACGTCCGAAATTTACTAAATGGCCCCGAAATATCTCCGAAATCCGAAATCTGACATCCGATTACGACATCCGACATTTCCCTAATATCCGACATTTAAAACACTGCCTGGCATATATGGTTGGTTCATGTTGTACACAGTCGGGTCGGAGTTATCCGAGTCAAATGAGATCGGAATGAAATATGGATTCATATTCGGATCGAAAAAATTATTATTGTTAAAATCCATATCACAATTTACAAAAACGAAAAACAAACAAACAAACAAACAAAAAGAAAAAGGAAATAAGCTTATGCTAGGGTTGACTTAGACCTAGACGACTCCTAACTGGTTAGACTATCCACCGGGGGTACATTGTCGGAATCTGACCACGAGTTAATCGGCCAGGTAGGGGCAAGATCAGTGGGAGGTATCTGTGCCGGAGCAACGGACCTAATTATGCCAAACAACTGTTCTTCGAGGTTTCGCCTCTTAATCTCCAACCTTAGACACCGATTTGACAAGAGTCAACTTCTAACAACTTTCCCCTTAGGTCAATCTCTTAAATGAGTCCGAATGTCCCTAGGGGCCAACGTCTAGCAAATTTTATTTAGGCTTGACTTGTGTGAGTGGGGGTGATTTTTAGGCTAAGGGATGGTAATGACTTCCCCACCTTATGTTGTCTTGGGTGTTGCCCTTAAGTTAAATTTGTCCAAGAGTGCAATTTAGATAAGAATGAACACACAAAGAGAGTAAATCACCACATGTTTGTCCTATGCTATATGCAATGCCATATGTACACCTCCTATCAATATCAAAACAACACAAGAACAAAATACAGTATATTGGAATGAAAATTGACACGTGCCTAGATGCAAATATCTAAACCGTTTTAAAACATCCAATTATCATATTTTAGTTCTTAGAATTATTACAGTGCACAGGTAATATAAACAAAAACTAGCAACAGAATATAAGAATGTACAAGAAATTACCCAACCACACAAGAGAAAGTGTGGACTTCTGCAATGCTAAAGAATTTGACCTGCACACCAAAAACAAAGAAGAAAAGTTAACAAAAACGTGAAATCAAACCGTTCCCATCCCCGACAAAGGCGCCAAAATTTGATCGAGGGAAAACCGCGCACAAAAAGTGTATGTTTTGAAGTTATCTTAAAGTATGTGCTTTGGCTTCATCGATACTTCCGTTATAGCATAGAGGCTAAAACGAGTCGAATCCACGAGGATGGGAGGCGATAGAAGCTTTACCGGTTGATTCACGTGTGTGTGTGTTAAAAGTTCTTCAAAGTTTTAAAGAATGAAAAGAAAAGAAAAAAAGAATGAGAAGAGAAGTACGGCGAAACCCGAAGAAGTGGGAAACATAAAAGATATGATATTTGTGATTTTTGAATGTTTCTAAAACAAAGCGAAAAGATAAAGAAAACTCATGGCTGCTAACTACTAATGACTCCACTAACATGCTACCTCTTAGTGATAGTTGTCTCACATGTATCATTGGTCATCAGTCATCACTAGTACTTGGTTCAAGAGCGTTTCAAAACATGACCCATATGTAACTCAACAAAACAAGTGCAAGCTACACTTAAACCATCAAAACTAAAAGTAAGCATGGAGTAAAGTAATGTTAGCTTGTTAGAGAGTTAGGAAGTTAGAGTGTTAGATCCACCATCATGAGTCATCAATGGCTCTTGCAAGAGCAAGGCCAAGTAGAGGCTATTAGATTCATGTGGATTATCAAATAAAAAGTTAGCAAGTTAGCGGTTAGTAGTTAATTGCCATGAGAGAAAAGTTAGTTACACATGTAAAAGGAGTTAGAGAGAAAAAAACAAAGAGAGGTAAAGAGAGCATCTTTCATACCTTGTCACCTTCTATTACAAGCACTCTTGCATCCTCACCATGTACCATTCTCTCTCCTATTACAAGATCTAAAAGAAATGAAAAATACAAGGAAGAAGAACTAACCTAAACTAAACTACCCTAAACTACAACATGGAATGAAAAACTACACTACTCTCTGCATATCTCCAACTGAAGAACCCAACTTCTTTTCCGTTTATTTCTCTTTTTGTTTTATTTATAATTTTCTTTTCATTTAAAGCAAGCCCAGTACCTGTAGCCCACTACCCCAGGCCCAAAGGCTTTTTCCAAAAAAAATAGAAAATACAACTAAAATACAAAGCCCAAAAACCAGCCCACTACCTCTTCTTATCTTTCTTCCCTTCTTCCTCCCTCCCCCACATGAACCAACCTACTTCTTTTCCGCTTATTTCTCTTTTTCTTTTATCTATTATTTCCTTTTCATTTAAACCAAGCCCAGTACCTAAAGCCCACTACCTCAGGCCCATAGGCTTTTACACAAAAAATAGAAAATACAACTAAAACACAACGCCCAAAAACTAGCCCACTACCTTTCCTTATCTCTCTTCCCTTCTTCCTCCCTCCCCCCTAAAATAAATCGTAACCTAACCCTAACCCTGCTACCTCTTCTCTCATGTGTCGTCTGCGCTGCAACCAGCCAATAACCCTCTCCTATTTGCCGCATTCTTCCCCTCATCTTCTCCTCGCCTCACGGAGCGCCCTCCAGCCGACCAGCCCCACCAGCTGAACCCATCATTCTTCCTCTCTTCCCTTGGTCGCGCGCAGCAGCACAAGCCAACGCGGCCACCTCCGCTGCATGTGTCCCCTATTCTCTCTTTGCTACAACTTGAGCCTCCCCCTCCTCGGCCTGCAATCACCACCCTCATCCTTTTCTCCTCGCGTTGCCACCACTAGCAACCCGCCACCACTAGTGCCGAGCCGAGACAATCGACGCGTGCCCAGCGCCAACCCCTCCATCTCCATCTTCTCCCCCACAGTAGTCTCGTCACAACCCTTTTCTCCTCTTGCCAACGATCTTATCTCTAACTGCGAGCTACTCCCCATCTCTTCGCTTCTTCCTCCGCCTCCTACTTGTCGCCTGACCACCGCCCTCCTCTCGCCGGCAACCCCCGACCATCAACAAACCCCGACCTCCTCGCCATGAGAACCCCACAACCGCAATCCCCTCCTTCCACTTCTTCTCCCTCTTTTCCTCTCTCCTCTTCTTTTTCTTTCTTTCTTTCCTCCTCTTCCTCCGTTGCCGCGCCACCGCCTACACCTCCCTGCCTTATCCCTCTCGCTGTAGCTGCACGCCAGCACCTCTTCTCACTCCCCCGCTGCGCTCGCTGCCGTCGGCAGGCCAGCCAAGAGTCGTTGCCACGCCCAGCCCTGTCCGCCCTCTCCTCCCCCTCTCCCTGGTTCTCTTTTTCCATTTTCTTTTCTTTGTCTTTTCCTTTTCCATATTGGATCCTTCCCCTAAACCCGACCCCTATTTAGACCTGCTCCAATTAACTTAATTAGTAGATTTTGGGTTATTAGGATTTGAACCCAGTATTGGACCTGAACCACTTCAACAGCAACCTGACCCATTAAGTGATCCAGACCCGTTAAGCATCGGTTTGATTTTTGGACTATTTCTGTGTCGTTCGAAACCCGATTTGAGCGATGCTATAGGTGTTGGAACCGAGAAGGAAAGAGCTACACATCCGCGATAACTCTGTGAATGTTTTCTTTCTTTGCATTCTTTATTTTATTTAATTTTGTATTGAGTGTTATCTACATTTTAAATAAACTTTCTTTTGTTATACATGAACTTATCTTGTAAAATTATTCATTAAATATTTTGTTATTAAATTTCCTAATTAAATATCTTAACGTCTAAAAAATTGTAACTTCCATGATATAATTTATTGTACAAAATGTCAATAAATTACTGGGAGAATATTGATAATTTGATACATTATTCTACTGTCATATTGATATATTATTTACCCTATTGACATTGTAATCGTATTGTCAGCGTATTATACCAGTAATCTAGATAACATGGATATAGATTGATCTCATTAATCTAAATAACATAATTATTGAACAACTTACACCGAGATTTGAGAAATTAATAGGGGAGACAACGTCTATATTTTGGGAAGACCTAAGAAAATGTTGTGCAACCGAAAAAGCATTCCACTGTAGGGTTCTTGAAGGGTGACTGGCACCCCGTCCTGATTGTCCTGTTATTGTTATTGACTACCTAGCGGTAGGGCCTAGTTTAGCGTCAGGAGTATGGATTGTGGTTTCGGGTATGTACGAAACCCACTTAAAACATAGACAATGTCTCTATCTGTCAATTTCAATAATATAGGACCCCAGGTCCCCAATTGACATGTGTGGTAGGCGTAGTATGAGATATGTTTTACTGCATGTGGTAATTGGTGTTCGCTAACATAATTAACAATAATAAACCTTTCATAATGGATAATATATTAATGTGAATTTGATGATTATATATGTATGCCATGATAGACACCTAGCGGTAGGGCCTGGTTCAGCACCAGGAGTCTGGGCCGTGGTTCTGAGTATGTACGGAACCCACTTAAAATATTGACAATATTTCCATCTGTTAATTTCAATAAAACATAAGACCCCAATTGACATGTGTGGTAGGCGTATTATGGGATGTGTTTTACTGCATGTGTTAATTGGTGTTCGCTAACATAAGTAACAATAATAAACCTTTCATAATACACAATATATTAATGTGAATTTGACGATTATATATGTATGCCATGATAGGTATCTAACATATGATTTTATAACAGATTGATATCATTACTCTTTAAGTTATGTATTGCATGTTATCGTAATACTTGTGATATGCTGATTGATATTATATTATATTATACTATCTTCTAGTTACAATTTTATTCATGCTATTTCTTATCCAGTATAGTATCATAGTATGCTCACACGTAATATGCACGTGCACCTTCTCTCATTTTACACTCATTGGGAGTTTTCTGGTTGTCCTAGATTTGCGCATCTAAATCCAGGGATACTTTTATGCTGACCAGGTATCTAAGAAGACTGTGTGTATCTGAGGAGCCCTGAGTTCTCTTTGCTTGATCACACGGTCTTGGTATCTCTTCGTACTTTCTCGTATCCTTATTGATTTTCTTTGATTCTCTATATATTTGACTCAATATTTAATTATTCATATAATCATACTATCTTCTGTGAAAATTTATATGTCATATTGCAGTGATTTTAATCTTTCATAGTGGATTATATAACTTGCTCAGGTTACATTAGGCTTAGCGTGTATAAGTGGGGTATTCTCCTCGCGTATATACGTAGCCGACTCTCGTCACGTCTCCACTCTAGCGTATTTTGGGAGGCGGGTGTGACACAAAGTCTAATTCTTCTAGATCTTCGTCCACCGGCTTGATATCTAACTTTGGCTCTGTATCGGAATCTAACTTTGCTTTAGGTCGATATCTAACTTTGGCTCTGGATCGGGATCGACCTTTTGCTCTAGCTTAAGGTCTAACTTCGGCTTTAGCTCAGGATCTGACTTCGAATTGAGCTTGTGGATCATTGCTTCAAGCGACGAGCTTTTGCATCAGGAATCTGTTGCTTCAAGCCTTAGGATTGTCTCCTCAGTGCGGTGTTGGATGACATTCATCTTTCAAAGAATTTCCTTCAAAATCTCGTCCATTAGAATCATGTCCATTAAATCTTGAGAAGGTGATTTAGAAACTGATACTCTTATTAGCTATTGGATGTGAGGAACTCGCTCTAATACCAAATGATGGGAAACACAACACGAGCGGAAGCAAAATAAATAATAAAACAATAAAACAAAAGAAAAAAAAAGATGGCCTCACACCACCAAGGACAATGGCCTCACACCACCTAGGACAAAAAGATCACGCCATGGTAAACTCCATCACAGAGACAAAAGAACACCTTTTTTATTCATCAAAACTCTCTTCTACATAAAAGAGCTTAACACTTTTTACAAGAAAAAAATTGCTAAAAACTAATTTCTTAGCATTAAGAATTCAATTTAATTTAACTTAAAACCTAGGAAAACTATTTTCTAACTTAATGCCCAAAAAAACTAATTAAAATGCTTTAAAAAAGAATAAAAAATTACCATCTTATAGTTTAAGGCTACAAAAAAGATTATTTCCAAATCAACTTAGAAGATTTTAACATAATAGTTATCTATTCCCGCGAGTAAATATAACTGCCACAGTGACTCGTATTTTTCTTTACTTTTTCCTTTTGTAATATTTCTAAATATATCCACATTGTGAACTTGTTGTACATCAAATGCCAGTACAAGAACATGATTAATCTTTTAGGGACTAACGTCCCTCAGAAATAGAGGAACACTTTATTGGCACCTCCATGTCAGCCACTTACTCTTAATGATTTTCAAAAACAACTCACATAGTACTTTTAATTATCACTCAACAGAATCTATCTTTTTGTCCAATATTGCAATAGAGTCTAGAAGGGGGAAGATGACAGATTTGAAAGATTATAGACTTGATAATGGAATCATATTTAATTCTGAGCCACAATACAGATCTGCATATCCAAATATAACCCACGACAATTTACATGCCCACGCAATCAAAATTCTTGCGAGGACTTAACAGATCTACCAATTTCTATGATTTTAAGAGTATGGCGTAGAAAAGATTTTCAGTATGGGACTCCAGCACCATCTGGAAGGTCACTTTATTATATTTGAAACAAGTACATGTTCATGCAAAACGTCAACCAGGTGAAGAAGAAATGGGCTGAGATAAGTAAGAGATGTCAGTTTTGACCACATTCAATCCAAACTTGGGTCCGAAAATTGGTCTTTGGTATAGGATTTTGCATGCGAATTTAAAAGAACTTGCTAGGATTTTGGAAAATATTGGGAAATGTTTTGATGTCATACCGCTTGGGTTAATCTAAATTGAAAAAAAAAAAGAGGAGTAATCTACCTCTATATAGAGGATCTCTTGATTTTAAAATCAGTCAAAAACCAGTCAACATGTGGTCTCCAGAGGCAAACCTCAACAAACCTCAAAAAAAAAAAAGAGGAGTAATCTACCTCTATATAGAGGAGTAATCCACCTGTATAAATAGAGTACCTCTTAATTGCAAAATCATCAAAAAACAGTCAACATGTGCTCTCTGAAGACAACTCCGATCAAACCTTTAGCATGGAAATTTTCCTACTATAAGAAATAAACCCCTAGGTCTAGAAAGACCTCAAAACCTTTGTAATTGGGTCATGAATAGCAATAAGCAAGAGAAGGAACAATTTTTACATCTTTGTAACAAGATTCACAAAAAAAAAATAAAGAAAACGAGAGAAAGGGGCTTCTTCCCACTCTACAAAAATCCAAACACTTTCGTGCATCCATTTTGAGCAGACAGGTTAGAGCAATCTCTCATTCTAGGACTGACTATGGATCAATAGCATACTCTCAAGAAAACAAGGATATCACAAAGGGTTAAACGAGTATTAGGAAATGTATTGAACACTTGTGCTTATTAGATCTGTCACAAATACAAAAGAGTAAACACATGGTAGGATGCCAAGAGAACTCCAAGAAGCACAAGACTCCAGAACAATGTGCAAAGATGAAGTATTTGGAAAAAGCTTCTTTAACCTCATGGATATATGCAATTCAAATACTTAGGCCTCGTTTGGCAATCAGAGTTAGCTCAAAAATTTAGCTAAATAGCCAACTCTTGCCAAATAACCAAAAAATGGCAAGAGTTAGCAAGTTAAAATGAAAATGGATTTAGCCCAAATCACCTTGAAATCCACCCAATTCTCCAAAATTCAAGAGTAACCAATTCCACCAAAGAGTGGAATTAGCCTGTCTCTCTCTTTCTTTCAATCTCAATCCCTAACTCTTTATCTTAAATCTAATTCCAATCAAAAAACCATCTCAACAAGAGTAGCTAATTCTTCTTCGATAAATCGCTCAATGCTAATCCTCCGCTCCCAACTCCACTGGCCATACAGGGCCTTAGAGTATTGTAATGACCAACGATAAAATGGCACAATCCTGTCATCTATTATTATCACACAAGCAAAAAAAGAAAATATCTGCAAAATGAGTTGAGTTTAGGAGCAATAAGATGTCCTAAGAAAACAAATGCTAAAGAAAATTGAATATTACATTTATCAACAGACATGTCTTAAGCATCTTACCGGTAACTGTGACAACAAGTAAAACAGCAAAAAGCAATGCTACCACCATCGTACCATCCCTCTTTCCAACCCTAAAACATGGAAATTGAAAATGATGACAGCAACAACAACAACAAGTATAAATTTCACATAATTAGGAATATGACATGTAAGCTAGAGAAAAGTGACCTCTTGAATATCAAGTATTTTAATTTGTAAGATATACAAAAATGCTTAAAAGAACATCACAAGAAAATTCACATGAATTGATGCCCGTCTCAAGGCCAAGAACTGATTGAAAACCAGTAAAAAATTTAAGCTCAAACTATAAATACCATAAGACACCAGAAGCTCTCAATAAGAATAACTAGGAAAAAGGAGTCACAAGGTGAAGGTGAGCCTGGTGGTTATCTTTTAAGATGATGGTGCATGTCAAAGTTTAAATAAATGAGATGACAGGGAGATTAAGTTTAGATAGGAATGGTCATTGTTTCATGGCTTTCTATATTGAGCTGTCAAGAAATTCCTATCTTTTCTTCACGAGATTTTTTTTGGGAAGAAAAACCACAGAAGGTAAGATGTTTCTCCTCCTTAATAAACTAGGATTCACTAATCCTGGTGATTCTCAAAGAAGGCTCACACTGGAAGAGAACTGACTGAAGTATGAGACATGTTATAGCTCTGACCAATTTGACAGGTCTCCTGATACTGAGGAAATAGAAAGAACATTCGAGCCAAATTTTAAACAATAAACCAAATCCACATATACAGCATGAAAAACACCTAGAGGGGGGGTGAATAGGTGTTATTGCTAATCTAACAATCTTTTTAAAACTAAGATGGATGAATGATGCAACGATCTCTCAAAACAAGACTAAGAGCCGAATACCCCGTGAGAGGTTCTGAACTCCTTCCTCCCAATTCCCCTTGAATGGGTTAGAGGTGCGCAATGCAACCTTGTTGTATGAGAATTGATCGAACAAAGTATGAATAAAATGCAATGATGAAATGCACACAAGATGTATCACAAGTATCACAAGTAATAGCACAAGGAAATAGAACTAGATCTCAAGCAAGTAATTGAAAGCAATAGAGTGCAAGAGAAATTTAAAGCAAAAATGAACACAAGGCAATCGCAAACACAAGATGTTTGTTTCGAGGTTCGAGCCACCGCTCTACTCCCCGCCTTCACCTCCGTGAAGGGTTTCCACTATCCACCGAGGACGATTACAACGGTCTACCGAAGACCCGAGCACCGAGCTCCACCAAGTACAATAACCTCTACCGAAGAGGTGTCTCCACAAGAACAAGAAGATCACAAGAACAAGAGTGATCACAACAAGATCACCAAACTCTTTTACAACACTCTTACTCTTTTTACAACTTCACTATAGAAAGAGTTAGGGATTTTTGGCTCTATGAAATGTAGTGAGAAAAAACTCAGTTGTAGAGATGATTTTTGCAAGGGAACACAACTGAAAACTAGCTCAAGAAAGAATTGGAAATGGAGAGCTTAAACACTTTTCTTTTCTCTTTGAAAACTTTGAAAACTTGAGGATTTTTCTTGGTTTTTTTTGCAAGAGAGTCTTCTCCTCTATTTATAGGGAGAGAAATAGGTTTAAAACAATTTATTTAGAGTTTATTTGCTCTGAAAAAGTTCTCCAAAACCTCAGAAAAAGGTATGCAAAAACAGATCAAAAAACAGATTTCAAAATTGCACAAAAGAGAAAGAGCCGTTGGCTTTTGCAGGCTTGGCGGTCGACCGGGCCGGTCGACCGCCAGCTCAGCTGGCAAAGAGCCGTTGGCTCGGGTCTTCTGGCGGTCGACCGGCCCGGTCGACCTAGAAAACCCGAGAGCAACTGCTCACAGTCGGTCGACCGGGGCGGTCGACCGACAGACGTGCACAAATGTGCACGTCCTGGCACTGGCGCCGGTCGACCGGGCCGGTCGGCCGGTCAGCCTGAAACAAGAAAAAAAACAGTATATTTTTTTTTGACTTAGAAAACTTTGTAAAATAGTTTTGGGTTTGAACAAACTTAAGTAACATGCTAGTAGGAGTATATAAACATGATCTAAACATGATATTTATTTTGTAAAACTTAGGGTCATGTAAATATCTACTAAGGCATGAAACCAAATTTAAAA
Organism: Agave tequilana; assembly: GCA_038442645.1. Classification (NCBI taxonomy): domain Eukaryota; kingdom Viridiplantae; phylum Streptophyta; class Magnoliopsida; order Asparagales; family Asparagaceae; genus Agave; species Agave tequilana. Next base: position 730,290 of record JAVJIF010000374.1, on the reverse strand, counting down.
CATGAAAACTTAAATACAAGACTCACATTTTAACAAAATCAAATTATGTATGTGTATCCTAGAGCCAATATCCAACACTCAAACTTTAACATTCTATTCTTACATTTGTTCTAGGTACTACAAGTGCTTCAAGAGGGCTTTTCACCATAAGGTCTTCAACACTTGATCCTTCAGTCCAATTCATGGTTCACAGTCGCGGTCTCGGCCGCCGACTCGGCGGGCACTGAGACGATCGGTCTCGGTGACTCGGATCGGTATCGGGCGATACGCGCAAAACGCTACATAGAAAGCTAAAAATTCTGAAAAAATCACGATAAATCTTAAAAAAATGTAGACATCCATATTCATGTATCACATGTCCAAAATATCACATAGCACACTAAACATAAAGCGAAGTATAAATACACGCGTCGTCGGTAGAAGCATATCAAAATACATGCACAATATAGTAAATTGAACAAACTACATTCATAAATACATGCTAATGTAGTTATTTCCACATTGAATTGCGATGAGGCACAAAATTATCATCATAATGCCGAATCGACCGAGTCAATTCCGATTCTCGGCCAAGTCAGTCTCCTCTGAGTTGAGTCGATCGACTCGTGACTCGGACTCGTCTCGGAGTGGGCCGAGACGGATACGACTCGGCCAACTCGTCTCCGACTCGGCCGAGTCTTTAAACCATGGTCCAATTTGAGTTGACTTGAGTCCAAAACATTTGCTTATAGGGAATAAACCTTCTAGATGAGTTAGATCCCTAAAACACACTTAACCAATAAGCAATATTAGTACAAATAACTAATATGTTTTGTAATCATCAAAACACACTAAATAAGGGTGATTGTAACCTTGGGCCAACAATCTCCCCCTTTTTGATGATGACAAAACATATACGTTATTTTAAACAAAAATGGGTGAAGAGCTTGGAAAGCTCCCCCTCAAATAATACTATGTATCAAAAATGTCAATGAAGAGCTAAATACATAAGGCATTTGAAAAACACATAAGGCATTGAAAACACATAGTTTTGTTAAAAACTCAAATGCATCTCAAATTCATCAAAATATACACAATAAACAAACAAAACAACAAGGGAACTCATACTTTTTCTCCCCCTTTTTGTCATACATCAAAAAGGGTTAAACAAACAAAAGAAAAGAAATTTTTCTTTAAGAATCCAAAATGCAAACATTCAACTCACCACAAATAAAGGAAAATCTAGCATAATCCAATGGTTTAGTAAAAATATCGGCAAGTTGAAAATCGGTAGAAACATAATCAATATCAATATCACCTTTCTCATAATGATCTCTAAGAAAGTGATACATAATGTCAATGTGTTTGGTTTTACTATGTTGATTTGCATTCTTTGTCATGTGAATTGTACTAGCATTATCACAAAATATTTTAACATGATCAAAGTGTAAATCATAGTCGAGGAGAGTATGTTTCATCCAAAGAACTTGTGCACAACAAGCTCCGGCCGCAACATACTCCGCCTCGGTGGTTGAAAGGGCTACCGAATTTTGCTTTTTGGAAGACCAAGATACAAGACAATTACCTAAGAATTGACATGTTCCACTTGTGCTCTTCCTATCTACCCTACAACCCGCATAGTCGGCATCCGAAAAACTCTTCATATCAAATAGTCTGGTTTTCGGATACCACAAACCCATTTCAATAGTACCCTTAAGGTATTTAATAATGCGTTTTACCGCTACTAAATGAGACTCCTTAGGACATGATTGAAAACGAGCACAAAGACAAACGGAAAACATGATATCCGGCCTACTAGCCGTCAAATACAATAAACTACCTATCATGCTACGATAAACTTTAATGTCTACACTTTTACCTTGTTCATCCTTATCAAGCTTGGTAGTTGTTGCCATGGGAGTTTTGCTCACTTTAGCGCCTTCAAGTCCGAATCTCTTGATGAGTTCCTTTGTGTACTTGGCTTGATTGATGAAGATCCCATCCTTCCTTTGCTTGATTTGGAGTCCAAGGAAATAGTTGAGCTCCCCCATCATAGACATTTCAAATTCATCCTTCATGCATGATTCAAAAGCTTGGCAAAGAGATTCATTAGTAGAACCAAAAATATATCATCTACATATATTTGCACAATAAGAATGTCATTTTCTACATGTTTTGTAAACAATGTTGTGTCAATTTTACCTTTCTTAAAACCATTTGAAATCAAAAATGAAGAAAGTCTTTCATACCAAGCCCTAGGGGCTTGTTTTAAATCATAAAGAGCTTTATCTAATTTAAACACAAAATCCGGATGTGTAGGATCAACAAACCCGGGGGTTGTTCAACATACACCTCCTCTTCAATAAAACCATTTAGAAAAGCACTTTTAACATCCATTTGAAACAATTTAAAATCTTTATATGAGGCAAATGCTAGTGTCATCCGTATGGCTTCAAGCCGTGCTACGGGTGCAAAGGTTTCTTCAAAATCGATACCTTCGATTTAAGTGTAACCTTGGGCAACTAACCTAGCTTTATTCCTAACAACGTTACCCGATTCATCCAACTTGTTCTTAAAGATCCACTTAGTACCAATTGTTAGTCTATCGTGGGGCCTAGGAACAAGGTGCCAAACTTGGTTGTGCTCAAATTGATTGAGTTCCTCTTGCATGGCTAGCAACCAATATGAATCGGCCTCGGCTTCGAGGACGTTCTTGGGTTCAACATGAGAAATAAATGCATAATGTCCACAATAATCATGAAGTTTAGAGCGAGTGGTTACCCCTTTTGATACTTCACCTATGACGAGGTCCTTGGGATGATGAGGATTGTATCTCCAATCCTTTGGAAGTTGTTGAGTAGGCTCCACTTCAATTGATTGAATTTCATGTCCTTGAGCCTCTTGTATTTTAGCTTTACTTCATCATCCTGGCTTGTCTCCCATAGTAGGTGTATCCTCCAAGGTCACTTTCTCCAAGCCTTCATCCAAAGCATCTATTTCTACAACATTCTTAACAAACAAGTTAGATTCTTCAAACTTAACATGTATAGATTCCTCAATAGTCAAAGATGATTTATTGAAGATTCTATAAGCTTTACTAGTATTAGAATAACCCACAAAAATTGCCTCATAAGCTTTAGCATCAAATTTTCCTAAATTATCTTTTGTATTTAAAACAAAACATTTGCATCCAAAAACTTTGAAATATGAAACATTTGGTTTTCTAGAAAAGTACATTTCAAAAGAAGTCTTTGAAGTATTTTTACACAAGAAAACACGATTTGATATATAGCATGATGTATTTACGGCCTCGGCCCACAAATAATGTGGTGACCATATTCACTTAGCATTGTCCTAGCCATCTCTTGTAAAGTTCGATTTTTGCGTTCAACTACTCCATTTTGTTGTGGAGTTCTAGGACTAGAAAGTTCATGCTTAATTCCATGTTCTTCACAAAAAGTGGTAAAGGGTAAGTTAATGAACTCACCTCCTCTATCACTTCTTATTCTTAAAATTGAAGACTCTTTTTCTTTTTCAACTCTTTTCTTAAAGGTTTGGAAATATGAGAAAGCTTGATTTTTGTGTTCAAGAAAGAAAACCCAAGTAAATCGTGAAAAGTCATCAGCCAAAACAAATGCAAATCTATTCCCACTTAAACTTTTGGTTTGTGTAGGGCCAAATAGATCCATATGGATTAACTCCAAAGGACGTGATGTCATGATATCCTTAATTGACTTGAAAGAAGACTTAGTTTGTTTCCCAAATTGACATGCGTCACAAACTCGGTCCTTTTCAAAATTCAAACAAGGAATACCTTTCACCATTTCCTTTATATTTAATCTAGATATATGGTCAAAAGAAATGTGGCCTAATCTTCTATGCCACAACCAAGAGTCATCATCGAGGGCTTTTAAACAAGTAATATTGCAAGACATATTAGACATATCTATCATATACACATTACTTTCACGAAAACCGGAAAACACACAAGTATTAGAAATTCTATCAATTACTTTACAAGCTATATTATCAAAAACTACATCAAAACCTTTATCACAAAGTTGACTAACACTCAAGAGGTTATGCTTGAGGCCATCAACTAAAACAACATTCTCAATTAAAGGGGATGTGCCGAGTTTTACATTACCAATACCGATGATTTTACCCTTGGCATCATCTCCGAAGGTGACGGTGCCACCTTCATGGTATCTTGATAGGGTTGCAAAGTTGTTGATGTCCCAAGTCATGTGCCTTGAGCAACCACTATCAAGATACCACAATCCTCTACGTCGTTGGGCTTTGGAAGGTACCTATATCATTTAACAAAATTGTTGACTTTGGTACCCAAACTTTCTTGGGTCCTTGAAAGTTAGTGTTTCGAACCCAAACATTATGAAAAGATGCACTTAGTCTATCATAGCAAAAATTGGCTAAGTGTCCTTTCCGCCCACAATGTGAACATGAGAACACTCTTCCATACATGAATGCATGATGTGTGTGTGAAGTGTGAGCATGCTTTGGGGGTTTGCCACGATGTAAAGGTTGTGTGGTATGAACATGAGCATGAGCATGGTGAACATTTTTCTTAGGGGCTTGTTTCTTAGGAAACATGGCCTCTACCTTCTTCTTATCAAACTCACAATTTTTTAAAACAATTCCCAATGAGTCTATTCTTTCTTTAAGCATGGTAATCTCATTAGAATCAATTTGTGGAGACTTGCCTTTACAAGAAATCTTATACTTGTCAAAATCTTTTTGAGTGGAAACAAGAGTGGAAAGTAATTCATCCTTTTCTTTAGAAATAGTAAAGACTTGATGATTAAGAGATTCATTTTCCTTTTTCATTTTTAGATACTTTTTCTTAAGAGAGTCATAGTTATGTGAAAGTTCTACAAATGCTTCTCCTAATTCATCCATGGAAAGTTCATCATTAAGAGAAGTGGAAGGGGTTACCTTGCTTGTGCTTTCATTAGCCATGAAGCACATGATGGCGGTATCAATCTCCTCCTCGGATTCGCTCTCGGAATCCCATGTAGCTTTCATTGCTTTCTTCTTGTAGGGCTTCTTTGAGGTGGAGGGCTTTACTTTATCCGGGCACTCCGCAACAATGTGTCCCGGTCTTTGACAATTAAAGCAAATGATCTTTCTTTCTTCTTTACCTCCTTGCCATCTCTTCCTTCCTTGAAATTTAGCCTTGTTGTACATCCTCCGGACGTTCTTCACAAGAAGTGAGAGCTCTTCGTCATCTTCTTCTTCATCGTCTTCGTCGGAGTGTGTGGATTGACTTTTGAAGGCTATAGTCTTCTTCTTGGAAGGAGCCATGTCCTCCCTTGCTTTTCTCTCCATCTCATGGGTTTTGAGGTTCCCAATGAGACCAATTAGCTCCATCTCCTCCTTGTCATTGAGTTCCTTCAAGGTTGTTGCTTTTACTTCCCATGAAGGAGGAAGAGCCCGGATGATCTTTCTAACTCTTTGATCGTTGTCGATAGCATCACCTAGAGAAGAAAGTCCATTAGTAATCTTAGTAAATTTTGTAACCATATCATCTATGGTTTCATTTTCTTGCATGCAAAAGTTTTCATATTGGGACCGAAGAAGGTCAATCTTAGCCCTCTTCACTTGTGAGGTCCCTTCATGTGTAACTAGCAAATGTGTCCAAATTTCATATGCAGACTTGCAATGAATAACTCTAGCTATATCATCATCATTAAGGGCTTGAAGTAGTGCATAGTGAGCCCTAGCATTGGCATCAAATTCCTTAGTCTCAATTTCGGACCAAGTAGATTCATCACCGGGGGTGCACTAAAGGGTTTGGTCACGGCCTTTGCAACTCGACTTCCTAGAGATTGCAAGAAAACGGTCATCTTAACCTTCTATATGGGAAAGTTAAGTCCATCAAACTTAGGAGGGGTTTTAATTCCATCGGCCATTTTTACTAAGTGAGTATGAATAAAATGATTAGCAAAATTAGGATCTCTCTAAGGTTGTTAAGCCAAATCCTAGAGTCCAAACTCTGATACCAATTGAAAAACACCTAGAAGGGGGGTGAATAGGTGTTATTGCTAATCTAACAATCTTTTTAAAACTAAGATGGATGAATGATGCAACGATCTCTCAAAACAAGACTAAGAGCCGAATACCCCGTGAGAGGTTCTGAACTCCTTCCTCCCAATTCCCCTTGAATGGGTTAGAGGTGCGCAATGCAACCTTGTTGTATGAGAATTAATCGAACAAAGTATGAATAAAATGCAATGATGAAATGCACACAAGATGTATCACAAGTATCACAAGTAATAGCACAAGGAAATAGAACTAGATCTCAAGCAAGTAATTGAAAGCAATAGAGTGCAAGAGAAATTTAAAGCAAAAATGAACACAAGGCAATCGCAAACACAAGATGTTTGTTTCGAGGTTCGAGCCACCGCTCTACTCCCCGCCTTCACCTCCGTGAAGGGTTTCCACTATCCACCGAGGACGATTACAACGGTCTACCGAAGACCCGAGCACCGAGCTCCACCAAGTACAATAACCTCTACCGAAGAGGTGTCTCCACAAGAACAAGAAGATCACAAGAACAAGAGTGATCACAACAAGATCACCAAACTCTTTTACAACACTCTTACTCCTTTTACAACTTCACTATAGAAAGAGTTAGGGATTTTTGGCTCTATGAAGTGTAGTGAGAAAAAACTCAGTTGTAGAGATGATTTTTGCAAGGGAACACAACTGAAAACTAGCTCAAGAAAGAGTTGGAAATGGAGAGCTTAAACACTTTTCTTTTCTCTTTGAATACTTTGAAAACTTGAGGATTTTTCTTGGTTTTTTTTGCAAGAGAGTCTTCTCCTCTATTTATTGGGAGAGAAATGGTTTAAAACAATTTATTTAGAGTTTATTTGCTCTGAAAAATTTCTCCAAAACCTCAGAAAAAGGTCTGCAAAAATAGATCAAAAAACAGATTTCAGAATTGCACAAAAGAGGAAAGAGCCGTTGGCTTTTGCAGGCTTGGCGGTCGACCGGGCCGGTCGACCGCCAGCTCAGCTGGCAAAGAGCCGTTGGCTCGGGTCTTCTGGCGGTCGACCGGCCCGGTCGACCCAGAAAACCCGAGAGCAACTGCTCACAGTCGATCGACCGGGGCGGTCGACCGACAGACGTGCACAAATGTGCACGTCCTGGCACTGGCGCCGGTCGACCGGGTCGGTCGGCCGGTCAGCCTGAAACAAGAAAAAAACAGTATATTTTTTTTGACTTAGAAAACTTTGTAAAATAGTTTTTGGTTTGAACAAACTTAAGTAACATGCTAGTAGGAGTATATAAACATGATCTAAACATGATATTTATTTTGTAAAACTTAGGGTCATGTAAATATCTACTAAGGCATGAAACCAAATTTAAAACATGAAAACTTAAATACAAGACTCACATTTTAACAAAACCAAATTGTGTATGTGTATCCTAGAGCCAATATCCAACACTCAAACTTTAACATTCTATTCTTACATTTGTTCTAGGTACTACAAGTGCTTCAAGAGGGCTTTTCACCATAAGGTCTTCAACACTTGATCCTTCAGTCCAATTTGAGTTGACTTGAGTCCAAAACATTTGCTTATAGGGAATAAACCTTCTAGATGAGTTAGATCCCTGAAACACACTTAACCAATAAACAATATTAGTACAAATAACTAATATGTTTTGTAATCATCAAAACACACTAAATAAGGGTGATTGTAACCTTGGGCCAACACAGCACTCTGTCATAAACTATATGGTTGGCATTATTATTTGTAAATTAACCAACTGAATAACTAGGTCAATTCTGATATGAAGACCAAAGCAGAAGTTAGAGTGACTTTGATATGCTTAATTTAATACATTTTCATACCCTTTAGTCTATATACTTGTTTCTCTCTGTTTTATTATTTTTTATTTTGTTTTGTTTAATTTGAATAGAAAATGAATTATTCACGCAAAAAAAGAGGCTAAGATGGAGATTTCATGATGCTAAAAGAGAAAAAAGGAGGTAAAAGCTATCAAGGATTCTTGACTTAATCAAATCACAAAATTGAAAGATTGCAATCTTTTCATCTTTATATTTTTGACAAGATTCTCTCTCATTAATTTCTGAACATATTTCGGTATTTTGAGAATAACTTTTGTACTATAGGTCCAAATGATGTGATTCTTGCGACTATGGAAAGCTAATTGACATAGCTAAATTTCATACATTGACGAGTTTTTCCAAATCAGTCGTCATATAGCATCCAAATCAAAACCTAGTTTCTTTTGGAAACCTAGATTTCCAAAGCAAGCTTCATCAAATCAACTGTCAACAAAACTAAATGATTTGGAAACTATGTCATTTCAAGTAGATAAAGTGTTTTTTTCATATGCATTTCGTGATACACATCGTTAATTATTTGTTTAAATGAAAAATTAATAAATGACAGATCCCTCTTCTTGTTTAATGTATAAACTTTCAAATCAAAATATTTTCAATTTTATATAAACGATTACTTTTCTTTCATATGCATTTTGCCACTTGGAATACATACACAACACACAAGTAGATGAAGTTGGAGTACATTCTTCTGGATTGTCCAATAAAAAGGAAGAGAGAGAGAGAGAGAGAGAGGAGAGAGAGAGAGAACCAGAAGTATCATATATATATATTTGACTTTCCATTCATCAAACAACATTTACATGACCATCATTGAATTTGTTTTATGAATCATTGTTGCTAAATTTAATGCTGTCACTTTTTTAAACTAGAATAAGATAACTAAGGAGAAGAGACTGAAAGTTAGCTAACATGTTTCAACGGTAAAAAAGGCAACCTCTGTGCCTTGTGTATTAACATATAAAATAACTTGGCTTATAATCACTGGTCCTTACAAAAATGTCACGTTACAAGCCATGTTTCATCACTACTCCAAAATATATAACACCGTTTCTACTCTCATATTAATATCTTTCACATTAATTTTTGTTACCCTGCACAAATTATTACATATACTCCACAACATAGAAGTAATGTAAATCATTTGAGTAATTACAAATTTTGAACTGTCGAGCAAGAATTATTGTCATCCATAATTTAGTTTTAGCACTTTAATAGAGACAATATTTGTATTTTATTTTATTTTCATTAAATAAACTCTCGATGTCATACCATCGTGAGTTTGAGGGGGTGTTGAAGTAATAATTATTAGTGTATAGCACAAGAAAGGTTATTCTTGTAATCCTTTGTTTATCTATTATCTATATTAAGGAGAGCTAATTCCCATCGAGGGTAAACCATCAAACCATCTATTTTCTCCTAACCTAACTGTGGTGGTGATTTTTCACCACAAGTGATTGGACGGTCGATCCTCACTTGTGAAGCGAGGGATGAAGTAGGATCGGGTATTGCACGTGATCAAAGCGCAACACAGAAAAGAGAGACACAACTGAAAAAATGAAAAGAAGAAAGAGCTTCATTATAATTCTCAAATTACAAGAATTATAAGAATCAAGAAGATGAGTCTCAAGAGGTTGTCTAGAAGTCTTGAGGTTCAGAAATACAGAAGTCCTCATTGGAAGACGAGAATGAACTCAACTGAACAGATGGTGCGATGAGATCTTGGTAACAGCACAATTTGCACATGTCGACTTGTTGTAACGGTCGCGGTCAGTGGTGCGGGCTTGTTGGGTTTACATGCAGGAAAAATTCGTCAATGTCCATAACCGCCCGCGCTGAGTGGCGTTACACGTTATGAACGTGAAAGATTATAAAGTTGCATAACTGTCAGTGAAAATTGAGTGTGAATTGTTGCTGGTGCGTTGTTTGGTTCAGAGTTGAAGCCTTCAGAGTGGAGGAAGCTTCGGAGCGGAGAAGGAGGAGGTCGGGAATGGCATGGATTATGTTTGACTTTCCACTCATCAAAAAACTTGACCGTCATTTTATCAAACTTTCAATGCCTTGTCAAAATTTGGTTTGTTTTATGAATCACTATCACCAACTTTAATATTGACACTTTTACAAACAAGATTCAGATAACTAAGAAGAAGAGGCTCAAAGTGATCCAACATATTTCATTCACAAAAGAGGCCACAAAAGAGGCCAAATTTATGCCTTGTGTATTATAATATATAAAACAACTTATCTTTTATAATCAATGGTCTTTACAAAAATGTCACGTTACAAGCCACGTTTCATCACTACTCCAAAATATAGAACACAATTTCTACTCTTATATTAATATCTTTCACATTAATTTTTGTTTCCCCGCACAAAGTTATTCCATATACTCCACAACGTATAAGTAATGTAAATCATTTGAGTAATGTCATATTTTGAACTGGCGAGCAAGAATTATTACAGATTCTTCTATCAAAATCAAAAAGGAAGAAGAAATAACAAATAATCGTAAATCATTTGAGTTGCTTTCAAAACATGTAAAGCAAATTGGCTTATAATCACAGAGAAGATCTATTCTGAATAAAAATTTCCTTTAGAAGCAAGCAATTGGCGAATTAGTTACAAAATCTTCGCTTAGAATAAAAAGAATACTTTAAAAAAAACTCTTCTCTAAGCTTTCTACAAGTCTAGTAGCCTTTGAATTTAGCCATAATCTTGGTTACAAAGTCTTTTTAGGCCTATGATATTATGTTGCAGCATATCTATAAATCCAATCACAGCCACATTCTCATTGTTGTCCAGTGAGCTGCCAAAAACATGCACAACACAATTAAAGTTCTAATTGACGAGGTTTTGATAAATTAAAGCATAAGAAAGAGCTTCTTCAATAGATCGCAAAGAGGAATTTAATCAAACACTTGGCTGCTTCAGTGCCGCAGAATGAGAGAGATAAAGTAACATTAAGGGGAAAACAACTTTCATTTGAAATAATTGTTCTTCTCTAGTAAGCATCCCAACAACTTTGCGATGATGAGCTATGTGATTGGCCAAGAGAAAAAAGACTCTTTGCTGCTACTCACCTGTTCCTGCAGTGATCACATGCCTTTGGGCCGATCTACAGGCCTGTACCTCTCAAATTGAGCCTTGAGTCGGCCTTATCCCCTTTTAAGGCCGATGATGAGATTAAATTCCGTAGGCTGATATAATTCAAAGTCCAAACTGCTTTGTCCAGTGTTCACAATTTAATCCCCACCTGCTACCATCAATCTGCTAACTACTTATCATCCTATCTAAGTTGCTAAATCAAGCTACTTGTTAATTAAACAAATTGATATACTACTCTTGTCAAGCTGGCTGATTGAAAGGCTCAAGTGATGGAGAGGTATTAAGTGATGGAGAGGTATTAAGTGATGGATACTTGTTATAACACAGCATAATGTCAGGAGGACTCTTAGAGACTGGAGAGGTATTAAGTGTATATACAGTAAATTAGAATTACAATTCATAAAAGGACCTAAATGTTGGGAATATAAAATTAATCCCTTAGAATCACAAATTCAGAGTTTTGGGAATATAAACTTATATCCCTCAGGCCTCACCCATAACTTCGAGGTTTTACGTAGTGGCAGAGGAGTTTTAAGACAATTTGGGTTAGTAACTGAGACAAATAAATCAGAAACAAATGTAATTGGCAAACTCTAAAATGAGATGTATCATACAACTTCAAATAAAATAAACCTATATAAGCATGCCTACAAGTTCGTTGAACCAATGAACCCATGTCAACACGACATAACTCATCTCAGTGTATTACATAAAACATGAAACTTGTCACTACATGTGATTGGAGTTAATCATCCTACATGCAATTGCAGTTAATCATCAGGTTTAAAGTTCAGAGACAACATGTTGTGCATAGAGCTGACATGCATATTATTTAATCAAATATGGAATGACAGTGTTGGCACCAATACTTGCAACATGATTAAGATCAGCACAAGAAACTGTACCACCATAACAAGCCGATATACAAAAAGGCAGTGTGACAGACCCTCCCAAATAGTTGTCTAGATCAAAAGGTTCGATAAAATGTTGCAGCCACCTGCGGTGGATGGGCAACATGAGGAGGTTCAGCCACAGATATGCGTGGTACACTGTCTCTATTGTGGTTTGTACCACTATTGGGATTAATCTCACCAGATTAGACATATAATCGCGAAGAGAGGGAAAAGAACAATGGGAAGAAGTCTGAAGGAGACGGATTATTTGGATGGTTTAGTACAGGTCTTTTTTACTTTTACATTCAAACATCCACAATCTTGTTCAATAGGAATCAACCCACATAAAGTTCTCAACAAAACTAATCAGTTTCTACCATAGTAGACGTTGTCCCTACCTAATAAATATCTCCCAAAATGAGTATGACCATCTCCTCGACTTAATTTCAACAAGACAATTGTAAACAAACGAATCTTACATGATCATGATGTTAATTTACAGAATCATGCATGCTGTTAACTTATTTTAGAATAGTGGATCCTTCAACAAGATAATATCTCCTATTGGTGCTGACTGGACATAATATCAAGGATCTTTCTTTTCTTTAATTTAAGCATTACTTTCAAGAACATTATATTTTGGGTGATAAAGCCTGAGACACAAGTGCAAGTTGTTCCAAGTTGCCTACCTAATGGCTCAAACAGTTGCAGAAGAACTAGCAAACGGTTTGATATCCATGACCCAGGATAGGAAGCAAGCAGACAATAGAAACATCCAACCAAGCCATGGTCTGATGGATAGATATTGTTCCATCACCAAACAATAGATATTGTTCCATCACTAAACAGAGATTCATACGTAATGGAGAACGAACATTAGAAAATCTCAACCTAGAGTTTATCTTCCAAGATAGGGTTTATGAATCTCTCCCTTGAGCATCTCACCTGAACCACACAAGCTACAAAACGCTCAAACAATAATTTTCATCATCAATCATTAACTAATTAATTCAACAACAGACTTGACCTTATATAGGCTTACTTCCAAGGAGATTTCCCACCACAACCAATGTGGGACTAAAAAGAAAACTAAAATAGGCTAAAATAAACTAACTACTAAACCAACTAAATAAACTAAGGAAATCCACTTGATGTCCCCATCATTCCCTCAGGGTTGGGGAAAACTAGACCATGTCGAGTGCAGATATCGGCTCTCAATCGGGCCATGGAGGTGGTCAAGAAATTAGCACAACTAGAGTAGGTGACACTAGCTCCATAGCAAATTCCGTTGGGAGATCTGCTAAAGTCTCTACAAGAGACTCTCCTATCTCTGGCTCTGGCTCATACTCATCAACAACAGCTGGCTATGGCTTAGCTACATTATTTGATTCTGGCTCAGGCTCCAACTCAGTAACAACTTCTGACATTGGCTCCTCAAGAATGTTAGGCTCGACAAGGACTGAAGGCTCTGGATCTGTGTCCATCTTTGCAGCTTGGCTTGCTACAAGTCTTTCTAAGGCCACCTGAATCTTAGTGCAAATATCAGTGATTGATCGGCTCTCGAGTTCGAGCTCTTCGCAATCTACCTCAGATGCATAAAGAAGGTGTGAGCATACAGATACAAAGATGATCTTATAAGACAAACCAACATTGATTGTCAATATGGTTGTCTTTTCACCACCAATAAGCATGTCCAACCAGCCTCATTTGGGCATAATGGTATTTCTACTCATATGTCAAAATAAAATATAATGTTTAAAGATTGCTTTCCCACTCCTTATACCCAATATGAGCATTAGAACCCAAAAAATATGAGAGAGACGCATACATATCCCGTTCCACTTCCTTTTCATCTGAATCAATATTATGCATCTACCACAAAAGTAAAAGCCCATAGAGAGTGCAGTGTATAAAGATCACAAGTTACCCAAGATCTCAATAGCTCGAACTGGGCTCAAATCGGACAGAAAACGGGGTCTAAAACGTTAATCTTCTGCTGGAAAACAATATTGGTACCAAACACGGGCTTGTGGAGGTCAGATCTGCTATCCAACTGCTGTGAAATCTTTCCAGTGGCTCTGAAACTTAGTCACGCATCCAAAGCTTCTGATGTAACTCGAACCGGACTTCGAACAGGCCTGAAACAGGCTATGGACTTCTGTTGTGTTGCTGCTGTTGAGCAACTCAATTTGAGTTGACTAGGTCGCAACTGGCTGGATCAATACGAGTCAAGTCATTGTGTGGCTCATTGAGTTAGGCCGAGTCTTAAACATAGATCACTGAGTCAACTGAGTCTGAGTTAACTCGATTCAGATCGGATCGGGTCAGTTTCGGGTTGTAACGGGCCAGGGTTGGCTAGATCTGACCCAACTTGATCAAATTACTTAAACCCCAGGCAGGTTTAAATGGTCGGTTTGACCCGCTTCACCCGCTCCCCGAGGGCCTCTCTTCCTTCCCTGATCTCTGCTAAGGCTTTGACAGTCGTGAATTTGGAAGCGGTGATCGATGTCGATGAGAGCAAAGGGAACAGACGGCGGCGGTGGCTACCCCCAATGTGGGACCTCGTTGACGAGATCCTTTATTCCTTGCTCGATCTCTGTTAGGGCTTCAACGGTGGCGGATCTGGAAGCGGTGATCGACGTTGGCAAGAGCAGAGGGAACAGACAGCAACTGAGGCAACTCCCGATGTGGACCTCGTTAGCGAAGTCTGGAGATCTCCACGACAAGGCTTCGATGATGACGAGGGCGACAAGGATCGGCGCTTCGTCGGATCCAATCGATGTAGAGGACGGCGAGGATGTTCTTCTGGTGATGATCCAGGTGAAGGAGAGAAGGAGGATATCTGGGTAAAGGTCTCGATCGGAGGTGGCGACGATGGTTGATGATAAAGAGGCTGATGGTGATGTTAGTGGATGGCGGTGTGATGATACGACGATGATGATGGGGCTTATAGGTGGTGATGAACGGCGACGTTCGGTGGAGGAGATGATGGGGGTGAGGATAGAAGCAGGCGGCGGAGAAGCAGGCGGTGGCGGCGGGAAACCCTAGGGTTAGGGTTTTCAAGTTGGGGAGGAAGGGGAGAAGATGAATAGTGTTATTTTTTTTGAATTTCAGAGGAAGAGTATATTTATATTTTTCTGAAATTTTTGAAATGTTTTTTTGGGAATAGATCTAGGGTTTGAAAAAGAGAGAAAATCTGAAAGGGGATTGAAAAATATCAAGATTTGACCTCTGATACCAAAATAATGGGGAACGAATACTAGAAAATCTCAACCTAGGTTTTATCTCCCAAGATAGGATTTGAGAATCTCTCCCTTAGGCATCTCAACCGAACGCACACAGGCTCCAAAACGCTCAAACAATAATTTTCATCATCAATTATTAGCTAATTAATTCAACAGTAGTTTTGACCTTATATAGGCTTACATCCAAGTAGATTTCCCACCACAACAACGTGGGGCTAAAAAGAAAACTAAAATAGGCTAAAATAAACAAGCTACTAAACAACTAAATTAAATAAACTAAGTAAAGCCACTTGATGTCCCCATCAATATGGCACATATCACAAAATGGATTGGGTCTTCTCATCTTCTGCTAGGGTCCATTTCCTACCCTAGTTTGTGCCATTTACAAAGGAGCTAACCATCCCGTTTTTGATATTATATTATTAGGAGGAAAACTTAAGTTTCTTGTTAACTTAATTCTCTTTTCTAGTGTATATATCCTAACCAAATGTGACGTTATTTCCATCTGTTGCAGACCTATCTGACATGCTCAACCTGCACATTGAGCAAAGATCATCTCTGCTAGTGCTACTCATAGTAGCCTTTACCAAGAACAGCGCAACCATTTATAGAAACCTATAATCAATTTGACGTGCGGTCATAAAAATTTGGTCAATCTGCGATTTGACTTGGGTGCACTATAGTCTACTTGATTGATTTGGGGAAAAGGCTCAAGTGATGGGAAATGGCGGTGAAAATCTAAGACGGAAGGCCATTCCAACTGAGTCATTGAAGGTAATTATCAAATTATTAAGTTATTCTTGAAATTCTTCTCTTGAATCATGAATCAAATGAAAAAGAGAGAGAGAAATATGTTGTAAAATTACAGAGCTTTCTACATCAATACTTCATGCCATCATCTCTTCTAAACTTTAAGATAATAAGATCAAATGACCTGTAAGCCACATGAAGAATATAAAGTGACAACCTTTTGAAGTCACATTTTCTCTCTGTTCTTGCCCTCAACTTCACATGGAATGTAAGTGTTCCCATTTGCTAATATAAACAGTAAGCTGCCTCCATAACGATATCAAGTTGTGAACGATACTTATTATAACGCAGCATAATGTTAGGGAGACTCTTAGAGACTGGAGAGGTATCAAGTGTATATACAGTGAATTAGAATTACAATCCACGAAAGGACCTAAATGTTGGGAATATAAAATTATATCCCTTAGAATCACAAATTCAGAGTTTGGGAATATAAAGTTATATCCCTCCGGCCTCACCATAACTTCGAGGTTTTGGCATAGTGGCAGAGGGATTTCAAGACAATTTGGGTTTGTAACTGGGAGAAAATAAATCAGAAACAAATGTAATTGGCAAACTCTTAAATGAGATGTATCATACACCTTCAAATAATAAACCTATAAAAGCACGCATACAAGTTAGTTGAACCAATGAACCCATGTTGACACGACATAACTCATCTGAGTGTATTATTTAAAATGTGACACTTGTCCCCGCATGCAATTGGAGTTAATCATCCTACATGCAATTGCAGTTAATCATCAGGTTTATAGTTCGGAGACAATATGTTATGCATACAGCTTACATGCATATTATTTAATCAAATATGGAATGACAGTGATGGTGCCAATACTTAACTATATAGCATGCCTTCAAGTTCGTTGAACCAATGAACCCATGTTGACACGACATAAATCATCTGAGTGTATTATTTAAAATGTGAAACTTGTCCCCACTTGCAATTGGAGTTAATCATCCTACATGCAATTGCAGTTAATCATCAGGTTTAAAATTCGGAGACAATATGTTATGCATACAGCATACATGCATATTATTTAATCAAATATGGAATGAAAGTGATGGTGCCAATACTTAACTATATAAGCATGCCTACAAGTTCGTTGAATCAATGAACCCATGTTGACACGACATAACTCATCTGAGTGTATTATTTAAAATGTGAAACTTGTCCCTACATGCAATTGGAGTTAATCATCCTACATGAAATTGCAGTATATCATCAGGTTTAAAGTTCGGAGGAAATATGTTATGCATACAGCTTACATGCAGATTATTTAATCAAATATGGAATGACAGTGAAGGTACCAATACTTGCAACATGATTAAGATCAGCACAAGAAATTGTTCCACCATAACAAGCTGATATACAAAAAGGCAGTGTGACAGACATACCAAATAGTTGTCTAGAACCATATTTTATCAACGACATTGAAGTTTGGAAGAAGATCTACAGGATCACGGCTAGCTGCCCAGGCAGGACAAGGAAGTTTGCTGCTCCGTCCACTTGAAGTAATCAACAAGACAACGTAAATAAGGCATTCAGCAAAACAACCTTAATAATTTTAATAAGCATACAGCTATAAGAACCCCTTATAAGCATAATATAGAATTTATATAAAAAAGAACAGCCTAGGACAGACAAGACCAATAGATTGTATTTCATGTGATTTGTGCACATATAATGACAGCATATTCTTCTTTCAGTTAAAGAGTTCATTATCAGGATATGATTGCTTAGGTTTTCAAAGAAAGCTACACAAAATTTCTAATAAGAGCAGTAAATTAGAACTAATTCCGACAAACAAACAGAAGTTGGTGGAGCAAGACGGTGGAGTCCCAAATATCAATTTCCAAGGAGACAATAATTAGGCAATATTGGTTGTCAGTAAGTTAGGAGAAGAGATTATACAAGAAATATCAAAAATGCAAAGGACTTGTCTAAGGGGGCCCGCCTGTCGGTCTGCACTAACATGGACTGCCAGCTGGCCGCTCGTCAGTCTATAGTGTTCAGGTTCTTTCTACTCAGATTAGCATTACTCTAATCATGAAGTTTCTAGATTACTTCTTGACTTCGAGTTAGTTGTTATATGGTAGCGTGTACAACACATGCAAAGGGTTCTTTATTCAAGTGTCCCTACTGAAGTTGATGGCATTTCCAGTGGAATATCTCTGAGATAAAACGAAATTGTCTCTTACAATAGGAAATATCTCTTGGATGAGAGATGATGTTATATGCAATTCATCAATTATCCATACAAGTCTATGAGAATTACTTGTGTATAAATTTTACATACCAGAAAAGCTAAGTTCATTTCGTGTTAAAATTGTTTACTTGCCATTTGCCAAAGCATATCATACATGTATAGTTGGTAGGATATGACTGTAGGCTAAAAGGTCTGTTTTGAGAGAACATTGTGGAATCATACAAGAGAGGAAGTCAGAGGATAGCAACTTGCAAGCAAACTCATGTAGTCTAAAAAGTACAATCTGAGATAAAATGAAGAAGATTGGAACACCACAACAATGAATCTAATACAAAAATGAGTCCCAAAATTAATCTCCTCCTCTTGTACAATCAAACAACAGACAACAACAATCAGAACTACAGAGGATCTAAAAATGCAAAGGACTTGTCAAAGAGGGTCTAAGAGAGTATTATTAACATGAGTCCTCAGTATCAAGTTTTTTTAGGTAGCAAAAGTATGCAATATACATTGTCAATAAACACAAGAAAACAGGAAGATGATTAATTTATCAATATCCATCACACGTAATATCCATGTGAAGGAATTAGTGATAACCTAGGATCATATTCTTATGAGTAATGATAAGTAGCAATATACATAATTACCAAGTCCAAGAAGATATCGTGTGTCATTGAAAGCAAGATTTAAAACCTTTTGAGAAATTTAATATTTTGAAATTTAAAGAAACTTGTTTAGAAAACTGATTATGATTTTCAAAAAAATTGAAAGCTATATGAGAATTTCAAAGTTCAAGAGATATTTTTTGATAACTTTGCTAAAAATAATATAATGACTGATTAGTCTCTAAAACTGCATATTTCATACCACATCTTCATATTTATTTAATATTAAATTCTGCTAATAATACCTCTCTTGCATGTTTCTAGGTCCATGGCATGAAATGAAGAAGAAGACTCTAAATCACCATTTAATTGGTGATTAAAAGCCTACATGAATAGTCATTGACTATTGGAAAGCTGATTCATCAAAACCAGGGGCCCAAAATCAGAAACCGGGACCGCCACCTGACAAGGGACAGACAGGACAGCGCGCGGCGCCTCGACTCTAGAAGAGCCGCGGAAAGGCGGCTTTTTCCGCGTTTCCGTGGCCGTACGGGCGCGGCTGCGCCCGTACGGCCACGGCATGTTTTTTGATAACTTTGCTAAAAATAATATAATGACTGATTAGTCTCTAAAACTGCATATTTCATACCACATCTTCATATTTATTTAATATTAAATTCTGCTAATAATATCTCTCTTGCATGTTTCTAGGTCCATGGCATGAAATGAAGAAGAAGACTCTAAATCACCATTTAATTGGTGATTAAAAGCCTACATGAATAGTCATTGACTATTGGAAAGCTGATTCATCAAAACCAGGGGCCCAAAATCAGAAACCGGGACCGCCACCTGACAAGGGACAGACAGGACAGCGCGCGGCGCCTCGACAGTAGAAGAGCCGCGGAAAGGCAACTTTTGCCGCGTTTCCGTGGCCGTACGGGCGCGGCTGCGCCCGTGCTTCTGGCCAGCTGTTGCCAGCCTACCCCCCTTTCCCCTGGTGCCTATAAATACCCCTCCTTGGGTTCTTCAGTTGGAGATATGCAGAGAGTAGTGTAGTTTTTCATTCCATGTTGTAGTTTAGGGTAGTTTAGTTTAGGTTAATTCTTCTTCCTTGTATTTTCCATTTCTTTTAGATCTTGTAATAGGAGAGAGAGTGGTACATGGTGAGGATGCAAGAGTGCTTGTAATAGAAGGTGACAAGCTATGAAAGGTGCTCTCTTTACCTCTCTTTGTTTTCTTCTCTCTAACTCCTTTTACATGTGTAACTAACTTTTCTCTCATGGCAACTAACTACTAACCACTAACTAGTCTAACTTCTTATTTGATAATCCACATGAATCTAATATCCTCTACTTGGCCTTGCTCTTGCAAGAGCCATTGATGGCTCATGATGATGGATCTAATACTCTAACTTCCTAACTCTCTAACAAGCTAACATTACTTTACTCCATGCTTACTTTTAGTTTTGATGGTTTAAGTGTAGCTTGAACTTGTTTTGTTGAGTTGGGATGTGATGAGTTACATATGGGTCATGCTTTGTAACGCTCTTGAACCAAGGACTAGTGATTGCCAAGGATACATGTGAGGCAACTATCACTAAGAGGTTAGCATGTTAGTGGAGTCATTAGTAGTTAGTGCCATGAGTTTTCTTTATCTTTTCACTTTGTTTTAGAAATATCAAAAATCACAAATATCTTCTTTTCTATGTTTTTCATTTCTTTGTGTTTCACCGTACTTCTCTTTTCATTCTTTCAAACATTGAAGAACATTCAACACACACGTGAATCAACCGATAAAACTTCTATCACCTCTCGTCCTTGTGGATTCGACCCGTTTTAGCCTCTATGCTATAACAGAAGTATCGAGGAAGCCAAAGCACACACTTTAAATATCGATTTCAAAACACACTTTTTGTGCGCGATTTTCTCCCGATCAAATTTTGGCGCCATTGTCGGGGATGGGAACGGTTTGATTTCATATTTTTGTTAACCTTTCTTCTTTGTTTTTGGTCTGCAGGTCAAATTCTTTAGCATTGTAGAAGTCCACACTTTCTCTTGTGTGGTTGGGTAATTTCTTATACATTCTTATATTCTGCTGCTATTTTTTGTTAATATCACCTGTGCACTGTAATAATTCTAAGAACTAAAATATGATAATTGAATGTTTTAAAACGGTTTAGACATTTGCATCTAGGCACGTGTCAATTTTCATTCCAATATACTGTATTTTGTTCTTGTGTTGTTTTGATATTGATAGGAGGTATACATATGGCATTGCATATAGCATAGGACAAACACGTGAGTGATTTACTCTCTTTGTATGTTCATTCTTATCTAAATTGCACACTTGGACAAATTTAACTTAAGGGCAACACCCAATACAACATAAGGTAGGGAAATCATTACCCTTCCTTAGCCCAAAAATCACCTTCCCACTCACACAGCCCAAGCCTTCATAAAATCTGCTAGACGTTGGCCTCTAGGGACATCTCGGACTGATTTAGGAGATTGACCTAAGGGGGAAGTAATTAGAAGTTGACTCTTGTCAAATCGGTGTCTAAGGTTGGGGATTGAGAGGCGAAACCTCGAAGAACAGTGGTTTGGCATAATTAGGCTCGTTGCTCCGGCACGGATACCTCCCACTGATCTTGCCCCTATCTGGCCGATTAACTCATGATTAGATTCTGACAATATACCCCCCGTGGACAGTCTAACCAGCTAGGAGTTATCTAGGTCTAAGTCAACCCTAGTATATAGCTTGTTTTCTTTTTTCTTTTTGTTTGTTTGTTTGTTTGATTTTCTTCTTTTTTTTAAAATTTTGAAAAGGATTTTAACAACAATAATTCTTTCAATCATAATATGAATCCATATTTCACCCCGACCTCATTTGACTCGGATAACTCTAACCCGGCTATGTACAACATGAACCAACCATATATGCCGAGTTGGGATTATCCGACTCAATATGACCCATATCCTCAATCATATGACTATAATTTTTAAAATAATTTCAACTCTTCACAGAATCAATGGGGATTCACCTCCCCCGAGTCAAATTTTCAACCGCCTTGTCCACAATTTTCACAAAGTTCATTCCCCGATTTTGGTTCATATACTCATTTTCCTGTTCCACCAACTGAAGAAAAATCTGATTTGGAAAGAAGTATGGAAGAGTCCCTACAACAAATTCAAAATTTGCTTAATTCACAATCCTTCCCACATCAAACTCCACATACTCATTTTCTAGAGCATCCAATTGAAGAAGAATTTGAGCTAGAAAAGCGTTTGGAAGTCTTTTGTGAAAGAATGCAAAACATGTTGGACTCATCATCTCAACCAAATTTTCAAGAAACCTACTCATCTTTTCCAGTCTCACCGATTCAAAATGAACAACCATCAATGCTGGACTTGAGTATGGAACCTTTGCGTGAGTCCGAGCAGCAATTGCAAAATCCGATGGACTCACAATTTTACCACAATTTCCAAAATTAACTTTCATACTCACCTTTTCAAGAAGAACCAATTGCAAAAAGTATGGAAGACATGATTCCGACTCCAAATTCTGTTACCCAGCCTATCAGTATGTTAGACTCACTAATGAGCGAATCGATCAATGAGAGCGAGGAAAGTCTTTCTTGCCGACCTTTGACCGATCCATATATCCCTAACTCTACTGATTGGACCCAAGAATCATGTCATTTTGGACATCCAGTTTCAATTTCATCATACCAACTTGAACTTGACCAACATCAACCTCTTGACATTTTGGCAAGTTATCCTTTTCCTGAAATTGAACTTGAGGTTGAAAGTGATCCTGAACCTCATATTAGTGATTTCATTTCACCTTTTGATTCAATAATGATTCCGGTAACTTTGCCAGATTTTTTCTTTATTCCGGAGTCAATATTGAATCCTTTACCAGTATACTGTGAAAATAAATCACCAATATCTTATGATCACTTCATTAATGGGGAAAATGTGTGAACATCAATTCTTTAGTTTGGACCCTGTTTTTGAACTAATTTCGACTCTCATTGTTGACCCTCGACTTGATCTAAGTCAAATTCCCGAGTCGGTGTCGGTTTTTACTCCTGTTCCATTTGAGTCCAAATCACTCATTTTCCAAAATCACACTTCATTGTTAGACAAGAATGTTGAAGAAACTGACTCAGTAATTATTTTTGAAAATTGAAAATTAGATGGGGATAATTTTTTTCAATAAGACCATTCATTTAATCATTCTTTTACTGGGTCGTATTAGAGAGGTCATTGGTGAGTTTCTAAAAGATCCACGATATCTTAAATGGGTAGCAACGCTAGGCCCAATCCGACCACCACCGGAGCCGCCACCATGAGGTAATTTTCCTTCTCTTCCCATTTATTTCATGTATATACACATTCACGATGCGTTGGGATAAGTGTGGGGGAGGGTTTACTAACATTGGTAGTTTTAACTTTTCTTTCTTTTACACTTCTTTTTTAGGAACTTTTTAAAATTTTCTTTTATATAAAAACTTTTCTCTTTTCTTAAACTTTTCTTTTCTTTTTACAAAACTTTTTGAAACAAGATAAATAGTTTTGATTTATCTTTAAGAAAATTAAGATTATCTTAGGAATTAGGAAGACCTAAAATTATGAAATTTTAAACCGAGTCAAAATAATAGATCTTGTTTAAATTTTAGGATAAGAAAGTAAGATTGGAAAGATAATTTGACTTAGAATTTTTTGTCTTAGATTTATGCACTTCACACTTGCACAATTTTTGGGATTGAAATAAAGACTGAAAATGCCATAAAAAATATATTAAATATATATATATATAATGATAAAAATCACTTATTGAAGTTAAGTAATTATGCCTCAGAAAGCATGATTATTCACACCTAAAATGGTGGACAAAAATAAAAATAATCCCCTTTAGTTTAGTCCATAAGTCCGAGGGATATTTTCTCATCTGGTGCCCTAAGATCATCTAGTTTGGGAGTCACTGGCTAAAAGCTCACTACCTGGGTAAATAAGAAAGCCTAAGAAAACTAAGGGAAGAAAAAAAAAGAAAAGAAAAAATATATATATAAATAATAATATAAATAAATGGCATGAAAGTTAGAGTCGATATCCCAAAAACCTTCATTGTTCACAAAGTGCATATTTTTCTAAGAGTTTTATGAAAGATCAAAGAATCAATTCAATTTTAAATTCTTGCCTTTAATTTATAACAAGATTTTACATTTCGACTTAGTTTAAGGAAGAACAATTTCTAGTAAACCTCTGACCTTGGATCACTTATATTTTCGCAAAAATACTTCAACACTTTTCTCTATTTCAAAATGCGCTTTCAAAATACTAACATTTGATTTCTTTTATTATGGATTTAGTGGGTGTAATCCACTGAAAACCCTAAGGGGACAAAACTCCTCTAGGAGAAACCTAGAGGTTTAATGGCTTGTTGCACAAGCTCAATGCAATCGCGTCACCTGCGAAAGTGGTGTAATAATTTCTTTAGTTTTTTGTTTTGCTCGGGACGAGCAAAAGATGAGTGTGGGGTATGATTAGTCTCTAAAATTGCATATTTCATACTAAATCTTCACATTTATTTAATATTAAATTCTGCTAAAAATACCTCTTGCATGTTTCTAGATCCATTGCATGAAATGAAGAAGAAGACCCTAAATCACCATTTAATTGGTGATTAAAAGCCTACATGAATAGCCATTGACCATTGGAGAACTGATTCGTCAAAATCAGGGGCCTAAAACCAGAAATCGGGACTGCCATCTGACAGGGGACGCGGCTTTTGTCGCGTTTCTGTGGTCGTACGGGCGCGGCTGCGCCCGTGCTTCTGGCAACTATCACTAAGAGGTTAGCATGTTAGTGGAGTCATTAGTAGTTAGTGTCATGAGTTTCTTTATCTTGTCACTTTGTTTAGAAATATCAAAAATCACAAATATCTTCTTTTCTATGTTTCCCACTTATTTGTGTTTCACCGTACTTCTCTTTTCATTCTTTGTTTTCTTTTCTTTTCATTCTTTCAAACATTGAAGAATGTTTAACACATACGTGAATCAACTGATAAAGCTTCTATCGCCTCCCGTCCCTATGGATTCGACCCGTTTTAGCCTCTATGCTATAACGAAAGTATCGAGGAAGCCAAAGCACACACACTTTAAATATCGATTTCAAAACATACACTTTTTGTGTGCGGTTTCCCCTGATCAATGACGAGAACATTACTCTAGGGAATATCAATAACAATAATCTTAACAGGTAATATATATGTTGTCAGTAAAACCCGGAAAGGTCAAGAACAGTGATACCGAACAGGACTAAATGCACATGACATATCTCGAAATGACAAGTAATGATGAAAAACAATAGGCAAGATATACTGTCAGTTTATGCTAGGAGATAGATGATGATATAGGATAGAAATGACAACTTTTGAGAGAACTATTAAAAAACAGTGAATGAGGAAATATCAATTTCAAAACAGCATTCAAAAGTATGCACTTTAAAAACAATAGTAGGAGTTTGAGAACAATTTTAAAATCTTTAGAACTTCGAAAACAGAAGCAGATCTGTATGTGAAGTATGAATAGTACCATAATCAAACCTAGAGATAAGGTAATTTGATACAGACAATGACTACAAGTGCATTAGAATAATCATGAGAAAATTGATCAGGACTCTGTAACGAGCCCAGAAAGTAACAATAGGAGACCAACATGATTGTCAGTAGATGAGAGATGATGGCATTGAATCAATTTTCTAAGAGCGTGAAATTTATTCAAGTGGGAGTAGTATTAAAAGAACAACTGGCATGTTCAAGTGAATAAAATAAAGAGAAGGAATGATTCTTAACAATTTTAAAACGACATAGATAATTATATTGGACCAATGTCTTCGTTGCAGATGTACACATGAAAGAGATGAATTGATAAAGTTTTCATTCTTAAGGTGGGATGAGTCCTTATATGTGTGCCACTCACAAAGCCAACGAGTCTAAAAAGTTCTAAGTTGTCACCTAATTAATATTTCACATAAAATATTTTGAAAGCTAAAAGGTTTTCGAAAATGTTAAAAAGGTAAAGTATTGAGAAAACTATTGGAGAAGGTAAAGTTAGGAAGTATATATTTGCATTTCAGGAAGTACGCTCAATACAAGGTAGTATGTTCAATACAAAACTATAAGTACTTTACAAATTTAATTCTTTGAGAAAATACTGAAATATTTCACAAAATTCTAAAAGCTATGTCAGACTTTTATAGGTAAACAGGTACACAGATAAATTTTATATGACTTACACGCGGATAGGACACTGTCAGTGAATCCAAAAGTGCACGAGGTAATTTTTATACTGAACAAGGACTAACAACTCAGGAGGCGAGAGGGAATAAGTTCATGATGTCCTCGATATCAAGTCCCAATGACTAATGATAAGGCAATCTCATTGTCAGAAGATGATAGATAGTGGTACTAGATCAATTTTCTAAGAGCGTATTATGCATCAGAGAGAATGAAAAACTCACAACGCCAAGTTCAAAGGAATAAAAACAAGAAATAAACATTTTCAATAAGTCTATAGTCATTATAATGCACTAACATTGAAAGCACTAGATATCATGACTAGGGGTGCAATCGGGTCGGGTTGGGTCATATTTGAGTCGACACATATATATCTGATTTAGACCTGACCTGATTATTATTAAACAGGTCAAAGTTGAAAACCCAAACCTGACCCGGAGTTAAATGGGTCGGCTCGACCCGACCAGCCTGATCTGTTTATTAAATGGGTCGAGCAGGTCAGCTTGACCCAGTTGACCCATTTAGACCCATTTAGAATTTTAAACCCTTTTAAAAATTATATTATAATTATCATCCAACTTTAGAAAATAAGTTTAAAAGGTTATAATTCCATCAAAAAACTAATAAAAAACTTTCGTAACTCCAACCAAGACCAAAGTAATAACATATTTAATATCCATAATATATACACACACACACTTATATACATAATGCATGTGATATTTTTTTTAAACGGTTTATTTAGGTCATAATCGGGTAAAGCTAAAACCCAGACATGACCCATTTAATTATCGAGTCAGATGGGTCAACCCCATTACGACCCAAACCTATATAGGCTAACCCAAACCTGAAAACTCCGAGTCAAGTTAGCGGGTCAGGTCGGAATTGCCACCCTAAAGCATGACTACAAATATATAATATGTCAATGTCAAGTTTTCAACGAAAATGAGAAGTAAACAATGTGTTGTCAATAAACCTAAAGGAATAGATGATGATATCAGACCAATGTTTGAGGTGCACAGGATGTACATGGCATAGAGTAGAATTGATGAAGCCCTAGAAGTTAAGTTGCGATGACAATATGTGGGCCTACACTGTCGATAAGCGTAAATAGATGCATGTTGCATCATGAAACCACTTTACCAAAATGCTTAAGATTGTGGATTCTAAGCTAAGAATGTACTTTAAACTAATTGAACACTTATACTTGCCCGCACATGGGCCTTTGGGCCACGTCAAAACATCTCAACATGGAAAGGCAAAAATAAATCAAGAAAAACAAATCTATTTTAGATTGACAATTATGAGTTTCAACCCAAGACCTCTTGAAACCTAGAGCTAATACATGTAAGAAAATCACTTTATCCAAAAGCTTAAGTTGTTGTATTTTAGGCAACAACGTATATTAAACTAACTGAACATCTATTAATAATACCTAAAGTAATCGTTGATAAAGAAATTGAAAATTAATAAGGTTTCAAAAAGTATAAGAAATCAAATTTTGAAGAAACTATTCAGAAACATAATAGTTTAAAGTATTCAAAAATATTACAAAAAGTCTGCTCAATGATAAAAACTATAAGTACAATACGAATTCATAGTTTAAGAGACTTTGTGAAAATTTAGGGTCGTGAGAATAAAAGAAACTAGGTGAGAATGAGGCTTCTTATTTCCCGAAATATTAAAATCTATTACAGAGTTCTACTTATAAAACAATATTTTTCAATTATTTTAGACTTAACTACCACCGAATCTAAAAGCACGAAAGGTTAGACACCGAACTGAGACATATCACGAAAGTGAAAGTTGATGATGCCCTCCAGAATAAATGATAAGAAAATATCCTTTTAGTAGGTGAAAATGATGGAAAATGTTAATTTCGTAAGAGCACATGATTTATTGAAGTGGGAGTAGAATTAATGAAACTTTGGACATCATACATCACAGTTGAAGTAATAAAAAGCAGGTTATATGCATTATCTGAAAAATCTAAAATGTATGGATGAAGATTCTGAATTAAGATTGAAGGTGCATCTAGCGAGGGACTAACTTCACGATGTCTTTGTTTCAAGATAAACAGATTAATGATTGGTAGGCAATATACACTATCAATAAGCCAAACGAGATAGAAGATAATATCAGATCAAAGTCTAAGGTGCACATGATGTAACAGTGATATAGTAGAATTGAAATGCAGGTTTTGTACTTGACAAGTCTAAAAAGACGGGTGTAGTTGAATAAAACAGTATTCAGTAGAAATATTTTAAAAGCTAATAAGGTTTTTGAAAGTAATAAAATTTTCAAGTCTGAGAAAACTATTAAAAAAACATTAAAGTTAGGAAATAATGAAAATGTATGCATTCTAAAATGGTCTAGAAGGCAATAATGCACCAAGACTGAAGGCACATAGTTAGAATGACTATGAATAGATAATGTCTCGGTATTAATTTTCTGTCATTAGTTACAAGTAGGCAATGCACATTGTTACTGAGGCCAAAGGGTTGATTATATTAGATGTGCATATGATGCACCAGCGATAGAGAGTGACTGATGACGCCCTTGATAATAAACATTGATGTCAATAAGGTAAATGTGATATCAGATAAAATTCTAAGGTGCTGATTGGAGTTCATTTTGCATCATTTTATATCACCTTATCATACTTTATGTTAATAAAAATAAGATTTTTATTGCTTTTCTCTCTTATTTTTCAGGTCCATTCATTAATGGAAAAGAAGGCCCAAATCTTGGAATTTTAAGGAATTAAAGGTGTTTTTAGGAGCCCACAATAAGGAAGCCCATTTCTAGAACGATCCAAGGCATATTCCCCCAACTTCTAGAAGCTCTAGCTCTAGTCAGGCACACGCAGCGTAACGGAATGTCAGAGCAATCACTGGCGCAACGGCCAAGATGCTGCCGTGGAAACGCGGCCCAGGTCGCGGATCCGCGGCACAACATTGGCCGTTGATCAAGCGATTGATCCAACGGCTGTTATGGGATGTTATCTTCTCCTAAAGCCTATAAATAGACCCTAGGGCCTCTGTAAAAAAGAGAGGAGAGAATAGCAATTTTGTTTGGGCAAATAGTTAGGATTTCTTTAAGTTCTTCTTAGTCTTTTTGTGTAATTTTCATTTTCTCCTTTTAGATCCAGAAAAGAAAGAGTGAGGGTGAGAGAGATCTCTGTAATTGAAGAAGTGACAACTCAATACAGAGGCTCAAGCTTTCCTTCCTCAAGTCTTTCTTGTTCTATTGCATTTACTTTCAAGTTCTTTACTTTCTTGCACTTGTTTTCTACCATGTCTTCTTGTTTTTCTTTTCTATGGCTAACTAATCCATTAACATGACTAACTAACTTCTAACACTACTACCTCTTGGGTGATTGCTAACTTATATGAATCATTAGATGTTTTTATTTCTAGCCTTGTAATTAACAAGTCTTTTTATTCCCAATGAAGATGAGTTGTGTTTCAATTCTAGTGAATGCTTTGTATCACCTCCATATGATTCATGTGTGCCTCATTTAGAGGCTTGTCTCTTGAACAAGTGCCTTGATGGAACATGAAGATGGATCACTTTAGTATGCTAACACCTATTGTACAAGTTTCTTATTTCATGCTAACTTGTTATAACTTTGATGGACTAATGAATCTAAAATTCTTACTTAGCATACCTAAGTGTGAATACTTATGTTCCATTATTGAGAATCTATTGGGAGCCAATGATCCAAGGAGGCCCACCTAGCCAAGCCTAGATGAGAACACATCCTCAATTTAGGACAACATATTGATTTGACAAAGCAAGATGTACTGTTGCCAATGAATCTACATGAGGCATGAATCACCCAACGAGATAAGTTAGTAGTGTAAAATGTTAGTTAGCCATGGCTTTCTCTCTATCGAATTCTAAAACTCTTTCCTAAAACTTTCTTTTTTTTTCTAACATCACCGTTTTTCATTCCTTAAAAAAACCTACAAAGATTCTTCACTCTCTTTCTACTTTGTTTTGTTTTCCATTTTTAAACAAAGAAGAACTTTCATTTTTCTTCTCAAAAACTTCAACATAAAAACTGTGAACGCTTCCATCGCTAGCCCTCCTTGTGGATACGACCCGTTATAGCTTGTGCTACGAACGGTGATTCGAAGGAGTAAAGTAAATCTTCACACATATTCAGAGTTTGATCATCAGCATAAGGACATAAACGGTTTACTCTGAACTCTTACTTAATTCAATTCCTCCTTCCGAACAAATTTTTGGCGTCGTTGCCGGGGAGGGCGACGGTTTTTATAGAGTTTTTGAAACTAAAATGAATTTTTTCTTCTCTGTTGCAGGTTACAGGTTGAGGAAACAGGAAAACAATACTTGCAGTAACATATAAGTGGTCTTGGGCCTCTGCTCTAGAAAGCAGAGACCAAGTATCCTCTGAATTGCCGCGTGTTCTCGGCTCTAGCCGCGGATCCGCGGCAAAGAAGAGTTCACTACTCACAATTTTCCTTGCAGGGCTGCTTGCTTTACAAAAGTATAGCTTACTGCAAATTTATTTCTTGCCATCACCAGGAGCCTGCGAATAAACCAACAGTTGTTGAAAAGTTTAAAAATTGATTAGACGTTTGCATTTTAGGCACGTGTCTTTTCAATTCATTTACTTTACTGTTGAAGAGTACTGGAGCAAGGTACGTTCGTATAGCCTATAGAATAGGACTCATCTCTTGGTTGATTTTAAATCACTTTGAGTGAATCTTGTTTGCATATACTGTACACTTGCACAAATTGATTTTAACGGCACCACCCCAATATCAAGATAAGGTGGGGATTTAATCACCCTTCCTTGGCCCAAAAATAACATTCCGAGCACTCACAATCCCAAGCTTTTAAATAAAAATTGATAGACGTTGGCCCCTAGGGACATCCAGACTCGATAAGAGATTAGCCATAGTTGGAAATTGTTTTTGATTCATACTCCAGTCAAATCAGTGTCTAAGGTAGGGAATTAAGAGGTTAAGCCTCGAAGATACCGTGGTTTGGCGTAATTAAGGCCCATTGCTTACGCACGGATGCCTCCCACCATATTTTGCCCCTACCTGGCTGATTAGCTGTGGTCTGATTGAGCAACAACCTTCTTCGGTTCATCGACCATTTAGGAGTCGTCTAGGTTCAGGGATCCTAGATAGCTTGTGATTGTTTTTCTTTATTTTTGTTTGTTATTTTCCCTTTTTGATTGTTTGTTGGGTGGACGTTGTATGTGATTGTGCATGCAAAAGTGGTACAGGGATCCTATTTCATCAAGACTTGTTAGGAATACTACACATGCCTTCCTGATACAATTCCAATCATGGCGAACCATACATCTCTTCAAGACAAGTTCTACCCAATTCGCACTTCACTTCCTTCATGCATTCTTCTACCTGAGGTAAATGGAAACAATTTTGAACTTAAACCTCAGTTCATAAACACTCTCTAGGTTTCATGGCCAAGAATCTAAGGACGCGTATTTCTTCATTCGTGAGTTTGAAGAAGTATGTTTGATGATGAGAATTCCCCAACTAGAGGAAGACGTTGTTAGATTAAGGTTTATTCCCTTCGCGCTTAAGGACATAGCCAAGAAGTGGCTATATAATCTGCCTGCTAGTTCTATCTCGTCATGGGATGATTTTGTCAAGGTGTTTCTTAAAAAGTTATATCATCACATTCATAAAACGGCCCTCATCAGAAAAAACATAATGCAGTTTTAGTAAAAAAATGAACCATTCTGGAAGTATTTTGAACGGTTTAAGGATTTACTAGCCCAATGTCCTCATCACAGAATAGAGATGTGGCGGCAGTGCCAAATTCTATTATGACGGACTAGACTACCAAACTAGGACGCTCCTTGAGACTGTGTCAAGGGGAATTTTTGAAGAAAGATGAGAACCAAGGTTAGAACCTATTTGAAGCTTTAGCAGAAAAAAACCATTCAGTGGGAGTCCTGCCCCGAGAAAACTAACCCCACCACTTTCAGAACTGGTATACATTCAATTGAGTCCTCTATAGCTGCCGAGGTAAAAATAACACAATTGATAAAGAGGCTAGAACTACTCGAGGCTAGGTAACCAAATTCAGTAAACCAGGTCAACCCAACACCAGTGATCAATCCGAGTTGTACCTACTGTCATGCTCTCAACCACCTGTTTCAGGAGTGTCCTGTTTACGAAGCTCAAATGTACCCTGAAAACATGAAGGCAACATATGCCAGACCCAACTACAATCCATACTCCAAAACATACAACCCGGGATGGAGGAACCATCCAAATTTCTCATGGAGTCAGTCTGGTCCTGAGCAACCAAGGCAACAGTTTCCACACCAATACCCTGCTCAGTCTCATCAACCCAGTTTCCACCAGAGTCAACCGAATTTTCAATCTAATTACCAACATAACTTCCAGCCCACGTACCAGCAACAACAACAGAATCATTCAGATAAAAAAGTGTCAGATTTGGAAAGAATGATTGAAACCTTGTCCAAAACCCAGGCCTCAATGATGAACAACCACCGCCAAGCTATCAATAGGTTAGAGGTTCAAATAGGTCAACTGGCTAACTCATTAAATGAAAGACAAAAGGGAACACTGCCTAGTCAGCCATTGCTTAATCCTAAGAACCCCTTTCCTATTCATGAAGCTGAAGACATAGGTCCAAAACAATGCAACACTGTTCATATCTTGAGATCTGGAAAACAAGTTGATAATCAGGTTTCTAGTCATCCTGTTCCCAATAAACAGTGTCTAGTTCTCCTGTAATTATACCACAAACTCAAAATGATCCATCTTCAAGTTCACAACCGTCAACCTCCAAGTCCAATGACAAAAACAAGACAGATGAGCAACCTTACAAGCCTATTGTGTCATTCCCTAATAGGCTAGCAAACAACAAGACTAATGCTCAAATGGAGAAGATTAGGGAAATGTTCAATCAGGTTCAGATCAATGTGCCCCTTCTTGATGCCATACAACAAGTCCCTTCATATGCAAAATTTTTAAAAGATGTGTGAACCAAGAAAAGAAAAACAAATGTCCCAAAGAAGGTCTTCCTTGCATCAAACATAAGTAAGTTTCTACCCAGGCCCATTGTTCGGAAGGTAGGAGTGTACTAATATTCAGAGAGAGGGGGTTTAGAGTCAACCTTCGATGCTCGTATGTGATGCTCAAAAACTCCAAAATGTATTCACAGGTTTTCTTTACTCGTTCTGAATCACCGTCGTAGCATAAGCTATTACGGGTCGATCCTCAGGGAGAGTGTGCGATAGAAGCATTCACGGTTTTGAAATTGAGTTTGTTTGGAGAAAGAAAACGAAAGTTCTTCTATGTTCAAGAAAAACAAAATGACATAAAAAGTAGAGGAAAAATTCTTTGTGGATTTTGTTGCATAAAAAGGAAAGGGATGGAAAGGAAAATGAAATGAACTTGAATGTAGCTTGAAAAGAAAACTTTGAGAAGGAAACTTTGAAAGACTTTAGAGAGAAAAAAACCATGACTAGCTAACTCTTCTAATTTACTAACTTACTAATCTCATAGGGTGAAGCATGCCTCATGTTGATTCATCGGCTAAGGTTTGTCTTGCTTGTTTGGTCAAAATATTTTCCCATGTAGAGGATGAGTGATCTTCTCGGCTTGACTTGTAGCCTCATTGACTCATCGGCTCCCGAATAGATTTTCAATGGTGGAATCAAGGATTGTCACTCAAGGTAATGTTAAGGAAGAAGATATAAGATTCATTAGTACATCAAAGCCATACTCGAGCTAGCATTAAAGTAAGAAAATTGTACTACTAATCAATAGCATAGTTAGGTGCTCCATCTCCATGTTCCATCAAGGCACTTGTTCTAAAGACAATGCTCTAAATGAGGCTCACATGAATCATATGGAATGAAAACAAGCATTTGCCAAGAATTAAAGTAACTCATCTTCATTGGGGATAATAGAGACTTGAAATTACAAGACTACAATAAAGCATACAATGAATCACATGAATTAGCAATCACCCAAGAGTTAGAAGTTAGTAAAGTTAGAGGTTAGCTAGTCATGTTAGAGAGTTAGCTAGACATTGAAATAAAAAGCATACAACAATTCATTGTAGAAGAAGATGCAATAGTAATAAAAGCTTGAAGAAAGTAAAGCACTAGAATGAGTAAAGATGAGAATAAAGAAGGATCAATTCTTACATTTGAGTTGTCACCTCTCCAATTACAAGATCTCTCACTCTCTCTCTCTCTTAGCTGAATTCTAGAAGGAGAAAGAAAATTACAAGAGCACTAAAGAAAGCTAGAGAAAATCCCTACAAATCTCTCAAAAATACAAAGCTCTTCTAGCTATTCTCTCCTCCCTTTTTCGCAGAGGCCCTAGGATTAAACGCTGGCTCAACGGCCAGATGCTTGCCGCGGATCCGCGGCCAGAGCCGCGTTTCCGCGGCAGAATCTTGGCCGTTGCGCCAACGATTTCTGTTGCCATTCTGTTACTGTCCGTATGCCTCGCTGGACCTTCTAGAAAGTTGGGAATATTCGTGGACGACTCGACCTAGGCTTCTCTTTTGGGCTTCTTCTTTTGGGCTTTTTAATTAATCCCTTAATTCCTTAAAAATTCCTTGATTATGGGCCTTCATCTCCATTAATGGTGAACCTGAAAAAGGAGAGAGAAAAGCAATAAAAATCTTATTTTTCTTTACATAAAGCATGATATGGAAGTGGAAAATGATGCAAAAATGAACTCCAATCACACCCCCATACCTAGCTTTTGCTCGTCCCCGAGCAAAAAGAAAAAGAGAAAAAATCCTAGCTAAATTATTGAACCACTTTCGTAGGTGTCACGATTGCACTGAGCTCGTGCAACAAGCCTTTAAACCTCTAGGTTACCCTAGAGGAGGAGTGTTGTCTCCTGAGGGTTTTCAGCGGATTGCACCCACAAAATCCAAGAAAGAGGAAAATTGTTAGTGAAAAAAATTTATGATCCATATTTTTCAAGAACTTCCTTGATCTATCGGTTTCAGGTTACCCTAAACTTATCATTCTTTTTATAAGTGTCTATTTAGAGTTTTGTCTTCAACTTAGGTTAAGTTTTTAAGGAATAGAGCGAAAACCAGATTTTACATCAAGCCTAATATATATACATTTATAAATATGAGGAATTTTTCTTAGACTAGAGTTCATTTATTTACTAATATATACAAAAAAATTCTATTTTTTATTTTTTATTTTTTATTTTTTGTTTTATTTATTTATTTATTTACACCTCCTTAGCTTCCTTAGGCTTTCTAATTTACCCATGTAGCGAGCCTCTTACCGATGACTCCCAAACCAGTCGGTCTTAGGGCACCAGATGAAGATACATCCCTAAAGTTCAAGGACTCGAGTAAACTAGGCCACGAATGCTAAGGACTTAACCACCTTTAGGCGTGACTGGCCATGCTTCTTAAGGCACAACTAACCAGCTTAATTAGTGGTTAAGTAATTATTTTATTTATTTATATATTTTTTTTATATATATATGTTTTTATTATTACATATATGTGTAAATAAAATCACTAAGTCTTTGATTAATCCCTCAATATGTTTAATGTATATAATGCTAAAGAGAGAATTAAAATCTAGCTATCTTTCTTATCCTTTTTTCTTAACCTAAAAATCCAACAAAACTCCTCTTTCGACTTATATTAAGAAATCTTAGTTTAGAGTATCCTTAATTCCTAAGATCAAGTTTGATTCTTTAAAAATGGATCAAAATTTTCTCTTTTTTTTCTTTTCTTTTTTTTAAGGGTAATCTAAAAAGAAAATGAAAAATCTAAAAAGAAAATGAAAAATCCTAAAAAGAAAATGAAAAATCTTAAAAAGAAAATGAAAATCCTAAATTAGTATCTACCCCCCATACCTATCTCATGCATTATCCCCAATGTATGCAAGATAAAGTATGCATGAAATAGGTAAAGGAACAGTGTCACCCTCTTCGTCGTTTTGGACCAGCGGTGGTGCTGGGTCCAGCCGACTGTGAACGCCTAAGACCGTCCTCAATACGGTCTAATCGAGACGTCTGCTCCTCCACTTGTTTTCTCAGCCGAACTTGTCCCCGGAATATTTTCTTCATGCCCCGCCAAATGGTGGACATGAATGCACGTGAATCTGCAGGGGGGTCCTGGTGCCAAAATGCGGGCTCATCTTCTTCCTCTAGACTTTCCTCAGAAGAGGACTCCACTGGCACATCTTCGGGCTGGACATTAGAGGTCCAGACCGCATGTAGACAACTATTATAGGCACTAGTGGCCCTCTCATGTGCTATGAATACCCTATCATATGCGTCAAACACAGCATCCGGTAGGAAAGTCCTACATAGACGAGTAATCAGAATAGGGTGTGAATGTTTAGCACCACGGGTGCGTGACGAGTTGGCAATGATAGAATGGAAGATGGTTTTGTTAATGCAGACCGTGTGCTGCCGGGTAATGAGGTCGTGTATTATTTGCAGCACAGGCCTGTTGAAAGAAGTGGTGTGGTCCAGTCCTAGAATATTGCGTTGGATCCATCGACCAACGCAATGCACATTACGAAAAGTGGTATTGGCTTTGAGCCCTCGGTCCTGTTCTGTGCAGCGGGCCCCCATGATGGACATGTAGTCAATTGAGAGGAAGGGGGTCGCTGTGTTGTGGGTAACAGGGGACGTGAGTGAGTTCCTCGAGTAGAGTTGGGCATATGAACCGCGAATTGGTATGTGTCTAAATTCACTGAAGCATGATCGATGGAAGTGAAAATGATTTACCTAATTCAGGACAATAATATGCTTCACGATCGGAATTATCATACACAAGAGTATACCAATCCCAAGCACGGATTCTATCTAGAAAAATATGCTCATACCCATTATGATCACTAAAAATTCTTGAATAATCTTTCTCTGCAAAAAGAGATGGTGCCATGCTAATGGATGTAAAGCAACGCAAGAGTGTAGAGAAGTAAAATGCAAACCACCCCCAGAAAACGTGGGGGGAAACAAAATCCTAATTTCAGAGGGCACTCGGCAGAGAAATCAGACGATCGGGCACTGGATCGGACAAGGGCAGAGATCCGCGACTGCAACAGAACTTGGCGGCGCACCAGTGAAGCAGAGATGGCCGCGGAATCGCGGCTTTTGCTGAGAAAACGTGGCAGTGAAGAGGAATCAGAGGTGGAGAATTTTGAGGGGCGGCGCGGGAGTAGGGTGTTTCAGATCTGAGATGAGATCTAGGGTTAGGGAGAGACTTGGGGTTAGATGGTATTTATAGCTAGCTGAGAGAGTTAAATTCCCAAAGTTACCCTAGGTTGAATTAGGTATTTACAACCCTAGGGTGATTTAAAAGGAATTCATGAAGAGAGGGAATTCTTGGTGCCATTTAGCACCAAAGTCCACTTATTTGTAGTTATTACATGTTTATTTTTTTCTTTTTTTCTTTATAATTTTTTTTATTTTTTTATTTTTATTTGTATTATTTACAAAAGGGGTCCCAAAATGATATGCAAGGAAAACAGGAAAAATGTACAAATGAAATGGTCACATGTAGACTGGGTCACAAAGACCCAGTTCATGAACATCTTGTGACTCAAACTCAATGGTAAAAACGACTTCAAGCGTTGACCATTTACAGTGAAAGTATTGCCATTTTTTGGATCAAGAATTTCAATGGCACCATGTGAGAAGACCTTTGAACAACATATGGTCCGACCACCTGGTTTTCAATTTACCAGGGAAGATGTGGAGTCTTGAGTTGTATAACAGAACCTTTTGTCCTGAGACAAATTTTCCGATGAATGGATTTATCGTGGAAGAGCTTGGTTCTGTGTTTTGCGATCCGAGCGTTGTCATATGCCTCATTTCTCAGCTCTTCAAGCTCGGATATTTGCAATTTTCTCAAGGCACCGGCTTTATCCAAATCCAAGTTCAGCTGCTTTAATGCCCACATAGCTCGGTGTTCTAACTCCACAGGCAAGTGGCAGGGTTTTCCAAATACAACTCGATATGGAGACATACCGAGGACAGTCTTGTAAGCGGTCCTGTATGCCCATAAAGCATCAGTGAGTTTGATGGACCAATCTTTACGATTCTATCCAACGGTTTTCTCCAATATGAGTTTGATTTGTCTATTAGTGACTTCCACTTGCCCGTTAGTCTGAGGATGGTATGCCGTGGATAATTTGTGAGAAATAGAGTATTTGCGCATTAGGGCTTCAAAAGCCCGATTGCAGAAATGGCTCCCGTTATCACTAATTATCGCACGGGGGGCTCCAAAGCGTGAAATGATATTTTCCCGTAAGAACTTGATGACAACTTGGTTGTCATTTGTCCTTGTTGGAACTGCTTCAGCCCATTTGGAAACATAATCTACAGCTACCAAAATGTATTGGTGGCCATAGGACAGAGGAAAGGGTCCAATAAAGTCAATGACCCACAGATCAAAAATTTCGACCTCCAAGATGGGTGTAAGGGGCATCATGTCTTTCCGCGTGATTCGACCCGTCATTTGACATCTGTCACATAGCTTGCAGAAAGTATATGCATCCTTAAAGAGAGTGGGCCAATAAAATCCACTCTGAAGTACTTTCTCAGCAGGCTTTCGTGGACCAAAATGTCCACCGCAAGCTAGCTTGTGACAGAATGTCAAGACACTCTGATGTTCATCCTCAGGAAGACACCTTCGTATTATCTGGTCAGGACAATATTTGAATAAATAGGTTCGTCCCAAAAGAAGAACCGCATTTGACTCATGAAACGGTGTTTGTCCTGACCTGACCAATTGGAAGGTGTTCGCCCGGTTGCAAGGTAATAATTCGCTATATCAGCATACCAGGGCTCTCTACACATTGTAAAAATGTGTTCGTCAGGAAAATCATCATTTATGTGTATTGTCTCCTTTGGTGCATTGGGGATTCTTGACAAGTGATCAGCTAGCACATTCTCAACGCCCTTTTTATCCTTGATTTCCAAATCAAACTCTTGCAAAAGTATCCATCGAATAAGTCTTGCCTTTCCATCCTTCTTTTGCATTAGGTATTTGAGGGCGGAGTGATCGGTGAAAATAGTTGTCCTGGACCCTAGCAGGTATTGGCGAAATTTTTCCAACGCAAATACAACAGCTAAAAATTCCTTTTCAGTAGTTGTATAATTGAGTTGGGCTTCATTCAGCGTCCTACTAGCATAGTAGATTACGTGTTGCCTAGTATCAATACGCTGCCTTAAAACAGCGCCAATAGCATAATCTGAGGCATCACACATAACCTCGAATGGTTGGTCCAATCTGGCGCAGAAATGATCAGCGCTGAGACAAGTCTACACTTAAGCTCCTCCCAGGCTTGTAAACATTCTTCATTGAATTTAAAGGGTACATCTTTTCCTAAGAGATTTGTCAAAGGTCTAGCAATTTTGTTAAACCCTTGAATGAATCGTCTATAGAAACCGGCGTGCCCTAAAAATAATCTAATGTCTTTTAATGGCTCAGGGAGCTTTGTTATTACTTCCACTTTAGACTTATCCACCTCAATTCCTTTATTTGAAACTTCATGCCTAAGAACGATTCCTTGCTTTACCATAAAGTGACACTTCTCCCAGTTGAGTGTCAAGTTTTTCTCCATGCAATGTTGTAGAACCAGCTTAAGATGGTACAAGCATTGTCCAAAGGAATCGCCATAAATTGAAAAATCATCCATGAAAATCTCCAAGAATTTCTCCACCATGTCTGAAAAAAGGCTCAGCATGCAACGTTGAAACATTGCGGGAGCATTGCATAGGCCGAAGGGCATTCTTCGGTATGCAAATATTCCAAAGGGACAGGTGAAGGTGGTTTTGTCTTGATCCTCGGGAGCGATAGGGATTTGATTATATCCTGAATATCCATCCAGGAAACAGTAGTACTAATGTCCCGCTAATCTCTCGAACATTTGGTCAATGAACGGAAGGGGAAAGTGGTCTTTACTTGTGGCAGTGTTCAACTTTCGGTAATCGATACAAACTCGAATCTTCGTTGGAAGTCGTGTTTGTACCAACTCTTTCTTCTCGTTTTCTACCACAGTAAATCCTGCTTTCTTTGGCACAGCGTAGACTGGACTTACCCATTGGCTATCGGATATGGGATAGATAATCCCATTGTCTAACAGCTTCAAAATCTCCGCTCTAACAGCTTCCTGCATGATTGGGTTCAGTCTACGCTGTGGGTCACGTTTTGGTTTAGCATCCTCCGTCAAATGAATCCGATGTTGTACTATGGAAGGACTAATCCCCTTTATGTCAGCCATGGTCCAACCAATGGCTTCTCGATTTTCTCTTAACACTGTAAGAAGATCCTCTTCTTGTTGCTTAGTGAGATGGGATGCAATGATCACGGGAAAAGCTTCTTTCTCATCCAAGTACTGGTACTTGAGATGGTTGAGAAGAAGCTTAAGCTCAGAAGAAGGGACAGGATCTATCAATGGTTGTTCTTGGTGCAAGGGAAGAATAGGGGTGGTATTAGTTGCCCATTCCACAGTGGACTTAACAATCTGATCAAGGTTGAAGTCATCAGTCTCTAACTCAAATTCTTCATCGGACTCATATTCAACCTCCACGTCATGTTCACTTGTTAAACCCTCAATTAAGTTCATTTCAAATGACTCATTATCCAAATCTCGAGGTTGTTTTCCCAGGTGAAAAACATTCACCTCTTTTGTCATATCTCCAAAAGTTAGACGCATCGAGCCATTCCTACAGTTGATGATCGCATTTGTGGTGGCTAGGAAAGGGCGTCCGAGAATGACAGGTGTCTTGCTCTGTGATTATGTACGGGTTGCGTCTCTAGAACAATGAAGTCTACGGGGTAAATGAATTCCCCGACCCGTATTAAAACATCTGTAATCTCCCCCTTGGGAATCTTTACAGAGCGATCAGCTAGTTGTATAGTAACTTTGGTCGGACAGAAGTCGCCTAACCCAAGTTGCTGATACAAAGAAAAGGGAAGAAGATTGATGCTGGCTCCCAAATCAAGTAATGCCCTATTGATAGTGGTCTGTCCTATAATACAAGAGATGGTTGGACTCCCTGGGTCCTTATATTTCACAGGAATTGGCCCAGTGAGCAACTCGCTTATGTTTGAAGCTAGGAAGACTTTCTTAGGGACATTTGCTTTCCTCTCCTTGGTGCACATTTCTTTTAAAAATTTGGCATATGATGGAACTTGTTGCATGGCATCAAGAAGAGGTACATTGATTTGGACCTGATTAAGCATTCTCTAATCTTCTCCATATGAGCATTCAGCTTTTGGTTTGCTAGCCTATTTGGAAATGGTACAATAGGCTTGTATGGTTGCTCATCTGCCTTTTCTTTTCTTTGGATTTGGAAGTTGATAATTGTGAACTTGAAGATGGATTGTCTTGAGTTGGTTGCACTGGAACAGGAGGTGTTGATTTTGACACTGATTTGGTGGGTTGATTGGAAACCTTATTATCTACCCGCTTTCCGGATCTCAGACTATGAACAGTGTTGCAGTGACTAGGGTCCATGTCTTCAACTTCATGCAGAGAGAAGTGATTTTTTGGATTGGGCAATGGCTGACTTGATAGCATTCCTTTTTGTCTTTCATTCAAAGAATTAGCCAATTGACCTATCTGGACCTGTAACTTGTTCATATCCTGATGGTAGTTGGTCATCATTGAAGCCTGGGTTTTGGATAGGGTTTCGATCATTTTTTTCCAAATCTGACATTCTTTTGTCTGGATGATTTTGTGGTTGATGTTGCTGATATGTGGGCTGGAAGTTTGTTTGGAAATGTGGTGGATTTTGATATGATTGGAATTGTGGTGGACTCTGATATGAGTGGAAATTTGGTGGATTCTGGTGGAAACTGGGTTGATGAGACTGAGCAAGATATTGATGTGAAAATGGTTGCCTTGGTTGCTCAGGACCAAACTGACTCCAGGAAAAATTTGGATGGTTTCGCCATCCGGATTGTATGTTTTGGAGTATGGATTGTAGTGGGTCTGGTATATGCAGCATTCGTATTTTCCTGATACATTTGAGACTGGTAAACAGAACACTCTTCGAACAGATGGTTAAGATCATGGCAATAGGTACAACCCGGGTTGACCACAGGTGGTGGGTTGACCTGGTTCACAGTAGTAGGTTCCCTAGATTCAAGCAGTTCTATCCTCTTCATCAATTGTGTTATTTTAGCCTCCGCCGCTATGGAGGATTCTATCGAATGCATACCGGTTCTGGAAGTGGTGGGAGTGGGTTTTTCTAAGCATGACTCCCACTAAATTGTTTTTTCGAATAAGGCTTCAAAGAGGTCCCAACCCTGATTTTCATCTTTCTTTAAAAATTCCCCTTGGCACAGGTTTCAAGGAGTGTCTTTGTTTGATAGTCAAGTCCGTCATAGAGAATTTGGCACTGCCGCCACTTCTCTATGTCGTGATGAGGACATAGGGCTAGTAAGTCTTTGAATCGTTCGAAATATTTCCAGAATGGTTCATTAGATTCCTGCTTGAACTGCATAATGTTTTTTCTCATGAAGGTTGTCTTGTGAATGGGATAGAACTTCTTAAGAAAGACTTTTACAAAATCATCCCATGAAGAGACCGAACTGGCGGGAAGATTATATAGCCATTTCTTAGCTATATCCTTAAGCGCGAAGGGTATGAACCTTAGCCTAACAGCATCCTCAGTTAATTGGGAAATTTTCATCATCACACATACTTCTTCAAACTCACGAATGAAGAAATATGCATCCTCGGACTCTAAAAATTTTCGAATAAGGCTTCAAAGAGGTCCCAACCCTGATTTTCATCTTTCTTTAAAAATTCCCCTTGGCACATGGTTTCAAGGAGTGTCTTTGTTTGATAGTCAAGTCCGTCATAGAGAATTTGGCACTACCGCCACTTCTCTATGTCGTGATGAGGACATAGGGCTAGTAAGTCTTTGAATCGTTCGAAATATTTCCAGAATGGTTCATTAGATTCCTGCTTAAACTGCATAATGTTTTTTTCTCATGAGGGTTTGTCTTGTGAATGGGATAGAACTTCTTAAGAAAGACTTTACAAAATCATCCCATGAAGAGACCGAACTGGCGGGAAGATTATATAGCCATTTCTTAGCTATATCCTTAAGCGCGAAGGGTATGAACCTTAGTCTAACAGCATCCTCAGTTAATTGGGAAATTTTCATCATCACACATACTTCTTCAAACTCACGAATGAAGAAATATGCATCCTCGGACTCTAGGCCATGAAATCGCGGGAGTGTATTTATGAATTGTGGCTTCAGCTCAAAGTTATTTCCATTGGTCACAGGTAAAAGAATGCATGATGGAAGTGAAGTGCGAATGGGTAGAACTTGTCTTGAAGCGAAGTGTTGTTTGCCATAATTGGGATTGTGTCAGGAGGTGGTGTTGTGTAATTGTAGAAATCCTAACAAGTCTTGCAGAATTTGGATCCCGGTACCACTCTTGCATACACAATCACAGACAACGTTCACCGATCACACAAGCGAAAAAGGAAAATAACAAACAAGAACAGAAAAAGCAATCACAAGCTATCTAGGGTACCTGGACCTAGACGGCTCCTAACTGTTCGATGAACCAAAGAAGGTTATTGCTCGAGTCAAACCACAGTTAATCAGCCAGGTATGGGCAAAATACGGTGGGAGGTATCCGTGCGTAAGCAACGGGCCTTAATTACGCCAAACCACGGTATCTTCGAGGCGTAACCTCTTAATCCCCAACCTTAGACACTGATTTGACTGGAGTATGAATCAAAAACAATTTTCAACTTCAGCTGATCTCCTACTGAGTCCGGATGTCCCTAGGGCCAACGTCTATCAGATTTTATTAAAAACTTGGGATTGTGAGTGCTTGGATGATGATTTTTGGGCCAAGGAAAAGGTGATGAAATCCCCACCTTATCTTGTTTATTGGGTGATGCCCTTAAGATCAATTTTGTGCAAGTGTACAATATATGCAAACAAGGTTCACTCAAAGCGATGTAAATCAACCAAGAAGTGAGTCTTATTCTAAATGCAATGCGAACGTACCTTACTCCAGCACTCTTCAACAGTAAAGTAAATGAATTGAAAAGACACGTGCCTAAAAATGCAAACGTCTAATCAATTTTTAAACTTTTCAACAAATGTTTTACTGTTGATTTATTAGCAGGATTCTGGTCAGAGCATACAAGAAATAAGATTTACAGCAGCTATGTTTTTGCAAAGCAAGCAACCCTGCACAAAA
Source organism: Agave tequilana (assembly GCA_038442645.1). Lineage (NCBI taxonomy): Eukaryota > Viridiplantae > Streptophyta > Magnoliopsida > Asparagales > Asparagaceae > Agave > Agave tequilana. Next base: position 686,016 of record JAVJIF010000374.1, on the reverse strand, counting down.
CCAGTTAGTAGTCAACTCCTCTTTGCCGCGGATCCGCGGCTTTGGCCGAGAAGACGCGGCAAATCAGAGGGTACTTAGTCTCTACTTTCTTGAGCAAAGGCCCAAGACCACTTATGTGTTACTGCAGTGCTTTGTTTCCTGTTTCTCTAACCTGTAACCTGCAACAGAGAAGAAAATTCGTTTAATTCTTAACTCAAATGAAAACCGTTACTCTCCCGGCAACGGCGCCAAAAATTTTGTTCGGAAGGTAGGAGTGTACTAATATTCAGAGAGAGAGGGTTTAGAGTCGACCTTCGATGCTCGTATGTGATGCTCAAAAACTCCAAAATGTATTCACAGATTTTCTTTACTCCTTCCGAATCACCGTCGTAGCATAAGCTATTACGGGTCGATCCTCAGGAAGAGTGTGCGATAGAAGCATTCACGGTTTCGAAATTGAGTTTGTTTGGAGAAAGAAAACGAAAGTTCTTCTATGTTTAAGAAAAACAAAATGACATAGAAAGTAGAGGAAATTTCTTTGTGGATTTTGTTGCATAAAAAGGAAAAGAATGGAAAGGAAAATGAAATAAACTTGAATGTAGCTTGAAAAGAAAACTTTGAGAAGGGAAACTTTGAAAGACTTTAGAGAGAAAAACCATGACTAGCTAACTCTTCTAATTTACTAACTTACTAATCTCATAGGGTGAAGCATGCCTCATGTTGATTCATCGGCTAAGGTTTGTCTTGCTTGTTTGGTCAAAATATTTTCCCATGTAGAGGATGAGTGATCTTCTCGGCTTGACTTGTAGCCTCATTGATTCATTGGCTCCCGAGATAGATTTTCAATGGTGGAATCAAGGATTGTCACTCAAGGTAATGCTAAGGAAGAAGTGTAATACCCCGTTTCCGAAATACGTACTTAGTTGCGTATTCAGATTTTCGGTCGTATTTTTTCGATTTGTTTCCTGTATTTATTCTGTATTATGAATTCTTTATATGATTGTTTTGTCTTGGATTTGGGTTCGTGGATTCGGAGTCAACCTTAGTTTGAACCGAAGGCCCGATCCCAGAGTATTGCTCGGTTTGGACATTCTGATAATTAGAATTGACCGATTTTAGTTTCAAATATCATTTTCCAATATTATATATTTTCTATGATTTTCTAGATTTTTCTGGAATTAAAATGAAAATCTTCAAAACCGGTGTCGGCCAGTGCCGCTGACCGATTCCTGGATTTTTAATTCTTAAACGGTTTGGAATTTCTAAATGATTCTTTAGACATTATTTCTTAGAATCATATTTTCTACCTACATTCTTTTTCTGAGGATTTTTGGATTTTATGAAAATTCCAACGGAGTCGGTAAATTATTGATTCCAGGATTTTTAGTTTCAAAACTATAAAGTATTTCTTCAAACGGATTTCACTATCGGTCTTTATATATTATTATTGATTTTTGGTAATTATTTCGGGTCGTTCCGAGATACTTGAATTTCGGACGATTCCAGTATTTTTCCCGAAAGGTTTCCGCATCCGCAACTGAGTCCCGGGAATCCGCCACTTCCATTATTTTCGTCTTCTTTCCCAAGAAAATATCTTCTCATTATAATTTCTTTTCCATTTTTCCTTTCCCTTATTTCTTTCCTTCCTCCACTAACCAAAGCCTTTTCCAATTTTCCAATAATTCCATTTTCCACCTCATGTGCCACCTCAAATCCCACTCACACTTCACCTAACACCACTCACTCTCTCTCTCACCCACAGCCGGCCAAGTGGCCAAGGAGAGGACACTCACCTCACCCCCCTTTTTACACAAAACCCCCTCTCATTCCCTTTAATTCCACCCTCTTTGCAAAATCCCAATCCTACATAAGATTTCCCTTTTCACTTTAAACTTTTTCCTCCTCATTTCTTCACAAGAGAAGAGAAGCTCCACAATCTCCTTCTCCCTCTAGCAAGAACCCTAGCTCCATGAACCCAATCTCTTCATCTCCACCTCAAGGCTTCAAGGACTTCCTCAAGGGCTTCATCTAGGGCTTCCTCAAGGACCTCAACTTCAACCATCATCCTCATCCTTGGATCAAGTCACAATTGAACCTATCCCAAGTGAGTATTCCACTCACCAAGACTTATATTAGCCCTAGAATACTTGTATCTACACTTCTTGTACACCTAGGTCACCAAAAACCACGAATTGAACCATCAAACACACTTCCAGAAATTCTGATCTGCTCACTGTTCTTCACAGTATTAGTCGACTTGACCTAGAACCTAGTCGACTAGAAACCCTTAGCTGAAACGTAGCTTTTTCTGAAACACAGCATTAGTCGACTTGCCTTAGATCCTAGTCGACTATAGATCCTTAGTCGACTACACTCTTGACCCTAGTCGACTAACCTTGTCCTGAATCAGAAACCCCAACTTTCTGTATCTCAGTTCTAGTCGACTTGACCATACTATTAGTCGACTTAGAGTATCTGTTAGTCGACTACCCATTTTACTCCAGTCGACTAACTATTCCCTGAAACCAAACCAAACTCTCTGGATCACAGTATTAGTCGACTACCCCATATTCCTAGTCGACTAACCCCTCTGTTAGTCGACTACTCTTCCAACCTAGTCGACTAATTCTGGCTGTCTGTTCTGATTGATTACTTCCTTGGACATGAACCTTAGCCTATAGACTTATATCATATGTTAGTATTGTTTGACTTGTCATTTGACGAACATCATCTTACCTTCTCTTTCTCTCTCCTTCTCTCTCCTCTTCTCTCTACATATTTATATCACAGGTTATGGCGCATCCCGAGCTTCCGTGGATTTCGGATATTTCGGTGTATTGGTGACTCAGGCGAGTGTTCTCACTCGCTACCCTCTTACTTCTTATTTCATTAATTATGCGCATGTTCTCGATTTAGCTTCATGTATTGTATTTCATGCTTTATATCTTTTATTGCTTTATGCTATGCGTGGCCGACCCTTCGTGGTCGTTGGACTTGTTGGACTTTGGGTCCTTACTTTTATATTACCACTTGGCATTACTTTAGACCTGTTAGTTATGTGCTACCATTTGACATATGTATATCACCTGACATCTAGTGTGTTATCACCTGACCACTTGGCATGCTCTATGGCAAGACCCTATTGGTATGACCTGACTTACCCAGACTATTATCAATCTCTTGACATAACTTGCCACCTGATTACTATCAACCTCTTATATGCTTGGTTGCTTGTTAATTATCATCATCCTGTCATGCTATCACTTTACACCCAGCATGATATACTTGACTTGTGATTATCATTCTTACGGGAACTTGACTTATTATCCTGTATCATGATCAGTGACTTGTTTTCCTGCTTTACATGCAGTGACCTGACTATGTTATACTTATGTACTCCTGATTCCTGATCATGTCTATTTCCTGTTTTTCCCGCAAAGTGATAATTAAACTATTGAATCTTAAAATGGACCAACTTGTATTGGGTCGGGGGAAATATGCGGATATCGATATGTGTTCGTGTTTACAGTGGCTTTAGGTTGTGCACTATATATCCGGTCTTACCTGTGGTACTCCAGGGGACCGAGGGGAGTGCTTTCTCCCTTTCCTGTTTACTGTCATGACAAGGGCATACATAAGTCCCTCCTGTTTAGCCTTGCGGCAGGTTCCGTCTTCAAGCAACGGAACAATCCTGGGCCGTGGTCCCGGGTATGCACGGGACCCACTGTAAACATAGTTCGTTGATACAACCGCTGTTTCCAATAACAACCTCGACTTGCTTATATATGGATGTATGTGAGTTGGCCGTACACCGAGCCACATACCGAGATATATGGGTTAGACGAGTAATAATAAAGTGTCATAATAACCGGCTCTTTAAGTTGTAAGTAGAGGTATGTGGAATGGGACGCATACCAAAGCCTACATCTTAAATAGCTATGAATCTGTGATGTGCCTTACCGTATTTGCTTTTCCCGGACTTTATATCGGATTTCCTGTTTTATGAGTATTATGTTATAACTACCTGGTAGCTCGGATTGGTTTTATTCGGATTTCCTGTTTTATGATTATCATGCCATATCTATTCTTACCTGCTCTAACCTATCTGCTTCCTGAGTATTTCCTACTTGATATCACTTGATATATGCATTATTGTGCTCACCCTGCTTCACCACTTGGTTTTGCTTCTACACTCGCCTGGGAGTATCATTTGACTCCCCTGGATTCTCACGTCCAGGTCTTGGAGCTAGGAGCGTGTGTTCAGAGTAACGCAGCAGTAGCGTGGATCCCCAGTAGATCTTTCAGAGTTCCATCCTTCCAGACCCCCTTTGTGCCTCTCGAGTTTTCCCTTAGCAAACTCGTGAGTGCTCTTTTATACTTTTACACTTGTACATTCCTTGTATACCTGTATGTGAGCTCCCTTTTATACAGTTCATATATTGTATATCTTTTGTATTCCCGCATTTGCGCATATCTGTGATGTTATATTATTGTAATATTCATCACCTCTGGTGATAATTCTGTAATTGTATATATGCGTTGGAATGTATAATGCACCATTTGCTTCCGTACTCTGATTCTTGTCTGTACTGATGCTTAGCGTATATACGGGAGGGTAGTTCTGACCTACGTATATACGTTGCAGTGACGTCCCCGTATCCGTGGAATCGGGGCGTTACAGGTTGGTATCAGAGCTTAGGCTCTAACCCCCTCAGTACGTCCAGAAGGCAAATCAATGGTAAAGAGATTTGCAACTGGAATACATGAATCTTGGTTATACATTCCAACTGCAAGTGCAGAGTTATCTATTTCTTGACTATCTTTCCTTTGATTTCAAATCCCTCCTTGACTATCTTTCCTTTGATTCCAAATTCCTCCTATCCTTTCCCTGTTTTGGTTTTATGTTTTGGTTTTATGAAGCCTTATACTATTTTAAGATATGACTAGACTAGAGAGGTAGTGGCTGGTTCAGAAGGAAGCTATTATGTGATCTCTTCGGCCAATTCTATGAAGCTTGGTATTCTCCAGATCGATCTTGATCTGGCTATCTTTCAGAGGACAGCAGTCGGATTCTTAATTATCGGTCTTCTTTATTATGCTCAGGATTTTCGGGGTTTTCTTTATTACACAGCCACGACATCATCAGTATTCATTTATTACACAGCCACGACATCAGCAGTATTATTCTGTATTGTTCGAAGATTTATACAGCCGGAAGTGCGGAGGATGATTATTGTTCAGTCGACTTGAGAGCCCTACCTCTAGTGCTTCATATCTTAATCGGTATAAATTCCACCTTTGTCCCCTTGTATTCAATTTACCCCTTAACGAAATTGCGAGGACGCAATTTTTTGTAAGGTGGGTGGATTGTAATACCCCGTTTCCGAAATACGTACTTAGTTGCGTATTCAGATTTTCGGTCGTATTTTTTCGATTTGTTTCCTGTATTTATTCTGTATTATGAATTCTTTATATGATTGTTTTGTCTTGGATTTGGGTTCGTGGATTCGGAGTCAACCTTAGTTTGAACCGAAGGCCCGATCCCAGAGTATTGCTCGGTTTGGACATTCTGATAATTAGAATTGACCGATTTTAGTTTCAAATATCATTTTCCAATATTATATATTTTCTATGATTTTCTAGATTTTTCTGGAATTAAAATGAAAATCTTCAAAACCGGTGTCGGCCAGTGCCGCTGACCGATTCCTGGATTTTTAATTCTTAAACGGTTTGGAATTTCTAAATGATTCTTTAGACATTATTTCTTAGAATCATATTTTCTACCTACATTCTTTTTCTGAGGATTTTTGGATTTTATGAAAATTCCAACGGAGTCGGTAAATTATTGATTCCAGGATTTTTAGTTTCAAAACTATAAAGTATTTCTTCAAACGGATTTCACTATCGGTCTTTATATATTATTATTGATTTTTGGTAATTATTTCGGGTCGTTCCGAGATACTTGAATTTCGGACGATTCCAGTATTTTTCCCGAAAGGTTTCCGCATCCGCAACTGAGTCCCGGGAATCCGCCACTTCCATTATTTTCGTCTTCTTTCCCAAGAAAATATCTTCTCATTATAATTTCTTTTCCATTTTTCCTTTCCCTTATTTCTTTCCTTCCTCCACTAACCAAAGCCTTTTCCAATTTTCCAATAATTCCATTTTCCACCTCATGTGCCACCTCAAATCCCACTCACACTTCACCTAACACCACTCACTCTCTCTCACCCACAGCCGGCCAAGTGGCCAAGGAGAGGACACTCACCTCACCCCCTTTTTACACAAAACCCCCTCTCATTCCCTTTAATTCCACCCTCTTTGCAAAATCCCAAATCCTATATAAGATTTCCCTTTTCACTTTTAAACCTTTTTCCTCCTCATTTCTTCACAAGAGAAGAGAAGCTCCACAATCTCCTTCTCCCTCTAGCAAGAACCCTAGCTCCATGAACCCAATCTCTTCATCTCCACCTCAAGGCTTCAAGGACTTCCTCAAGGGCTTCATCTAGGGCTTCCTCAAGGACCTCAACTTCAACCATCATCCTCATCCTTGGATCAAGTCACAATTGAACCTATCCCAAGTGAGTATTCCACTCACCAAGACTTATATTAGCCCTAGAATACTTGTATCTACACTTCTTGTACACCTAGGTCACCAAAAACCACGAATTGAACCATCAAACACACTTCCAGAAATTCTGATCTGCTCACTGTTCTTCACAGTATTAGTCGACTTGACCTAGAACCTAGTCGACTAGAAACCCTTAGCTGAAACGTAGCTTTTTCTGAAACACAGCATTAGTCGACTTGCCTTAGATCCTAGTCGACTATAGATCCTTAGTCGACTACACTCTTGACCCTAGTCGACTAACCTTGTCCTGAATCAGAAACCCCAACTTTCTGTATCTCAGTTCTAGTCGACTTGACCATACTATTAGTCGACTTAGAGTATCTGTTAGTCGACTACCCATTTTACTCCAGTCGACTAACTATTCCCTGAAACCAAACCAAACTCTCTGGATCACAGTATTAGTCGACTACCCCATATTCCTAGTCGACTAACCCCTCTGTTAGTCGACTACTCTTCCAACCTAGTCGACTAATTCTGGCTGTCTGTTCTGATTGATTACTTCCTTGGACATGAACCTTAGCCTATAGACTTATATCATATGTTAGTATTGTTTGACTTGTCATTTGACGAACATCATCTTACCTTCTCTTTTCTCTCTCCTTCTCTCTCCTCTTCTCTCTACATATTTATATCACAGGTTATGGCGCATCCCGAGCTTCCGTGGATTTCGGATATTTCGGTGTATTGGTGACTCAGGCGAGTGTTCTCACTCGCTACCCTCTTACTTCTTATTTCATTAATTATGCGCATGTTCTCGATTTAGCTTCATGTATTGTATTTCATGCTTTATATCTTTTATTGCTTTATGCTATGCGTGGCCGACCCTTCGTGGTCGTTGGACTTGTTGGACTTTGGGTCCTTACTTTTATATTACCACTTGGCATTACTTTAGACCTGTTAGTTATGTGCTACCATTTGACATATGTATATCACCTGACATCTAGTGTGTTATCACCTGACCACTTGGCATGCTCTATGGCAAGACCCTATTGGTATGACCTGACTTACCCAGACTATTATCAATCTCTTGACATAACTTGCCACCTGATTACTATCAACCTCTTATATGCTTGGTTGCTTGTTAATTATCATCATCCTGTCATGCTATCACTTTACACCCAGCATGATATACTTGACTTGTGATTATCATTCTTACGGGAACTTGACTTATTATCCTGTATCATGATCAGTGACTTGTTTTCCTGCTTTACATGCAGTGACCTGACTATGTTATACTTATGTACTCCTGATTCCTGATCATGTCTATTTCCTGTTTTTCCCGCAAAGTGATAATTAAACTATTGAATCTTAAAATGGACCAACTTGTATTGGGTCGGGGGAAATATGCGGATATCGATATGTGTTCGTGTTTACAGTGGCTTTAGGTTGTGCACTATATATCCGGTCTTACCTGTGGTACTCCAGGGGACCGAGGGGAGTGCTTTCTCCCTTTCCTGTTTACTGTCATGACAAGGGCATACATAAGTCCCTCCTGTTTAGCCTTGCGGCAGGTTCCGTCTTCAAGCAACGGAACAATCCTGGGCCGTGGTCCCGGGTATGCACGGGACCCACTGTAAACATAGTTCGTTGATACAACCGCTGTTTCCAATAACAACCTCGACTTGCTTATATATGGATGTATGTGAGTTGGCCGTACACCGAGCCACATACCGAGATATATGGGTTAGACGAGTAATAATAAAGTGTCATAATAACCGGCTCTTTAAGTTGTAAGTAGAGGTATGTGGAATTAGACGCATACCAAAGCCTACATCTTAAATAGCTATGAATCTGTGATGTGCCTTACCGTATTTGCTTTTCCCGGACTTTATATCGGATTTCCTGTTTTATGAGTATTATGTTATAACTACCTGGTAGCTCGGATTGGTTTTATTCGGATTTCCTGTTTTATGATTATCATGCCATATCTATTCTTACCTGCTCTAACCTATCTGCTTCCTGAGTATTTCCTACTTGATATCACTTGATATATGCATTATTGTGCTCACCCTGCTTCACCACTTGGTTTTGCTTCTACACTCGCCTGGGGAGTATCATTTGACTCCCCTGGATTCTCACGTCCAGGTCTTGGAGCTAGGAGCGTGTGTTCAGAGTAACGCAGCAGTAGCGTGGATCCCCAGTAGATCTTTCAGAGTTCCATCCTTCCAGACCCCCTTTGTGCCTCTCGAGTTTTCCCTTAGCAAACTCGTGAGTGCTCTTTTATACTTTTACACTTGTACATTCCTTGTATACCTGTATGTGAGCTCCCTTTTATACAGTTCATATATTGTATATCTTTTGTATTCCCGCATTTGCGCATATCTGTGATGTTATATTATTGTAATATTCATCACCTCTGGTGATAATTCTGTAATTGTATATATGCGTTGGAATGTATAATGCACCATTTGCTTCCGTACTCTGATTCTTGTCTGTACTGATGCTTAGCGTATATACGGGAGGGTAGTTCTGACCTACGTATATACGTTGCAGTGACGTCCCCGTATCCGTGGAATCGGGGCGTTACAAGAAGATACAAGATTCATTAGTACATCAAAGCCATACTCGAGCTAGCATTAAAGTAAGAAAATTGTACTACTAATCAATAGCATAGTTAGGTGCCTCATCTCCATGTTCCATCAAGGCACTTGTTCTAAAGACAAGGCTCTAAATGAGGCTCACATGAATTAAAGTAACTCATCTTCATTGGGAATAATAGAGACTTGAAATTACAAGACTACAATAAAGCATCCAATGAATCACATGAATTAGCAATCACCCATGAGTTAGAAGTTAGTAAAGTTAGAGGTTAGCTAGTCATGTTAGAGAGTTAGCTAGACATTAAAATAAAAAGCACACAACAATTCATTGTAGAAGAAGATGCAATAGTAATAAAAGCTTGAAGAAAGTAAAGCACAAGAAAGTAAAGCACTAGAATGAGTAAAGATGAGAAGAAAGAAGGATCAATTCTTGCATTTGAGTTGTCACCTCTCTAATTACAAGATCTCTCACTCTCTCTCTCTCTTAGGGGTTGTTTGGTTGTAAGGAAGTGGGCGGAAGTAAGGAAATAGAAAAGTATAATTGCTCACTTTTCTATCTATCCAAATACCAGAAAAGGAAAATAAGAAAACCTCTTTTCCTTTTATCTTTTTCTTTTACACAACCATTTCCTCACTTCCAGAGTGATACAGTTAATTTTGTGGTCATGTAAATCTCATTTGTAATAAATTATAGCACAAAACAGCTAATTTTTTGACCATGTAAATCTTACTTGCATTCTAATTACAGTCAATTTTTATTTTTCTTAATTAACTTTTATTTTTATATTATTTTATGGTCAACTTTGTGGTCAACTTTTCCACTTCCACTTCACAATACCATCCAAACACTGGAAAAGACAAAATATTTTCCAAACCACACTTCCTAACAACATCCAAACACCGGAAAACTTACCAACCAATTCCCAAGTTTCAAAGGGAATTATTACTACTTCCTTAATTCCTCACTTCCTCACTTCCACCCTTACCAAATAGGCCCTTAGCTGAATTCTATAAGGAGAAAGAAGATTACAAGAGCACTAAAAAAAGCTAGAGAAAATCCCTACAATTCTCTCAAAAATACAAAGCTCTTCTAGCTATTCTCTCCTCCCTTTTCGTAGAGGCCCTAGGGGTCTATTTATAGGCTCCAGGGGATGAGGCCCTCAAATCTCAGCCGTGGGATTAAACGCTGGCTCAATGGCCAGATGCTTGCCGCGGATCCGCGGCAGAATCTTGGCCGTTGCGCCAACGATTTCTGTTGCCATTCTGTTACTGTCCGTATGCCTCGCTGGACCTTCTAGAAAGTTGGGAATATTCGTGGACGACTCCAGACCTAGGCTTCTCTTTTGGGCTTCTTCTTTTGGGCTTTTTAATTAATCACTTAATTCCTTGAAAATTCCTTGATTATAGGCCTTCATCTCCATTAATGGTGGACCTGAAAAAGGAGAGAGAAAAGCAATAAAAATCTTATTTTTCTTTACATAAAGCATGATATGGAAGTGGAAAATGATGCAAAAATGAACTCCAATCACCCATCCCAGTGAAATACAAAAACCCCGGGAGTCTAACCATTTCATGTATCAAAGGGCAGACCACAATAAACCGGGTCTTACTTGATCTAGAAGTCAGCATCAATCTGCTTCACTTTTCTGTGTATCAGCAACTCGGGCATGACGACCTCCGTCCAACCAGAGTTATACAATTGGCTGACCGATCTGTAAAGATTCCCAAGAGGGAGATTACAGATGTTCTCATACGGGTCGGAGAATTCATTACCCCGTGGATTTCATCATTCTGGAGACACAACCCGTACACAACATGGTTCACAGTCGCGGTCTCGGCCGCCGACTCGGCGGGCACTGAGACAGATCGGTCTCGGCGACTCGAATTGGTATCGGGCGATACACGCAAAATGCTAAATAGAAGCTCAAAAAAATCTGAAAAAATCACGGCAAATCTTAAAAAAATGTAGACATCCACATTCATGTATCACATGTTCAAAATATATCACCTAGCACACTAAACATAAAGCGAAAGTATAAATACACGCGTCGTCGGTAGAAACATATCAAAATACATGCACAATATAGTAAATTGTACAAACTACATTCATAAATACATGCTAATGTAGTTATTTTCACATTGAATTGCGACGAGGCACAAAATTATCATCATAATGCCGAGTCGACCGAGTCAACTCCGATTCTCGGCCTAGTGGGTCTCCTCTGAGTTGAGTCGACCGACTCGTGACTCGGACTCGTCTCGGAGCGGGCCGAGACGGATACGACTCGGCCGACTCGTCTCCGACTCGGCCGAGTCTTTGAACTGTGTACACAATCTGAAAGTGCAGACCCCTGTCATTCTAGGATGACTCTTCCTAGCCACCGCAAATGCAATCATAAACTGTAGGAACGGTTCGATGGGTCTAACTTTTGGTGATATGACGAAAGAGGTAAATATTTTCCACCAGGGAAAACAACCTCGAGACTTGGATGATCAGTCATTTGAAGTGAACTTAATTGAAAGATTAACAAGTGAACACGACAAGGAGATTGAATATGAGTCTGATAAAGAATTTGAATTGGAGTCTGATGTTTCAATCTTGACCAAATCATTGAATCCACAGTGGAGTGGGCAACAAACGCAACCCCTATCCTTCCCCTATAAGAAGAACAACCATTGATAGATCACGTCCCCTGTTCCGAGCTTAAAGTTCTTCCTAGTCATCTCAAGTACCAGTACTTGGGTGAAAAGGAAGCCTTTTCTGAGATAATAGCGTCTCATCTTACAGAACAACCAGAAGAGGATCTTCTTGCAGTGTTAAGGGAAAATCGAGAGGCCATTGGTTGGACCATGACTGATATAAAAGGGATCAGTCCATCCATTGTACAATACCAGATTCACTTAACGGAAGATGCAAAGCTAAAACGCGACCCACGGCGTCGACTAAACCCAATCATGCAAGAGGTTGTCCGAGCTGAAATTTTGAAGTTACTAGACAATGGGATTATTTATCCCATATCCAATAGCCAATGGGTTAGCCCAGTCCACGCTGTGCCAAAGAAGGCAGGCTTTACCATGGTAGAAAATGATAAGAAGGATTAGTACAAACTCGTCTTCTAACGAAAATTCGAGTCTGTATTGATTACCGAAAATTGAACGTTGCCACATGTAAAGACCACTTCCCTCTTCCATTCACAGACCAAATACTCGAGAGACTAGTTGGACATGAGTATTATTGTTTCCTGGATGGATATTCAGGATATAATCAAATCCCTATCGCTCCCGAGGATCAAGACAAGACTACTTTCACCTGTCCCTTTGGAACATTTGCATATCGAAGAATGCCCTTCGGCCTATGCAATGCTCCTGCAGCATTCCAACGTTGCATGCTTAGTCTCTTTTCTGACATGGTGGAAAGATTTTTGGAAATTTTCATGAATGATTTCTCTATATACGGTGATTCATTTTACCAGTGCTTGCATCATCTGAAGCTGGTTCTACAAAGATGCATGGAGAAAAACTTGACACTCAACTGGGAGAATGTCATTTTATGACCAAGGAATTGTCCTGGGGCACGAAATTTCAAAAAGAGGAATTGAGGTTGATAGATCAAAAATGGAAGTGATAGCAAAGCTCCCGGAGCCAAAATGCATAAAAGACATTCGATCATTTCTAGGGCACGCTGGCTTCTATAGAAGATTTATTAAGAAGTTTAGCAAAATTGCTAGACCTTTAACTAATCTCTTAGAAAAAGATGTGCCTTTCAATTTTGATGAAGAATGTCTACAAGCTTGAGAGGAGCTAAAGCAAAGATTTGTCTCGGTGCCAATAATCTCAGCGCCTGATTGGACTAGACCCTTCGAAATCATGTGTGACGCCTCCGATTATGCCATAGGCGCTGTTCAAGGACAGCGTATTGATAACATGCAACACGTGATTTATTATGCTAGTAGGATGCTCAACGAGGCCCAACTCAATTACACAACGATTGAAAAAGAATTTTTAGCTGTTGTGTTCGCATTGGAGAAATTTCGTCAGTACCTACTAGAGTCTAGTACAACAATTTTCACCGATCACTCCGCCCTTAGATACTTGATGCAAAAGAAGGATGCAAAAGCTAGACTGATTCGATGGATACTTCTTTTGCAAGAGTTTGACATAAAAATCAAAGATAAAAAAGGGCATTGAGAATGTGGTGGCAGATCACCTTTCAAGGATTCCCAATGGACCAACTGAGACAATACCTATCAATGAAGACTTTCCTGACGAATACATCTTCACGATGTGTAAAGAGCACTGGTATGCCGATATTACAAACTACCTTGCAACCGGGCGATCACCTTCAAATTGGTCAGGTCAGGACAAGTACCGCTTTATGACACAAATACGATTTTTCTTTTGGGATGAACCATATTTATTCAAATATTGCCCTGACCAGATAATTAGAAGGTGTCTTCCTGAGGATGAACATCAGAGTGTTTCGACATTTTGTCACGAGTTAGCTTGTGGTGGACACTTTGGTCCACAAAAGACTGCTGAGAAAGTCCTTCAGAGTGGTTCTACTGGCCCTCTCTTCAATGATGCTTATACTTTTTGCAAACTCTGTGCCAAATGTCAAATGACGGTCGAATCACACGAAGAGACATGATGCCCCTTACACCGATCTTGGAGATAGAAATTTTTTATTTGTGGGGCATTGGTTTCATAGTACCCTTTCCTATGTCTTACAGCAACCAATTCATTTTGGTAGCTGTAGACTATGTTTCAAAGCGGGTTGAAGCTGTTCCGACCAGAACAAATGACAACCAGGTTGTCATCAAATTCTTAAGAGACATCATTTCGCGCTTCGAAGCCCCCCGTGCGAGAGAATCATTGGATGTTTTATTTTTAGTCTTGTAATTAACAAGTCTTTTTATTCCCAATGAAGATGAGTTGTGTTTCAATTCTAGTGAATGTTTTGTATCACCTCTATATGATTCATGTGTGCCTCATTTAGAGCCTTGTCTCTTGAACAAGTGCCTTGATGGAACATGAAGATGGATCACTTTAGTATGCTAACACCTATTGTACAAGTTTCTTATTTCATGCTAACTTATTATAGCTTTGATGGACTAATGAATCTTACATTCTTACTTAGCATACCTAGTGTGAATACTTATGTTCCATTATTGAGAATCTATTGGGAGCTGATGATCCAAGGAGGCCACCTAGCCAAGCCTAGATGAGAACACATCCTCAATTTAGAACAACATATTGATTTGACAAAGTAAGATGTACTATTGCCAATGAATCTACATGAGACATGAATCATCCAACGAGATTAGTAAGTTAGTAGTGTAGAATGTTAATTAGTCATGGTTTTCTCTCTATCGAATTCTAAAACTCTTTCCTAAAACTCTCTTTTTCCAACATCACCGTTTTTCATTCTGTTTTCTTTTCTTAAAAAAACCTAAAAAGATTCTTCACTCTCTTTCTACTTTGTTTTGTTTTCCATTTTAAACAAAAAAGAACCTTCATTTTTCTTCTCAAAAACTTCAACATAAAAATCATGAACGCTTCCAGCGCTAGCCCTCCCTGCGGATATGACCCGTTATAGCTTGTGCTACGAACGGTGATTCGAAGGAGTAAAGTAAATCTTCACACATATTCAGAGTTTGATCATCAGCAAAGGACATAAACGGTTTACTCTGAACTCTTTCTTAATTCAATTCCTCCTTCCGAACAGGTGCATGAAAGAGAAGAAATGATGAAGAGATCAATGAATACGTGAGCCATATAAATTTTGACTAGCCTTCTTAAATGACGCATTACATCAGAGTTTTATAGATAAATAGATATTCAATAATTTTTATAAAATCCACATGTGAACTCACTATCTCCACACCTGAAAGTGTAGGAGGTAATTTTACACCAAATTAAACTAATATTGCAGGACTCGTATAACAAAGATTTCGTAGATGATATCCTTAGTGTCAATCCCAATCAATAATAAGAAGGCAATATCGTGGTCAATAGATGATATAGATGGAACTATATAAATTTTCTAAGAGATGTTCCTGAGTGGGAGTAGAATATTGGAACTCCCAACATCAAGTCTGAATGAATAAAACCAAGTTGGAGATATGTATATGCTAAATTAAGTCTAAACATTATGTATGGCCACACTGAACCACGATTGAAGGAACATATAGCATAAATATGAACTGATGTTTCAATATCAATTTTTCCATAACTAATGATAAGTAGGGAATACACTATGAGCAAGCTTAAATAGACACTTGCTGGTATGGATCAATATCTTAAGGGGGTGTGCAACATACTTATGACAAAGTAGGATTGATGAAGTGTGTCAAGTTTGGATAAGTATCGATAAGTGGGCTATATATTGTCGACAAGTCTAAAAAGATGCAGTCTTAAAAAAAGTAATAGTTCGTAAATAATATCTTAAAAGTTATCCAAATTCTAAAAGTTTGGATAAGCACTGATAAGTAGGCTATATATGTTGTCGACAAGTACAAAAAGATGCACGTAGTCTCAAAAAAGTAATAATTCATAAAAAAAATTATTTTAAAAGTCATTTAAATTCCAAAAGGAATTGTTAAAAAGATACGAGTACTTTCCAAAGCTAATAAGGTTTTTTGAAAGTCTAAAATTCAAATTTTGAGAAAACTTAAAAAAAAAAGTAAAGAGATGTTATTTGAAACAATAAGTATGCTCCATAAAAACTAACCAAAAAAAAAGAAATAGAATTTCGAGAAAGAGTTTCAAAAAGAATGTTTAGAAAAAAGAAATAAAAGTATTCAAAAGCTAATATGGTTTGAATAAAAGGTTTGAAAAATGTAATAACCGGAATTTTTATGAATATTTATAATATAACCATATTATTACAAAAGGTATGTTTAATAAAAACTAACTTTTAAAAGCTAATAAGTTTTCCAAAAGTAAAAAATGATAAATTTTAGCAAACTATTCGAAAGCAATATAGCAAATAGATAAATTTTGAAAAGAATTTCAGAAAATACGCTCAGTAAGAAATTTAAGTATTTTGATAGTATAGAAAATTGAAAAAGCACTTTACTAAATAAACCAAAGAAAAGTTGCAAAGAAATTCAGAGGGTAAGCTTAATAAAAACTACACTTACATTTTAAGAGATGATAACGCTACAAAGTGTTATTTTTTTTGGAAACTATAAGTATTTTACAAATTACAAAGAACACTAAGAAAAATTATAAGTAATCTTGAAAAATAACTACAAAAGGTATGTATAATACAAAATCTAAAATTTAAAAGCTAATAAGGTTTCCAAAAGTAAAAAATGACAAATTTTAGAAAACTATTCGAAAGCAATATATCTAAAATACTCAACTTGACAAAGAATTTCAAAAAATATGCTTCGTAAGAACTGTAAGTAATTTGATAGTATAGAAAATTCAAAAAGCACTTTACTAAAATAAACCAAAAGAAAATTTTCAAAGAAACTTAAAACGTATGCTCAATAAAAAGCACACTTACATTGGAAGGTAAGCTCAAAGAAGTACTTTTGCAGACTACAAGTAATTGAGAAGTATAAAAAACTTAAAAGTATGCCCAAAGAAGTACTTTCGCAAACTATAAGTACTTTAAAAGTATAACAAATTGAAAAAGTACTTTACCAATAAAAATGTACATAAATTCCAGAAAGAATTTCGAAAAGAGTGCCATGATAAACCATAAGTGCTTAAAGATTAAAGGTTTCCTAATGAACAAAAATGTTAAATTTTGAAAAAAAAATTATTCAAAAATATTAAAATTTATATAAATCTGTAAGAATTTGAGATTTAATAGTTTTTCTGCAAGTACTCTGTGAATATTAAAAATTCAAAAAGTACTTTACTAATAGACATTATAAGTATATTACAAAAAGAATTTCAAAAGGTGTGCTTAACGAAAACTATAAGTGCCGGGAAAGCTAATAATGTTTTCTTAGAAAGTATAAAAATATCAAATTTTGAGAAATATATTCGAAAACAATATAATTGAGAAAATTAAATCTGAAAATAAATTTCAAAAATATGCTTGAGAAAAACTATAAATAAAAAGAGATGAAATTGGCTTTTCTATTAGTACTTTGTGAGTTTAAAAAAAATCATAAAGTACTACATTAATAATTTCCGGTTAAAAAAATCATAAAGTACTGCATTAATAGAAATTATAAGTAAAAAAGAAAAGGAATTTCAAAATATGTGCTTAATAAAAACTATAGGTGCTAATAAAGCTAATAAGGTTTTTTTTAAAAAGTAAATATATCAAACTTTGAGAAAATTTTCAAAGTTGTCATCTAAAGTAATAATTAATATAAAATAATTCAAAGCTAATAGGGTTTTTGGAAGTTTTAAAATGTCAAATTTTGAGAAATCATTTTAATGGGGTCAAAAAGTTGATAGAAAATATTTGAAAGCTAACAAGGTTTTTGAAAGATAAAAATATCTAATTTTGAGAAAAATATTTGAATAAAATTAACGTAAGGAAAAAATAAATTTATAATAGAATTTCAGTAAGTATGCTTAACGTAAACAAGTAAAATATTTGAAAAGTAATAGGGTTTTGAAAGCTTAAAGTTTTCAAAATTTGAGAAAATTTTTCCACATGGTCAACTAATAAATTTTTTGAAAGCTCCAAAATGTCAAATTTTGAGAAAACTATTTTGAGAACATTAACTTAAGGAAAAATAAATATTCAAAGGAATTTCAAAAGGTATAGTTAATGAAAACAAGTAAAATATTTGAAAACTAAATGAGTTTTTGAAAACTTAAAATGACAAATTTAAAGAAATATTTTCAACGTGGGGAGATAGTTGATAGAAAATATTTGAAAGCTAGTAAGGTTTTTGAAAGCTTAAAAATGTCAATTGTTTTTAGAAAACTATTTAAAAACATTAACATAAGAAAAAATAAATCTGCAAAATAATTTCAAACAGTAAAAAGTAAAAAGTGAACTTAATGAAAACCAGTAAATATTTTAAAATTAATATGGATTTTAGAAGCTTAAAAGTGTCAAATTTTGAGAAAACTATTCGAAAAGCATTTAACTTACGGACAAATAACACTGTAAATTTGAAAATATGCTTAATCAAAAGTATGCATAACGAAAACAAGTAAAATACTTGGAAGGTAAAAATAATGTCAAATTTTGAGGAATCTTTTCAATGTGGTCAAATAGTTTATAGAAAAGATATTTTGAAGATAGAAAACTATTTGAAAATCATTTAACTTGAGGGAAAATAAACC
This sequence comes from Agave tequilana, assembly GCA_038442645.1. Taxonomy (NCBI): domain Eukaryota; kingdom Viridiplantae; phylum Streptophyta; class Magnoliopsida; order Asparagales; family Asparagaceae; genus Agave; species Agave tequilana. The sequence continues at coordinate 667,599 of JAVJIF010000374.1, read as the reverse complement.
TGCAAAAAAATTACAAAAAGTATGTTTAATAAAAACAACTAAAATATTTGAAAGTTGTTTGGATATTTAAAAGCTTAAAAATGTCAAATTTTAAGATATATTTTCAATGTGATCAAATAGTTGATTGAACATATTTCTAGAAAACTATTTGAAAAACATTTAACTTAAAGACAAATAAATCTGTAAAAGAATTTCAAAAAGTATGCTTAATGAAAACAAATAAAATATTTGAAAGCCAATAGGGCCCTCTGAAAGCTTAAAATTTTCAAATTTTGAGAAATATTTTCAATGTGGTCAATTAGTTGCCACTCCTGCTAATTCTTGCTCCCTCTTGCCAAACAGTCTAAAATTGGTAAGAGGTAGAAAGTAATCATGAGGGGGGGAAATTGCCTAGAAACTCTAAAATAACATTCCTCAAAACCACCAAAAACCATCCAACTCCAGAGTTATTAATTCCGTCAAAGCCTTGAAATTATTCACTCCACCTTTCCCTCTATTACATAATAAATAATTTTACTAATTCTATATGTATCCAACCAAACTCCCAATCAAAACCTATTCATCTTAAAAGAATCATCATTTTCAACTCCCTAAACTCTTGTTGCAAACGCAACGGAAGATTTGATTTAATAGTTAGTTGATAAGTCTAAAAAATGTATGTTGTAATCTTAAATAATCTATGGTACAAAATATTTTAAATCTAACAAACTTTGAAGAAGTATGAAATTTAAAATTTTGAGAAAACTACCTGAAAATATTAGAGTCAAAAGAAATAAAAAACTGAAAAGAATTTTAATTAGTATGCTTAAAGAAAAAAATATGTTATAAAAATCTGAAAAATGTTTACTAATAAAAACAAAATTAAATTTTTAAAAGAATTTAAAAATATAATTAATAAAAAAATATAAGAAAATGGTTTTTGAAAGCATAAATGTCAATTTTAGAGAACTATTTGAAATATTAAAGACGATGAAACATAAATCTGAAAAAGAATTTCAGAAAGTAGCCTTAATAAAAATACAGGCACCTTAAGATTTTATAATTTATTGATAAGTATAAAAAGTTTTTGATAAGTCTAAAACAATTTTGTCTTATCGTCTTAAAGTAAGAGTTCTGGAAAGTAAAAAAGTTTTCAAACTATAGAAAGGCCAAATTTTCAAAAAAACTATTTGAAAAAGAATTTCGTAAAGTATGCTTAGTAAGAACTATAAAATACTTAAAATAAAAAATTGAAAAAAAATATGTTACTAATACAAACTATTAAGTAAATTTAAGGGCAAGGTTCAAAAAGTATGGTTACAAAGACTAAAATACTGTTCAAAACTAATATGGTTTTTGAAACATAAAATTGTCACCTTTTGAAATATATTCAAAAACAGTAAAGAAATATAAATTTGAAAGAGAATATCAAGAATTATACTTAATAAAAAAACTACAGATACTTTAATTTAAGATTTAATACTTTGTTGATACATCTAATAAGGTTTAGTTCTCATCGAAAGTAATAGTTGAAAGAATTATTTTGATAAAAATTCAATAATATAAAAAATTTCTAACTTCGAGAAAACTCATATAAATTACTAAAGCTAACAAATATAGATTTGAAAATAATTTCTAAGTTTAATAAAAATTATAAAGACTCTGGAAGTATAGAAATTTGAAAAAGAAGTTATTAAGAAATATAAGTAAATTTGAAAATATTTCTAAAAGCTCGCTTAATAAAAACTAGAACAGTATTCGTAAGCTAATGGGGTATTCAGAAGTATAGATGTCAAATTTTTGAAAATTATTTGAGAACATTAGAGTTAAGAAAAACTAATCTGAAAAATAAACTAAAAGGTAGAACTAATTAAGATAACAAAGTAAAATAGCTTGTTTGATAAGCTAAAAAGGTTTCAGTATGTTTTAAAAGATGTTATGTTGTCATCTAAAGTAGTAGATGAAAAACAATTGAAAGTTAAGAACGTTTCAAATATTATAGTAACTTAAGATTTTGAGAAAACTATTCAAACATTAAAGTCAAAAAATTTAAATTTGAAAAACATTTTTAAAAGTTTGCTTAATAATAACAATAGTACTATGAATATATATTTTAAACAGTAACTTACTCATAAAACGTTAAGTAAATCTGGAAAAAAAAAATTAAATGTATGTTTAGTAAAAAAAATATATAAGTTATGTTACAAAGATAATAAGGTTCTTAAAAGTATAAAAATGTCAAATTTTGATAAAAATATCAGAAAATTTTAAATTTGTCATATTATAGAACATTAAAGCTAAGAAATATAACTGATAAAAACATTCATAAAGTAAGTTGAATAAAAACTATAAATACTTTAAGATTTAATAGTTTGTCAATAAGTCCAAGAAGTTTTTGATAAGTCTTTACTCTGTCATCTAAAGTAATAGTTGATAGAAAATACTTTGAAAGAAATATAACTGATAAAAACATTCAGAAAGTATGCTGAATAAAAACTATAAATATTTTAAGATTTCATAGTTTGTCAACAAGTCCAAGAAGTTTTTGATAAGTCTTTACTTTGTCACCTAAAGTAATAGTTGATAGAAAATATTTTGAAAGCTCATAATTTTTCAGAAGGGTATAGAAATGACAACTTTGAGAACACTATTCAAAAACAGACTTCAAAACGTATGCATAAGAAGAACTATAAGATCTTCAAAAGTATAAAATTCTGAAGAAGTCCTTTACTAATAAAGTATATTTGAAAAATAATTTCTAAAGGTAAAGTTAATAGAAACTATTAAGTACTTTTCAAGGCTAATAAGGTTTTAAAAAGTATAAAAATGTCAAATTTTGAGAAAACTATTCGAAATAATCAAGGTTAAAATATATAATTTCAAAAATCATTTCAAAAGTATGTCTAGTTAAAACTAGATGATTTAACACATTGTCGATAAGCACAAAAAATCTTTAGACAAGTCTAAAATAAAGTATGCTGTCATCTAAAGTAAGGGATGATAGAAAATAGATTGAAAGCTATATAAATATTTTGAAAGCTAACAAGTGCATACTTCGAGTATATAAATATTTGACAATATAGTTTTACTAATAAAAACTACAAGTAACTTGAAAAATGAACTTCAAAAAAGTGTGGCTAATAAAAACTATAAGTACCTTTCATTAATATGGCTTTCAAAGGCTTTGAAAAGAAACAAACTTCATATTTTGGTAAACCTATTTCTAACTTTAAAATTAAGAAACATAAATTTGAAAAACAATTTCAAAGGTATACCTTATAAAAAATAACAAGGTTCGAAAAGTACTTTCAAATTTCGGGAAAACTATTCGAAAACATTAAAGTTGCAAAATAAAATTTGAGAAATAAGTTATATTCAAAATTTTAAAATTTTCAAAAAGTAATTCACTAATAAAAACCATAAGTATAAGTAAATTTGAGGAAGAATTCATGTGCTTAATAAAAAAGTTTAAGTACTGTTTAAAGCTACAAAGGTTTTCAAAAGTTCAAAATATCAAATTTACGTATGTGTCCACATAGATGGTTGTCAACAAGTCTACAGAGATGGTTGTCAATATGTCTAAAGATATCGAGGATGATATTGAATCAAGAATACAATGCACAAAATATATCCCGAGGGAGTAAGTTGATGACGCCTTGGGCAACAAGTTCTGATAAGTAATTATACGAAGGAAATATCCATTCTTATTAATAGCATTTGGTGTACTGGGTCAACTTTTTAGCACATCATGTATTCTAGTTGGAATAAAATTGACGCAACTCTCAGCAGCATGTTCAAACGAATAAAAATAAGTAGGATAAATGAATTTTCAGCAAGTCTAGAAGGTATGGATGACGATGTTGGATCCATATTCCAGGCACATAGAGCATGAGGAGGAGTATATGATTCTCAGTATCAAGAACCATGATCAACAGTGTGTAGGTTGTATGCTGTTAGTATATGTTGTCAATATGCCTAGACAGATGGACGATGATGTCAAATCATAACTAAATGAAACATCATAACTAAATGAACGTGCAGTAAATCAAGACTCAAGAATAAGTCGTTGATGTATCAAGTTCCAATAAGCAGTGACAAGGAGATTTTTTTACTGTAAGACTAAGGCGAAAGATGATGGTACTGTCATACTGGGTCAATTTTCAACAAGCACTATGGACGATAAGTTCAAATAGAATTAAAAGACTATGCACAAAAAGTTTGGATAAACAACAGTAAGAAATATACATCCTCAAGAAGTCCAAACAGGAGGGACATTGATACTGAATCAAGATTGAAATAGAGCATAATTGTGATGGAGTAAACTTGAGATATCGCAGCATTGAAGTTTCTGATAACTGCCAATAATTAAGCCTAACAAGATAGATGGTGTTGGATCAATTCTATAGCACACATGATGTACTCGTGAAAGAAGAATTGATGAGGCCCTTGGTTGAAAGTTGGTACGAGTGCCCATACATTACCCGTACATTAGCCACATATATAGATGTTTTCAGTGAAAAATGAGTTGACAGAAATGTTTAAAATTCAGAAAAATGCTTACGAAAGTCTAAAAATGACAAATTTCAAGAATACTATTTAAAAACATTACAATTAGGAACATTTCGAGAACATGAAAACTTTAAAAGCAAAAAATATCTATTTTGAAAAATACTTTAAAAGTGTGTTGAATTAAAAACTAATAAGTACCTTTAGATATAATAGTTACTTTAAGATTTAATAGTTTAAAAGGTGATACTTTTAGAATTTTCAATTTAAACAAACTAGCTGGAAACACCTCTTATCAATTACCATATAAACTATTTAGAATTTGCAAATAAAATAATATTTTATTGTTTTAAACAAGAAAACATATGGATTCTTCTATTACTGAGCTTGAAAATGATGAAATAAATGAGTAAGTAGGAGTTTGAAGTTGTAGAAAGCATTTTCATGTTCTTCAAGAACAATAATTTATTAGGTAATATATGTTGTCAAATGCCCATGCGCAGGAACAAAGGTGATGCGAACTGTATCAGGTTGACATGAGAAATAATAAGAAGGGAAGTTATGTTGCTAGTAGTAGCTTGTGATAGATGACATGAGGTATATGTGAATGGGAGTAGAATTGATGAACTTCTTGACATCAAGTTCATATAAACAAAATAAGTAGGATATACGCAATCTCACAAGTCTAAGGTAACAGTTAGAGATCTTGAATCAAAATTTAAGACGCATGTAACAAGATCATGCGGGAGTAAAGATGTCTCAGTATCAAAATTCCCATGATCAACAGTACGTGAGCAATATATTTTATCAGTAAGCCTGAATAGCTAGATGATATACCATGTCAAATGTTATCTAAAGTGCATATTCTGTACCCTTTAAAGAGTAGAAATGATGAAGCCCTCAATTCATGAGCCATAGCCAGGAAGTCCAAAAAGATGTATTGACACCAAAATAGGACTAAAAAATGTAAGAGGATGTCAAGAAGGAGCAGAAGCGACGATGCCCTTGGTATCAAGTTCAAATGCAGTAATGATAAGACAAATTGCATCGGTAGATGATTATATTGAATTATTTTTCACGAGAACGTGATGTATTCAAGTGGAAGTGGAATTAATGAAACTTTGACACAACTTCAAGCTAATAGCATAAGGAGGACCTAAGCAATCTCAGTAACTCTATATGATGGCGATATTGGATCAAGATTAAAGGCGGTATAACATAATTATAAGTGAGTGAATTGATAATGTATCTCGATTCAAGATTCCATGATTAACAATTAGTATGCAATTTAATTGTAAGCAAATGAGATGGATGATAATAGGACATAAATGTCTACAGCACAAGCAATGTACCCGTGAGAGAGTAGAATTAATGAAACCCCCTCGGTGTCAAGTTGGGAGTACTGATACATGGGTCGCACACTTGTCAGTATTTCCAAAAAAAATGATGTAATGAAAAGGGGAGTTAATAGAAAATATTTTACAAACTATGTTCATCTAAAAAGTTCAAAATGAAAATTTTGAGAAAACTATTTGAAAATGACAAATTTCAAAAAATATCTATTTGAAAAGAACTTTGAAAATGCTCAAAATGTTAAGCACAACGATAATGATTTCGATATCAAAGTTTCCAATGGGTAACGGTAACGCAAATTGTCGCTAAGATTAAAGAGATAGATGATGTTACCAGAAAAAATGTCTCAAGTGCAGGCCATGCACCCATGATAGCAGGATGAAGCCCGAGGGGTCAAGTTAGGATATACTCCTATATGGGTCATTTACATATGAGTGGAAGTAGAATCAAGAACCTCTCAACATCAAGTTCATATGAATAACAGGAAGTAGGATTACATGCAATCTCAGAAGTAAAGGTACAGATAGTAATATTGAATCAAGATTAAAGGCGCATGTAGCTTAGTTATGAATAAAGATGTCTCGTATCAACACCATAATCAAAGTCACAATTCTTCATTACAATAGAATGTTGTTAAAATAAGTAAAGGCTATTTCTTAATAAGACGGAAAAAACTCAAAACGTAAATATGAGCAAGCAATTGGGCCATAACTATTTAAGTGAACCATCATGTAAAAGAGCAATAGAAAATAATTTAAGTTTTAATTGATACCATGAGCACAACAGCATTGGATGACTTTTCTTTTCTTCATTTGATGGCCACAATTCAGGCTGAGGTAGTGCAAATGGCAGCTTCTCAAGCAGCCAACACTCAGGTGGCAGCATAAGGGAGTGTTGTCTTCTCAAATACAAAGGACAAAACAAGATCAAATGTATAAAAATGAAAATAAAAGCGAGGATCAAAACTAAAGATGCACAAACTACAAGCACTGCTACTACTGTCTAGACATAACTAGAGTTAAGAGATACTCTCACATGACAGACATAGAAATAGTAATGCCTCAATATTGCAACCACATCCTTTGATACAATAAGCACATGCAACAAACTACCAGTAATAAACATAAAGAGAGGAGACGGGAGAAGAACTTCAAGTAAAATGAATCATAAGGATGAACTATTGACTAAAAGCATTTGGAAACTGAAATTTAGGTCAAAGTGCCTGATAGCATTTTGTGTGAAATAAAAGAAAAGAGAAATCGATAGCATTTTCCATAAGAATAACTAGCTCAGAGATTTGCAGATCTAAATTTCAACACATTTATAAGAATTACTAGGAATAGAATATAAGCAAATACAACAGGATGAACTAGATGTCTAAAAGTCATATTGGGAGAGGCAAGCATTTATATATGCAGTATATATCACAGACCATGAATAGACATTGTTTCAGTTATACCGATGAAGAAGCAATGGCTTGCCTTACCTCAAATGAGAGGCAATTGAAATGATGACGTAACTCCATTCGCACCTTCAGCATGTCTTGCTATTTTCCCAGCATGACATGGTGTTATCATATTCAGCACCAAATGGTGATACATTCCACATGAACTCAAATTCCACAATAGAGAGTGGGAAAACTAATATCAGAAATTGATATTAACTGACATCTTAGTCAAAGTACCTAACTGTCTTTTGGTGAAAAAAGAAGAGAAATTGATAACATTTTTCCCAAGGGTAACTAGCATAGATCACCTGCACATTTAATATTTCAAGATATTTATCAAACTAGCTAGGAAATAGAATATATACAAATACAACATGATTAAGAAGCAAGTGTTCAATTGTCTTATTCAATAGAAGAAAAAATGAATCAAACTTATTCAATTAAAGCAAAAACTCAAAAATTCTAGTTAGAAATTTATTTCCCTCAAATAAAAAGAAAAATGTAGAATAAAACATATTTGCAGGCAGGATTGAAATTCACGAGAGAAATGTGTCCTTTCATTGTCCACCAAGGTACGGCAGTGCATTTCCTCATGTTGCACTGCCCTCATGTGCATTGCCCAACTCTCTTCCATTTATTTCTGCAGCCCCTCTCTGAAAGTAACTAGCTTACATAGTAAACTCTCTAAATTAATGGGCTTGAAACTAAATGTGCAAAAACTTCTCTCTATTTCAGCTGGATCAAACTCATGATCAAACTCCATGCCAAAATTGCTCATAGTTAGAAGGAGAACCCATCTCCAAGACAATAAAACAAGGGGAACGCATCCCATGTAAAAAATCACACTAACATGAATAAAACAAAAAAAAAACAACAGAAGCACTACAAGCTGAAAGCTATTGTATATCACGATCAAAAGTAATCAATCAAACCCATGAAGAAATTGGAAAAGAATAATTAATCATAAACACCAGAAACCCTAAAAAATTAAGAGGTATTGTGTATCTCACGTCTCTGCAATGAGGTAAAATTCTGGTAATCATTTTTTGTTTTCAAAATCAAAACGAAGCCATGATCAGAAAGAATAAAACTTGAAAATAAAGTCAAAAACAGCAAGTAGCATTTTTTTTAATGAAATCCTTGCGAGAATTTCCACGATATAACAAGAATCCACATCAAAATTTTAATCACAATTCTCAAAAGAGAGAACAACATCTAACAGTGCAGGATACAATTCACATCAACAAAAAAATTGCAGACTTCTCCCTAATTCAGCCAAAATTGCTCACACTTGAGAAGAAGAATCCATCTCTGAGAAAGTATATAGAACAAGGGGAAGTTGCCCATGTAAGAATTTGTAGTAATATGTATAAATAATAAAGGAGTAAAGTAGAAAGCAATACAAGCTGAAAGCTATTGTATTATCATGATCAAAAGTATATAATCAAGCCAATGAAGGAAAAAGAAAAATAACTCATAACACCACAAACCCTAGAAAAGAGACTGCATTCCAAATAATCTCCATCATTTTTTTTTCAAAATTAAAGGTTCAAAATTCAGAACGAATCTATGAGCAAGAACAAAACTTGAAAGAAATAAATAAATAAATAAAGACAACAAGTAGCAATTTTTTAATCAAATCCTAGCGAGAATTTCCAGGGGACAATAAGAACCCACATCAAAATTTTCATTACAGTTCTCATGTTGCACTGCCCTCATGTGCATTGTCTCTCTGCAACTCTCTCTCATTTATTTATGCTGCTCCTCTCCCAGAGCCCAAAGAAAGTAGCTAGCTTACATTCTCTAAATTAATGGACTTGAAAACTAAATTTGCAGATACTTGTCTCGATTTTCAGCCGGATCAAACTCATAATCAAATTCCATGCAAAATTTGCACGTAATTTAGAAGGAGAAAGGATCTCTGAGACAATAGAACAAGGAGAACCTAACCCATGTAAAAAATCACACTAACATAAATAAAACGAAGGAAAAAAAACATGGAAACCAATAAATATGAAAGCTATAATATTATCATGATCAAAACTAATTAATCAAACCATGAGAAAAAAGAAGAAGAAGAAGAAGAACCACTCATAAGTCAAAACACCAGAAAACTAGAAAATTAGAGAATGTGTATCTCACATCTGTACAATGAGATAAATTACCATCAACCTTCTATTCAGATTAAGGATGGTAATTTAAAGAAACCCCATGAACGATATTAAAACTTGAAAATAAAATTAAAAACAACAAGTGGCATTTTTTTAATAGCATCCTTGCGAGAATTTCCAGGGAACAACAAGAACCCACATCAAAATTTTCATTACAATTCTCAAGGAGAGAACAACATCTAACAGTACAGGAAAGAATTCACATCAAAGCATTAAACAAGACCGCCACCGATTGCTATAAACCCAACTAATGTAAAATTTAACACCAACCGTATTAAAATAGAAAAGTGTTTAGAAAAAAGATGTAATAATTTATCGCCATGGTAATAATAATTAAATTAACCACAGAAAACTCGACTCGACTCGACTCTAGATCGAATCAAGAAATTCTAGTTCTCTTATCTGACGGCACAATGGAAAGAAGCCCTTGCGGGTTGCGACTCCCACCGCCCTCCTCTTGGACGGCCTCGGCTTACTCGGCGCCGGCAGAGAAAGAGAATTAAACTATAAAGAAAAGGAGATCCTTAATCAAAGAAGAAGAAAAAGAAAAGGAAAGAGAAGGGTGTACTGACCTAGAATTTGGATCGAGGTTGATTCTTGATTCCACCATCGTTGTTCTCGTTTCTTGCGCCATTGATCATCGCAGCATCGTTGAAGAGAGGAATTGAGGCCGATGATCTCTTCGGCCTCTTGATTCCGGAATGATTCTCACGGGGGAGAGATAGAGGCGGCATTGATCGAAGGGAGGAGAGAGGGAGCAGCGGCCTTGATTGGGGTGAGTGGCAATTAGGGCTCGGACTAGGGTTACGTTGAGAAGGGAAAGGACTAATGGAGAATATGGGAGGAAATAAAGCTGAAGTTCTTTCTCTTGAGGGGAGAGAGATATTTAAAGCTAATCACACTCTCTCCCCTCTCTCGTTCGTCTCTCCCCCCCCCCCCCCCGCCCCCAGTTGCGCGGGTGTCATTAAGCAACTAATAACGACTCTGTCTCTCTCTAATAGCGGCCACGCGTGGACTTTAAGTCCAATGGAAATATTGTTTGACCTTTTTCTAATATAGACAGATCAGATCGCAGCCTAAATCCGCTTACCATTACAGTGGAGGATCCTTACAAATTTGCATATGTGCCCAAGTTGCCAACTGGTGTCCAACCATTAAGAACCTAAATAAAATAAATAAAATAATGTAAATATGACTAAATAATCTATACACGAATAGAAAGAAAAACTAAGTTAATTCGAACCAAGTAAGCTTAATCATTTGAATACTAGAAAAAATGTCCTTGTCAATCACATGAAGTATTTTAAATTAGAATTTTCGTAATTTATACATGTGTGCGTACATACATACATTTTTTTCCATAGGCATTTCGCTGCACCCCCTGTGTCAAATCGTAATTAAGAAAAAAAAACTCAACTTTTTAATTTTGTTCGCTTCAATTATCTCCTTTTTTAAACCAATCACGTGTGCCCACATGTCAAGTGTAGAAGCACTCCTCAGTGGCGAAAGATGCAAATGCCCTTGCATTAATCGCTTCGAAAAAGTGGACCGCTTTGAAAATGCGAATTACTAGTATATATAGGACAACGGCCAGGATCACAGTCCTCATAACAATGCACTATTTCGAAGGACTGCGACCATGATCGCACTCCTCACAAAAGTGTCATATTTCTGTGACTGCGACCATGATGCATCCCTCACAAAAATTTATGTTTCTGAGTCTTTATAGTACTGCGATCATGATCACAGTTCTCTTTATTAAGACATGTTTCTGAGTTTAATAGGAATGCCACCATGATTGAAATCCTCTTTATGATGCCTTATTTTTGAGTCCTTATTAGGACTGCGATCATGATGGCAGTGCAGTCCTCTCAAAAAAATAAATTTCCAACATATAATTAGACTGCGACAATGATCACATTCCATGCAAAATATCCTAATTTTCAATTAATTAAAAGACTGCGATCATAGTCGCAGTAGGATTGCAACCATAGTCAGTCCTGGTCGCGGTCCTCACATAGAACTACGATCATGAGTCACAATCCTCATTCAGTATCGTTATCATCAACAGACCTCCGTTCACCGACATCGAATGTTCCCCAATACTCTCCAGATCTAAATACCACATCGATCATAAACACAAAAAAAAAACTTATTGGAGCACGAACAAAGGAGATCTGCAAAAAGGTCAATCCCAAAAAAAATTGGTCTGGGGGCTCCGCCCCCTAAGATCCCAGGGAGCGGCTCTCTGCCCCCTTCCAGCCCCCACAGTGACCTGATCGCGCAGGCCGATATGCGAATTACTCTGTATCGGAGTCAAGGTTGAGAGGAGAGTAACGTCGGGGGTGATGAGGAAAGGTAAAAGAGGAAAAAATATATAAAAAATGATGGTTGGGAGGAATTAGTTTATACTGACATGGATGAGAGTGTACCGAATCAAATTATGATGTTAACTTTTTCTAATTATGAAGCAAAGTAGATGGTTATTGCGAAATTTTTGTAACCACTTAATGCATAGGTCAAAATGTCTAGAGTGGCGTGATTTTTCATTATTAGTCTAATTTGAGTATGTAAATCAAGATGAACGATTTGATCTTTCATTTGGTGGCCCATCTCAGAGTTCTCACGAAGCTTTGTTAAGAACCGTTTTCATATGATATATACATAAACACGCGCGCGCGCGCGCACATATACGTATATATATACACACACACACACACACATATACGTATATATGTGTATATACGTATATATATATGTATGTATATATATATATATATATATATATATATATATATATATATATACACGTGTATATATATATATACGTATATGTGTGTGTGTGTGGGTAAAAGTGTCCCTAGTAGGTCTTCTTAGATTACAATCTAAGGGGGTGGCTTAAAACTCTAACATCCTGATTTCTTTTCACGATCTGACCGCACATTATCATCGTCATGTTCTAAGATGCACACATATAAAAAATTAAGTGATTTGTAGTTCGTTTACTCATTGATCTAATATTTATTCTACTGTTAAAAAATCGTCAGTGCTTGAACCCAAAAAAATAGAGTAAACTCCAAATCATGTGAAATTTTATATGTGCACATCTTAAAACATGAAGATGATAACATCCGGTCGTATCGTGAAAAAAAATGGGATTTTGGAGTTTTACGCCACCTTCTTAGGTTACTATTAGGAACACTTTGCCCTATATAAATATTAAAACGCAAGTTCCAGGATATCCCAGAGCGCTCCATTGTGCTACAGATAAATTTGCGTTGTGGTTATTCAGCCTCCAAACTAATCCCTTAGGTGTCCAGAGGGCGAATCGAGCCAGCGTTTACTGGGAGAAAACCCAGTGTCTTACCGACCAACCCGCCTCAGGGAGGCCTCAACCCCGTGACCACTTGGGAGCAAATCAAGTTATCAGGCCACTAGGCCAGTGTGTGTGTGTGGGGTTCAATGTTCCTAGTAGCTCCTTAGATTATAATTTACGGAGGCGGCCTAAAACTCTCCATTATTATGATATTTATGTCTTAAATATAGAAAATCAGGCAGTTTGGATATTTTTTAACCATCAATCAAGTGGTGTCATTTGTTCTATTATTAAAAATCGTTCATTTTGTAACCATTAGATGAATGAATAAAAAGTATCAGCAGTGCATGATTTTTTAGACACAATTATTTTAGGATATGTAGATCAAATGGATGGAGTGGATCATCCTCAGAAATGCTCCATTGTGGATTTTTAGGTGGCCTCCTCAGATCGTAATCTAAGGAGACCTGCTAAGCGTATGTTTCTCATATATATATAGGGTGGTGTGTGTGTGTGTGTGTGTGTGTGTGTGTGGTGTGCGTGCGCGCGCGCGCACGCACACACATATATATATACTATATACATATACATATACATATAATATATATATATATATATATATATATATATATATATATATATATAATATATATTATATATTATATATATAATATAGACACACACACACATATACATATATACATAAATATATATATATACCTATACAACACACACACATATATATACGCGCGCGCGCGCGCGGAATATTTTGCTACAATCACCGACTTGCTTCATAAATAGAAAAAACTCAACGTCATAATTTGATTCGCTACAACCTCATCCACGTCAGCATAAACTGATTCTTCTAATCATAACTTGTTTATATATTTCATTCCCTACTTTACCCTTCCCCATTGCCCTGACGTTGCTCTCCCGTCTGTTTTCCATTAATTTAAAAAGGGAAAAACTTACAAAAAAGTGAAGAGAAATTACAAATAATAAAATAAAAAATTACAAGTGTTCTCTTCTGAGTTTCTGGAAAATGTGCCAGTGGGAGTCTAATTAGCGCGCGATCACTTTGTCTCGTTGATGATGCGAGCGTTCAGTCTTCAAACACTAATATTTGAGAATTTTCTTCTCGTCTGATTCCGAAAATTCCTTTAAGAGCAGAAGATCATAGGAAATTAGTACCCTGAGTTAGATAACTAGGTCTCTTAAAGCTTAAAAGTTAGAGAATGATCTCTTGATTTGCCAAATCTCAAGAAAGTAGCAGAGTTTTCTCTTCTTAACTCAAGAAGTTTTGCTTCTCAAAATACACCTTCGAGCTCAATAATAATTGAGCTATTTATAGGCTCGCAAGGGGTGTAACTGCCCCTATAATTTAGCGTGATTGACAACAAATATTAGCCTCGCACGAGGCTCAGACAAGCTCAACGAGAGACTAGAAAGCTTCATGTGAAGCTAAATGCAAGCCTCGCGTGAAGCTAGATAGGTTCGCGCGAGCTTATTAATAGTCGTTTGACTTGGCTGCCTCCACTTAATGTGGTGTAACTGCCCACTTAAAGTGGCATTAACCCACAAAGTAATAGGATTAACCTACTAATTAAATGGTCAATTAATGATCTGAAAAGCCCACAGCGGAGCTGAGTAAAGCTTCAGGCGAAGCTATCACAATGCTTGAGGCGAAGCTAACACAAATGATCATTCATGAATTTTGCATATTATTTACCATAACCTCACATTTAAGCATTGCTTTGTAATTATATTTTGCTTAGTAATGTGCATGCGTCCATAAGTAAAAGAAGATAGAAAGAAGACCAAAGAAGCCCAAAAATCCAATGAAATTCAGAGATAAAGTCAATCTTAACTGGAGATAAGGAAGAAAATTAAGATAAATTTAGAATTGTTAATTACTTATTCTCCAAATTAAGGATAAAGGATATTCTTAGAATATCCACAGTTTAAATAGAGATTCTGAGAATATACCTATTAATGAACGGACGAGATGAAGTCACACAAGAAAACGTAGCCTAATCAGAGGATAAAATATCGCGGCCCCTCCTTTATTGCCGTGAAAACGCGATAGTTCCTGGGCCATTGGATGAGCATTTTCATGTGTAGTTGTGTGCCGTTGGATCACTGGGATTTTTACTATAAATGCAGATGTAGAGACAAAGGAAAAACGAGCCATCTCAGATTCAATTAGAGATCAAGAATTAGGGTTTTCTTTAGGTTCTCTCTTCCAAATTTTACTTTTTATTTTCTAGTTTTTAGTTTAAGAGTGATTTTGTGAGAAAAAAGGAGCGATTGTACTTGAAAGGTGACAATTCAATACAAAGGTTTAGTTTTCTCACATTTTTTCTCTTTTTGTTGTTTAATTATTTATTATTTCATGCACTCTTTTCATATCACATGCTTTGTTTTATTTCAATTATGAGTAACTAATTCTTTTATTGTTTGCTAATCTATCACCGCCACTAACATCTAATGCTTTGATAACCCGATTGAGTCTTCTGCATACCTAATTCCAGCCTTGCAAAAGCGAGTTTTTTTTAGGGCACATGAGGATGGGTAATTAAATTGATTATTTGCTAATACTTTTCAATTGTCTTTCTTATTCTATGCTTGATTAGAAATCCTGATAGTTTAATGTTAAACTTTGATTAGAGTTATTTCAAATAGAATTTTTTTTCTGTATTATTTGCCTTGCTTGGATCTTGTATGCAATCGGGCTGAAAGTTTGACTTTTGATCAAACTTCCCAAATAAGACTGAAATAAGATTAATTAGTAGTAATTGTACATAGAAGCTATGTAATTCTACTCCTGGTTCTTGTAAACCCCGTTTTCTTCCTATTTGGGCCCTATTCAACTCTTATAAGTATTAGTCCAGGTCAACCGGGGCTGAAAGTATAACTTTTTATCAAACTTCTCAATTAATATTAGAAATAAGGTTAATTAGTAGAATTATACATAGAAACTTTGTAATATTACTCTCAGCTCTTGAAAATCACGTTTTCTCCCCTTTGGATCCTATTTGACTCTTATTAGGCCTAATTCACAATCAGGGTTGAAAGTTTGGCCTTTGCTCAAATTTCCCAATTAAGACTGGAAATATAATTAATTAGTAGTAATTATACAAAGAAATTATGTAATACTATTCCCGGCTCTTGAAAACCTCATTTTCTTCTAATTAGGCCCTATTCGTCTCTAATAAGGCCTAGTTCGGACCAATCGGGGCTGGAAATTTAACTTTAATCAAACCACCAAATTAAGACTAGACATAAGATTAATTAGTAATAATTGTATATAGAAACTATGTAATTTTAATCCGGCTCTTGAAAACCACGTTTTCTACTCGTTTGTTCCTTATTTAGCCTTTACAAGGCACAATTTATGCTAATGGGGCTGAAAGTTTTAATTTTAATAAACTTCTTATTTAAGACTAAAAATAGGTTAAATAGTAATAATTGTACATAGAAACTATGTAACATCACTCCCGGCTCTTGAAAACCACATTTTCTCCTTATTTGTTCCCTATTTGGCTCTTATAAGACATAATTCAGGCCAACGTTGCTGAAAGTTTGGCTTTTGGCAAAATTCATAATTAAGATTAGAAAAAAATTTAAATTATAGTAACTGTACATAGAAACTATGTAAATACTCCTGGCTCTTGAAAACCATGTCATATTCAAAACTTGTACGGCTTAGTTCGGGCCATCACGGCTTACAATTTGACTTTTCGTCAAACTTCTCAATTAAACTAGAATCAAGGTAAGCTAGAAGTTATTGTACATAGAAACTATGTAACACTACTCTCGACTCTTGAAAATCACGTTTCCACCCGTTTAGGCCATATTCAGAATAAAGCCTAGTTCAGCCAATTCGAGGTTGAAAGTTTGACTACTGGTGAAACTTCCTAATGAAGACAAGAAATAGTGTTTATTTGTAGTATTTGTACATAGAGCTATGTAATACCATTCTCGGCTCTTAAAAATCACATTGTTTACTTTTAGACCTATTCAGCTCTTATAAGACCTAGTTCAGACCAATCAGGGCTGAAAATTTGGCTAACAGCTAAAAATCGCAATTAGCACTAAAAATAAGGTTCATTAGTAATAATTATACATAAAAATTATGTAATATTACTCTCGGTTCTTGAAAACCACGTTATCTACTATTTTCGACCCTATCCCGCTCTTAAAAGGCCTAGTTCAGACCAATCGGGGTTGCGAGTTTGGCTTTAGGTCAAACGTCATAGTTAAGATTAGAAATAAGGTCAATTACTAGTAATTAATTATAAATAGAAACTATGTAATACACTCGACTCTTAAAAACCACATTTTTCTCAGTTTGGGCCTTATTCAGCTCTTGTAAGGTCTAGTTCAGGCCAATCGAAGCTGAAAGTTTTCTTGGCCCAGAGGCCTTTCACTCTAGTTTTGATGATGATTAGCTCATGTAGTTATAGTTTACTAATAATCTTGTGATATTTAGTTTCAGATATTTGATCAAGATATTATTAGGTGATTAGCTTCAACAAAGATGTTTTGGAGCTTTCACATGGTGATTCAAGAGCTCGAGCGTCAAAGTGAAAATACACCTAGAGGGGGGTGAATAGGTGTACGGCTAATCTAATGAACTAAATACGGAAATTAAAACTAAATTGCAACAACACTTAATGCAACCAACAAGTGTAGCCGAATTCCCGGTGAAGGGCTCTGGACTAACTCCTCTTGATTCCTCTGAATAAGAGTTGAGGCGCTATATGAAGCTCTCGTGCTTAAGCACAAGTGAGGCACACACAAACAAGCCAAGCATATAATATATGAATGAGCAATATGAAATGATGTAAGACACAATAGTAAAGAGAGAGAGAGAGTCAATGGATCAAACGCAAACAACAAGATTTGTTTCGAGGTTCGAGCCACTGCTCTACGTCCCCGCCTTCACACAGAAGGATTTCCAATCCACTAACTTTGTCCACACAGGACTCCCACACATGGAACCTCCACTGAGGATTTGGGGCAATACAACCTGGAGTACACAACTCCTCTCTCAACCGAATACAACCTCTCACTAGAGGCAACACAAACACCACCTCACATAAGAGGGGTAGGCACTTAGCCAAACAACCACAATCCACCCCTTCACTAAGAGGGATACAAACCAATCTCCACCTCTCACTAGAGGAAGCCAACCACAACTTTCAATATCACCTCACAATAGAGGGATACCAAATCAATCACCTCTCACTAGAGGGATATCACAATGATGGAAGGTTAACAACTAGGTGGTATATCTCAACCACAAACAACTTCTTCCACAAAATAAAGATCCTAATAGATAGGATAGAATGATATGACTCAAGTGTGGAAAATCAAGATGTTGGAAAACAAATCACAAGGAAAAATACTTGGGAAAACAACTTAGTATTTGGTAGAAATGAAGAACAAAGCAAATATCCCAAATCTATATTTTTTTTTGATTTTTCCAACTCTTGAAAATAAATAAAGAATGACCTTTAAAACCAATAAACTCTTTTGAAAATAATCTTTTAAAAACACTAGAGAGTAAGAAATTTTTGGCTCAAAAATTCTTCGAGAAAACCAACTCCAAATGGGGTATTTAAAGGCCCCAATAAAAACTAGCCGTTGGGGCAATTTTTCAGCCCAGACGGCTGTCAGTCGACCGGCTCGGTCGACCGCCAACGGTCAAAAATCTGACCGTTGGAGCCTCGATCGACCGGCTCGGTCGACCGCAGCCTGGAACAGAGAGCAGAGCTCTCTGCCGGTCGACCGACCCGGTCGACCGGGGCTTTCCAGAGAGCAGAAGCTCTCTGGCGGTCGACCGTCCCGGTCGACCGGCCCTCCAGCCAGAGCTGGCATGCACGGCTGTGCACGTCGGTCGACCGACTCGATCGACCGACTCCTTGCTCGGTCGATCGACCCGGTAGATCGGCAGAAGCCAGGACAGAACTAATATAGGGATTGAAATGTTGACTTTTTATCTTAAATAAAATCCCACAAAATCTCTAAAAATTCACAAAAATAAGTTCGTATTATCTTTGATATACAAACTTGTTTGAGTTAAAATCAAATCAAGTTACAAACATTTTGAACTCTTTTTGTGTTATGGAAATTTTACCGAAAACCAAAATCCGTATTTTCCAAAACTTGGATTTTTGAATTGAAAATTCGTTTTGTCCAAAACTCATCCAAATACAAAAACATGATACTTAAACAACTTTTAGGTATGTTGTATATGGATATAATCCAATATACATGAAACATATATATATATATATATATATATATATATATATATATATATATATATATATATATATATATATATATATCAATGTTTTTGACTTAAAATCCAAAAGTAAGTTTTGTTAAAACACAAAACTCCAAACACATGAATAGGCATATCAAATTAAGTTTGTTTAAGATATGAAGCATACTTGTATATAGAACATATCTAATATACATTTAAACACTGTAAACTTGTATTGATACTATCTATTCATAAAAACCAAGATCGGTTAAACCAAAATCGAAAACCAATAAACCAAAACATGAAACTTAAACACGTGTGTGTGTTGTGAACTTGAGCATACCACACTATCTAATCTTTACACATGGATCTAAACAAAAACTAAACTATGTACCGAGGTCTTCTTGTAGAGCGTCGTCTCCAAGTCGACTCGATCCAAATCGTGATCCATCGAGCTTGACTCCAACGAGTGCTATATATGAACTTGACGCTTGGGCTCTTGAATCACCATGTGAAAAGCTCCAAAACATCTTTGATGAAGCTAATCACCTACTAATATCTTGGTTAGAATATGAAACTAAACATCACAAGATTATTAGTAAACATAACTACATGAGTTAATCATCATCAAAACAAGAGTGGAAGGCTCTGGGCCAACAATCTCCCCCTTTTTGATGATGACAAAACTCATGGAGTTATATATGCATGGATTAAAGTTAAGCTTCAAAGAAGCTCCCCTTAACTCATGCATAGCAATAAGCAATAGATATATGCAATGAATAGTAAAAATGAAAATGCATAGATATGCATAAAACGAGCTTTTGATACCAAATAAAAACATGCTCTTGATACTAAACATGAAATGCATCAACATGCATAAAACAAGCTCTTGATACCAAATAAATTATTTCTTTTTCATAAACATGTTCTTAAATAATGCTCTTGATACCAATAAAAAATAATACCAATAAAAAACAAACTATGTTCTAGATACTAGTATTCATGCTCTTGATACCAATATCAACAAAACATAAAATAAACTTTCTCTTGATACCAATATGAAAACATGCATATAAAACATGCGAAACATGCATATAAAAGATGCATATAAACTCAAATACTTCTCCCCCTTTTTGTCAATCATCAACAAAGGGGTGAAATCAAAATCAATATGATACCAATTAAAAAAATATATCAATGTAGTGCATTATGATACCAATTGAAAGTGAACACATCAACAAAAATTTTAAGAAATGCCAATTGAAAGTAAATGAGGCATTGAAAACAAATCTTAAAGAAACCAATCAAAATTTTGATACCAAAATGAAAGATATATAGATAATCTTGATTCCCAATTCTTTCTTGATACCAATTGAAGGTAAACAAATAAACATCTTGATACCAATTGTAAGTATTTTTTATTTTGAACATATGATACCAAATTAAAAATCAATATTAATTTTTCAATCATTCTTCATCATAAAGTATGGGAGTGAAAAGCCAAGGTAAACAAAATACCAATTGAAAGATGAAATACGAGTTTTCTCCCCCTTTATGAAATACCAAATAAAACGATGCATAAGCTTATTATAAGATACCAATTGAAAAGTAATCAATGAAAATATGATAGTCATTAAAAATCAAGCTTAGCATAATCAAAATTTGTGCTTAATGATATAGAGATATAATAAGCACAAATAAGACATATATATATGTATGAAATAGTAGATACCAATCGAAATTGATACTATTTGAAGAATAAGCATACATATATAAAAACATATATATGAGTATACAAAAAGAAGTGTCAATATTGATACCAATTGAAAGGATCCAATGATACCAATTGAAACAATAATAAGATCAAGTGTATAACTCATATTTCCTACCACCCATTTCATGCACATGTTTAAATGGATTTTCAATGATAAGCATACAAGGCTTGGTCGCCCAACGAACCGCCCTTGAATGGGTAGGAGTTTTCAAAAATAGATTTAAAAATATAGTATGTTTGAAAAACTCTACCATAATGAAGAATACCGTAACTAGTTATATGAAAAACTTGTAAACTAGTCGAAATCCTTTAAGTAAGGAATAAAACAAAATTATATTTTATGAAAAACATGTAAATCACATGATCATTTAAACACTCAATGGTCTATAAAGAATATATAGTCTCATGAAAATAAAACATTTGAAAACATAAAATAAAGTGAGTGTATAAGTGTTATGTGAAACATATTATCATGAAAATAGGCAATCAAGCTCAAAATTCCTTAAAACATGAAAATCATCAAAACTAGAATTCTTCAAAGGTATATGTATCTCATGTACAAACTAGAGTATACATACATATCCAAATATAAACGAGTCCACAAAAGTATATGCATGAAGGCAAGTGGCTCAAGGATGTATATGTATATCTAATAGTTTAGATAAGATGGACATATACATGAAGTTAAACATAAACATGAAAAACATGTACAATATGGGAATACAAGTCAAAATGTTTGAATCATCAAAACTAGATTATACTAATACATCTAATGAGTACAAATGAGCGTACAAGCACAAATATATATAATAGTCTATACGTGACTCACTACATGTACAAGTATATATTCTAGTTTTAATGAAAACTAACATTCAAACAAGTAATCAAAACATGAAGCATCAAAACAAAAACTCATAAACATACATATGATCATTATGTATATGCTCATGCATAGATCTAGGACATACACATTAGTTAAAACAAATGTGAGAACACAAAGATATAAATCCATATTAAACATGGGTGTCTCAAATAACTAATCATGTATAACACTAATCTAATAAACATGGCATATGACATAATGAATATTAAAACATGACATGCTATAAATAAATAATCTAAAGACATGCTATAAATAAATAATCTAAAAACATGCAAACATAAATGAGGAGTAAGAGATAGTTACCAAAACCATGAAGGCAACTCTCCATGTCTCCAAAACGTGGTGGTTTTCCCACCAAACTCCCCTTGAAAGTGATGCATCCAGATAGTCCTCTTTTAAGCTCAGAACGCATCCACCTCAAGGCACCATCACTCTCATGTCATGCGAGAGCCAACACCTACATCAAATACAATAGGGGTGGTCTTTGGTACCCATACTCTTTTGGGTCCATAGGGGTTAGTTCCTTTCCTAACCCAAACAAATTTAGTTGCTAAATTTACATTATGTATCTTATCATAGCAAAATTTAGTAAGGTGACCCTTACGTCCACAATGTGTACAAGTGTACACATGAGCATACATAGCATTGTGTACATGAGCATGCGAAGCATGTGTATGCCGTGGTTTGTGTGCATACATAGAAGGAACTTGTTTCTTTTGAAACAAAGATTCCAAACGTGTGTGGTTCAAAGCACAATGGCTCAAAGTGAAGCTCAAACAATTCACACTCTTCTTTAACAAACAAATATCATTATCAATCCTAGAAGAAGAGGTGCATGCAATAGGTGAGCTAGGTGAAGCTACACTAATATGGCAAACATGTGAATCAATATCAATTTTCAAAGATTCATTTTTCTTTAAACAAACTTCTAAATCCTTTGAAATTGAAGCAATTTTTATTTTCAAAGAATTATTCTCTTTTATAACAAAATCAAGTTTTGAAGACAAGTTTTCATTTTTCTTCAAAACATCACTGCAATCATTTTTATTTTTCAAAATCTTATTTTCATTCAAAACAAGTTCAAGTTGGGTTTTCAAGGAGACACACTCATTTGAAAACTCAACCTTCTCTTGTAAAGCCAATTCAAGTTTTGAAAACAAATCCTTATTTTCTTTTGTTAACTTGCAAGTTTTCTTTTTCAACACTTTATATTTTTCAAGGAGGTTCTCACAAACAATAGATAACTCTTCATTTAATGCATCGGCATCCATACTATCAAGATCATCAAATGAAGAGCTTGCACTATCTAGTTGAGTGTCCGAAAGTACCTCAAGGGAGTCATTCTCTTGGACAATGTAGCATCGTTGTTCGGATTCATCCTCACTAGATTCATCCTCCATTTGAATAGGCAATTGAAGCTTGGAGGAGGTCAACATATTCCACACTGCAAAGGCAGAATCACAGTTAGAAACCAACATAAGATATTCTTTATTAAGCGTGCTTCTAAGTGCCTCAAGGGTTTGTGCATTGGCCTCTATATGATTGCTATTACCAAGATAGGATTTCTTGGTAGCGGCAAGGAAAACATGCAAGCTTAGGGTTTTCAAATACATGACATCCTAAATTTCCACATGTCAATGTTGGAGACATCAAACATGGGAGGTGTCAAGCAATCCATGAGTGTGTGTAAACAAGATAGATGTGCAAATGTAAACTAGATTAGCAAAACAAAGATCACACTCCTAGGTGGTTAAGCCAAATATCAGGAGCGTAGGCTCTGATACCAATTAAAAGTACACCTAGAAGGGGGATGAATAGGCGTACGACTAATCTAATGAACTAAATACGTAAATTAAAACTAAATTGCAACAACACTTAATGCAACCAACAAGTGTAGCCGAATTCCCGGTGAAGGGCTCTGGACTAACTCCTCTTGATTCCTCTGAATAAGAGTTGAGGCGCTATATGAAGATCTCGTGGGTAAGCACAAGTGAGGCACACACAAACAAGCCAAGCATATAATATATGAATGAGCAATATGAAATGATGTAAGGCACAATAGTAAAAGAGAGAGAAATCAATGGATCAAACGCAAACAACAAGATTTGTTTCGAGGTTCGAGCCACTGCTCTACGTCCCCGCCTTCACACAGAAGGATTTCCAATCCACTAACTTTGTCCACACAGGACTCCCACACAGAGAACCTCCACTGAGGGTTTGGGGCAATACAACCGGGAGTACACAACTCCTCTCTCAACCGAATACAACCTCTCACTAGAGGCAACACAAACACCACCTCACACAAGAGGGGTAGGCACTTAGCCAAACAACCACAATTCACCTCTTCACTAAGAGGGATACAAACTCAATCTCCACCTCTCACTAGAGGGAGCCAACCACAACTTTCACAATCACCTCACAATAGAGGGATACCAAATCAATCACCTCTCACTAGAGGGATATCACAATGATGGAAGGTTAACAACTAGGTGGTATATCTCAACCACAAACAACTTCTTCCACAAAATAAAGATCCTAATAGATAGGATAGAATGATATGGCTCAAGTGTGGAAAATCAAGATGTTGGAAAACAAATCACAAGGAAAAATACTTGGGAAAACAACTTAGTATTTGGTAGAAATGAAGAACAAAGGAAATATCCCAAATCTATATTTTTCTTTGATTTTTCCAACTCTTGAAAATAAATAAAGAATGATCTTTAAAACTAATAAACTCTTTTGAAAACAATCTTTTAAAAACACTAGAGAGTAGGAAATTTTTGGCTCAAAAATTCTTCGAGAAAACCAACTCCAAATAGGGTATTTAAAGGCCCCAACAAAAACTAGCCGTTGGGGCAATTTTTCAGCCCAGACGGCTGTCGGTCGACCAGCCCGGTCGACCGCCAACGGTTAAAAATCCGACCATTAGAACTCGGTCGACCGGCTCGGTCGACCGCAGCCTGGAACAAAGAGCAGAGCTCTCTGCCGGTCGACCGACCCGGTCGACCGGGGCTTTCCAGAGAGCAGAAGCCCTCTGGCGACCGGTCGACCGTCCCGGTCGACCGGCCCTCCAGCCAGAGCTGGCATGCACGGCTGTGCACGTCGGTCGACCGAATCGGTCGAGCGACTCCTTGCTCGGTCGACCGACCCGGTCGACCAGCAGAAGCCAGGACAAAACTAATATAGGGATTGAAATGTTGACTTTTTATCTTAAATAAAATCCCACAAAATCTCTAAAAATTCACAAAAATAAGTTCTTGTATTATCTTTGATATACAAACTTGTTTGAGTAAAAATCAAATCAAGTTACAAACATTTCGAACTCCTTTTGTGTTATGAAAATTTTGCCGAAAACCAAAATCCGTATTTTCCAAAACTTGGATTTTTGAATTGAAAATTCGTTTTGTCTAAAACTCATCTAAATACAAAAACATGATACTTAAACAACTTTTAGGCATGTTGTATATGGATATAATCCAATATACGTGAAACATATATATATATATATATATATATATATATATATATATATATATATATATATATATATATATATATATATATATATATATATATATATATATATATATCCATGTTTTTGGCTTAAAATCCAAAAGTAAGTTTTGTTAAAACACAAAACTCCAAACACATGAATAGGCATATCAAAATAAGTTTGTTGAAGATATGAAGCATACATGTATATAGAACATATCTAATATATATTTAAACAATGTAAACTTGTATTGATACTATCTATTCATGAAAACCAAGATCGGTTAAACCAAAACCGAAAACTAATAAATCAAAACATGAAACTTAAACATGTGTGTGTGTTGTGAACTTGAGCATACCATACTATCTAATCTTTACACATGGATCTAAAACAAAAACTAAATTATGTACCGAGGTCTTCTTGTAGAGTGCCGTCTCCAAGTCGACTCGATCCAAACCGTGATCCACCGAGCTTGACTCCAACGAGTGCTATATATGAACTTGACGCTCGGGCTCTTGAATCACCATGTGAAAAGGTCCAAAACATGTTTGATGAAGCTAATCACCTACTAATATCTTGGTTAGAGATATGAAACTAAACATCACAAGATTATTAGTAAACATAACTACATGAGTTAATCATCATCAAAACTAGAGTGGAAGGCCTCTGGGCCAACGAAAAGTTCATATCTAGCACTCGTTAGAGTCAAGCTCGGTGAATCACGTTTGGATCGAGTCGACTTGAAGACGGGGTTCGTCAAGAAGGCTTCGGTTTGTTTAGTATAGTTTATTTAGATCTATTGTAAAGATTAGATAGTGGATATGCTCAAGTTCACAACACACACACACACACACACACTTGTTTTTAGTTTCATGTTTATTGATTTTCGGTTTTCGGTTTAACCGATCTTAGTTTTCATGAATAGATAGAATTAAAACAAGTTTACATGATTTAATATATATTGGATTTTTCTATATACATCTATGCTTCAACTATTTAAACAAACTTAGTTTGATAGTCTATTTCATGAGTTTGGAGTTTTGGTATTTTAACAAAACTTATTTTCGGAATTTATGTCAAAAATATTGATATATATATATATCTTTCATGTATATTGGATTATATCCATATACAACATGCTTAAATGTTGTTTCAATATCATGTTTTTATATTTGGATGAGTTTTGGACAAAACGATTTTTCATTTCAAAAATCTAAGTTTTGGAAAATACGGATTTTGGTTTTCGGCCAAATTTCTAAGTCACAAAAATGGTTCAAATAGTTTGAAATATGTGTTGAATTTTTTCATACATGTTTGTATTTCAAAGATATAACTAGAACTTATTTTTGTAGATTTTTAGAGAATTTATGAGATTTAATTAGATAATAAAAACCCAACTTTTAAGTTCTGAAAATCAGATCTGCCAGGCCCTGGCGGTCGACCGGACCGGTCGACCGACGTGCACAAGGACGTGCATGGAGGCCAGCCTTTTAGGCGGTCGACCGACTGAAGTCAACCCACTCTCGGGTTGGCCCGGTCGACCGGGCGGTCAATCGGCCAGAGAGCCGTGGCTCTCTGGTTCTGGGCGCGGTCGACTGGGCGGTCGACCGGCAGGCTCAACGGTCGTTTTTTTGACCGTTGGCCGGTCGACCAGAAGGTCATTTTTGACCTTTCTGCCTGCCAACGTGCAGATTCTGATCGGGCCTATTTATACCCCAATCTTTGGCCAGTTTTCAACAAGTTTTCAAGAGCCAAAAATTTTGATCTTCTCTAGTGTTTTAATACAAGTTTTCAAAAGAGTTTTTAGTGCCAAAAGATCTATCTTTATTTGTTTTAAAGGGTTGGAAAAATCAAAGAAAAATTGGATATTTGGGATATTGGTTTTGATCTTCATTTCAATCTTATTCTACTTGTTTTCCCAAGTATTTTTCTTTGTGTTTTTGTTTTCAAACTCTTTACTTTCCACACTTGAGCTTATCATTTTATCCTCTCTATTAGGATCTTTGTTTTTGTGGGAAAAGAAGTTGTTTGTGGTCTTTGTGATCACTAAGTTGTAAACCATCCTCATTTGTGATATCCCTCTTGTGTAGAGGTTGATTTTTGGAGTGGTGGCTTTGTAGCCTATCCCTCTAGTGAGAGGTTGATTGGTTGTTTGGCTTTGTGCCTATCCCTCATTTGTGAGGTTGATTTGTGCCTAGCCTCTAAGTGTAGATGTTGTGTTTGTAAAGAGAGGAGCTGTGTACTCCAAATTGTAATTGCCCCAAATTCTCAGTGAAGGTTCCCTGTTTGGGAGTCCTGTGTGGACAAGTTAATGGAAATCCTTCTGTGTGAAGGCGGGGACGTAGAGCTGTCTGCTCGAACCTCAGAACATATCCTTGTGTTTGCGTTTGATCCATTAACTCTAACTCTCTCTCTTACTTTGTGCATTGATTCATATTGTCATATCATATACATGCTTGTGTTGTTTATGTGTGCCTCACTTGTGTTTAACCACGAGAGCTTCATATAGCACCTCAACTCTTATTCAGAGGAATCAAGAGGAGTTAGTCCAGAGCCCTTCACCGGGAATTCAGCTACACTCGTTGGTTACACTAAGTGTGTTGCAATTAAGTTTTAATTTCCGTATTATTGTTTATTAGATTAGCTGTACACCTATTCACCCCCCTAGGTGTACTTTCAATTGGTATCAGAGCCTACGCTCCTGATATTAGGTTTAACCACCTAGGAGTGTGATCTTGGTTGCTAATCTATCATTTGCGTTTGCACACGTATATTGTTTACACACACTCATGGATTGCTTGACACCTCTCATGTTTGATGTTTCTAACATTGACATGTGAAAATTTAGGATGAGTATGTATCTAAAACCTTAGGCTTGCATGTTTTCCTTGCCGCTACCAAGAAATCCTATCTTGGTAATAGCAAGCATATAGAGGCCAATGCACAAGCCATTGAGTCACTTAGAAGCACTTTAAATAAAGAATATCTTTCTATGATTTCTAACTGTGATTCCGCCTTTGCAGTGTGGAACACGTTGACCTCCCCCGAGCTTCAATTGCCAATCCAAATGGAGAAGGAATCTAGTGAGGATGAATCCGAACAACAATGCTACATGGTCCAAGGGAATGACTCCCTTGAGGTATATTCGGAATCTCAACTAGATGATGATGCTAATTCTTCAAGTAATGATTATATTGATGCCAATGCTTTGAATGAAAAATTTTTCATTGTTTGTGAAAAATTATTAGAAAAATATAATCTTTTGAAAAAGAAGAGTTTTGAACTTAACAAAGAAAATAAGGATTTGTGTTCAAAACTAGATTTGGTTTTGCAAGAGAAAGTGGAGATTTCTAATAAAGGGGATTCATTGAAATCTAAACTTGATCATGCCCTTAATGAAAACAAGATTTTAAAAAGTAAAAATGATTGTGAAAATGTTTTGAAGAAAAATGAGTCTTTAACTTCAAAACTTGATTTAGTTATAAAAGAAAATGTTTCTTTGAAAAACAAAATTGATTTGATTTCAAAAGATTTAGAAGTTTGCTTAAATGAAAATAAATCTTTGAAAAATGATTTAGACTCTCATGTTTGCCATGCTAATGTAGCTTCATCTTCTAGCTCACCTATTGCATGCTCCACTTCTTCCAACATTGAAAATGATATAAATGTTTTAAAGAAGAGTGTTGAATGTTTGGGCTCCACTTTGAGCCATTGTGCCATGAACCATACACGTTTGGAATCTTTGTTTCGAAAGAAACAAATTCCTTCCTTGCATGCACATAAACCACGGCATACACATGCTTCCCACGTTCACTCCCATAACACGATGTATGCTCATGTGTACACATGTACACATTGTGGACGTAAGGGCCACCTTGCTAAGTTTTGTTATGATTATGTACATGATTCAAATTTAGCAACTAAGTTTGTTTGGGTTAGGGAAGAAACTAACCCCCATGGACCCAAAAGAGTATGGGTACTAAAGAACACCCCTATTATATTTGATGTAGGTGTGGGCTCTCACATGATGTGAGAGTAATGGTGCCTTGAGGTGGATGCGTTCCGAGCTTAAAGAGGACAATTTGGATGCATCACTTTCAAGGGGGTTTGGTGGAAGGACCACCTTGGTTTGGAGATATAGAGAGTTGCCCTCATAGGTTTTGGTAACTATCTCTTACTCCTCATTTAGTTTACATGCTTTATATATCATTTTTTTGCATGTTTTGATGTTTCATGATTAGTATGTTAAATGTCATGATTATTAAACTTGTGATAGGCATGATTAGTATTTGAGATCACCCATGTTTAATATGGACCCATATTTTGTGTTCTTTTCATGTTTTATCTATCATGTATATCATAGATCTAATGCATATACATTTACCATAATGATCATATGAGTTTTGTTTTTGATTTCTATGCTTCATGTTTTGACTACATGTTTAAATGTTAGTTTTCATTAAAACTTAGATATATACTTGTACAACTAGTGAGCCACAAATAGACTTTTATATGTTTGTGCTTGAATGCTCATTTGTACCCATTAGATGTACTAGTATAGCCTAGTTTTGATGATTCATACATTTTGACTTGTATTCCTATATTGTACATGTTTTTATGTTTATATGTTTAGCTTCATGTATATGCCTATTTTGTCAAAACTTAAAATATACATGTATACCCCTTGAGTCTTTTTGCCTTTCATGCAAATTTTTATTATGGACTCAATTGTGTTTAGGGATATGTATGTATACTTCTAGTTTAGACAAAACATACATATACCTTGAAGCCTATTTAACTTTGATGATTTTCATGTTTTGACAAGGAATTTCATAATTGAACTAAATTGACTATTTTCATGATTATGTTTTTCACATAACTTGTACACTCATATTATTTGATGTTTTCTCATGATTTTGTTTTCATGAGTCCTATATGAGCTTTATATCTTTTGAGTGTCAATTGTTGTGTGATTTTCATGTTTCATGAAATATATTTTTGTTTTATTTCTTACTTGAAGGATTTCATACTATTTTCTCAAAATTTTCATATAACTAGTTCGTATTCTTCATTATGGTAGAGTTTTTCAAACATACTATATTTTCAAACTTATTTTTGAAAACCCCTACCCATTAAAGGGCGGTTGGTTGGGCGACCATGCCTTGTATGCTCATTATTGAAAATCTATTTAAAACATGTGCATGAAATGGGTGGTAGGAAGTATGAGTTATACATTTGATTCGAATTATAGTTTCAATTGGTTTCATTGGATCTTTTCAATTGGTATCAATATTAACATTCTTTTTGTATACTCATATATGTTTTTATATATATGTATGTTTAAACTTCAAATAATATCAACTTGGTATTTTATTTTTCATACATATATAGGTATTTTATTTGTGCTTACTATATCTCTATATCTTTGAGCACAAATTTTTGATTATGCTAAGCTTGATTCCTTAAATGACTATTATATTTCCATTAATTACTTTTTAATTGGTATATTATACAAGATTATGTATCATTTGTTTGGTATTTCATAAAGAGGGAGAAAATTCATGATTTTACCTTTCAATTGATTTTGTTTATGATTGGTATTTTTTTACTCCTACACTTTATGATAAAAATAATTAAAAATGATATTGATTTTTATTTGGTATCATACGCTCCTAATGTTAATTCTTTTTAATTGATATATGTTTCATTTTCAATATTGGTATCAAAATTGTTAAATTTGCATTATCATCTATTTGGTATCTTTATTGCAAAATGAGTTTAATGTTTAACCAAAATGATTGGTTTATGTTTTTCAAATTGGTATCAAAAGTGTAAAATATTTTCATTTGGTATCAAGATTGACTATATGTTTATATCTTTCAATTTTGGTATCTTCAAAGTGTTTAGTTTATTTTCAATTGGTATCATGATGTTTCTATGTATACCTTTGCACTAAATTGATATATATATTTTTAATTGGTATCATAATGTTTTGTTTTGATTTCACCCCTTATTGATTTTTGTTTCGGACAAAAAGGGGGAGAATATTATTTTATTGTTTACTTTAACTCCTTTGTTGATGATTGACAAAAAGGGGGAGAAGTATTTTAGTATATATGCATGTTTTTCCTTGCTTTATACATAAAGGGGGGAGAAGTATATATATGCATGTTTATTAAAAGCATTTGTTTTTGTGTTTAGTGCTTTGTTGATATTGGTATCAAAAGCATATTGTTTTGTTGTTTTTATTAGTATCAAGAACATGTTTTGATATTTTTTTTTTTGTATCAAGAGTTCTTATTTTTTTATTGGTATTAAGAGCAACATGTTTTAAAGAATTTTTATTGGTATCAAGAACATGTTTATTTTAATATTTGGTATCAAAA
Organism: Agave tequilana; assembly: GCA_038442645.1. Lineage (NCBI taxonomy): Eukaryota > Viridiplantae > Streptophyta > Magnoliopsida > Asparagales > Asparagaceae > Agave > Agave tequilana. The sequence goes on along the minus strand of JAVJIF010000374.1, from coordinate 636,017 downwards.
GCATGTTTACTTTTATAGCATTCATTGCATATCTTATTGTTTATTGCTATGCATGAGTTAAGGGGGAGCTTCTTTGAAGCTTAACCTTAATCCATGCATATATAACTCCATGAGTTTTGTTCATCATCAAAAAGGGGGAGATTGTTGGCCCAGAGGCCTTCCACTCTAGTTTTGATGATGATTAACTCATGTAGTTATAGTTTACTAATAATCTTGTGATATTTAATTTCAGATATTTGATCAAGATATTAGTAGGTGATTAGCTTCAACAAAGGTGTTTTGGAGCTTTCACATGGTGATTCAAGAGCTCGAGCGTCAAAGTTCATATCTAGCACTCGTTGGAGTCAAGCTCGGTGAATCGCGTTTGGATCGAGTCGACTTGAAGACGGAGTTCGTCAAGAAGGCTTCAGTTTGTTTAGTATAGTTTATTTAGATCTATTGTAAAGATTAGATAGTGTGATATGCTCAAGTTCACAACACACACACACTTGTTTTTAGTTTCATGTTTATTGGTTTTCGGTTTTCAGTTTAACCATCTTGGTTTTCATGAATAGATAGAATCAAAACAAGTTTACATGGTTTAATGTATATTAGATTTGTTCTATATACATCTATGCTGCAACTATTTAAACAAACTTAGTTTGATAGTCTATTTCATGAGTTTGGAGTTTTGGTATTTTAACAAAACTTATTTTCGGATTTTATGTCAAAATATTGATATATATATCTTTCATGTATATTGGATTATATCCATATACAACATGCTTAAATGTTGTTTCAATATCATGTTTTTATATTTGGATGAGTTTTGAACAAAACGATTTTTCATTTCAAAAATCAAAGTTTTGGAAAATACGGATTTTGGTTTTCGACAAAATTTCTAAGTCACAAAAATGGTTCAAATAGTTTGAAATATGCGTTGAATTTTTTCACACATGTTTGTATTTCAAAGATATAACAAGAACTTATTTTTGTGGATTTTTAGAGAATTTATGGGATTTAATTAGATAATAAAAACCCAACTTTTAAGTTCTGATAATCAGATCTGCCAGGCCCTGGCGGTCGACCGGGACGGTCGACCGGACCGGTCGACTGACGTGCACGCAGGCCAGCCTCTTAGGCGGTCGACCGAGCGGTCGACCGACTGAAGTCAACCCACTCTTGGGTTGGCCCGGTCGACCGGGCGGTCGACCGGCCAGAGAGCCGTTGCTCTCTGGTTCTGGGCGCGGTCGACCGGCAGGCTCAACGGTCGTTTTTTAGACCGTTGGCCGGTCGACCGGCCGGTCGACCGGAAGATCATTTTGACCTTTCTGCCTGCCAACGGGCAGATTCTGATTGAGCCTATTTATACCCCAATCTTTGGCCAGTTTTCAATAAGTTTTAAGAGTCAAAAATTCTGATCTTCTCTAGTGTTTTAATACAAGTTTTCAAAAGAGTTTTTAGTGCCAAAAGATCTATCTTTATTTGTTTTAAAGGGTTGGAAAAATCAAAGAAAAATTGGATATTTGGGATATTGGTTTTGATCTTCATTTCAATCTTATTCTAGTTGTTTTCCCAAGTATTTTTCTTTGTGTTTTTGTTTCCACACTCTTTACTTTCCACACTTGAGCTTATCATTCTATCCTTTCTATTAGGATCTTTGTTTTTGTGGGAAAAGAAGTTGTTTGTGGTCTTTGTGATCACTAAGTTGTAAACCCTCCTAATTTGTGATATCCCTTTTGTGTAGAGGTTGATTTTTGGAGTGGTGGCTTTGTGCCTTATCCCTCTAGTGAGAGGTTGATTGGTTGTTTGACTTTGTGCCTATCCCTCATTTGTGAGGTTGATTTGTGTTGGCTTTGTGCCTAGCCTCTAAGTGTAGAGGTTGTGTTTGTAAAGAGAGGAGTTGTGTACTCTAAATTGTAATTGCCCCAAATCCTCAGTAGAGGTTCCCTGTGTGAGAGTCCTGTGTGGACAAGTTAGTGGAAATCCTTCTGTGTGAAAGCGGGAACGTAGAGCTGTGTGCTCGAACCTCAGAACATATCCTTGTGTTTGCGTTTGATCCATTAACTCTAACTCTCTCTTACTTTGTGCATTGATTCATATTGTCATATCATATACATGCTTGTGTTGTTTATGTGTGCCTCACTTGTGTTTAACCACGAGAGCTTCATATAGCACCTCAACTCTTATTCAGAGGAATCAAGAGGAGTTAGTCCAGAGCCCTTTACCGGGAATTCGGCTACACTCGTTGGTTACACTAAGTGTGTTGCAATTAAGTTTTAATTTCCGCATTATTGTTCATTAGATTAGCCGTACACCTATTCACCCCCCTCTAGGTGTACTTTCAAGTTTGACTATTGTTTAACTTCCCAATTAAGACTAGAGATAATGTTTATTTGTAGATTAGTACATAGAAACTATGTAATACTACTCACACCTTTTGAAAATCATACTTTCTCCTTGTTTAGGCCATATTCGGCTCTGGTAAGGCCAAGTTTAGGCTAACGTAGGCTGAAAGTTTGACTTTTGGACAAACTTCCTAATTAAGACTAAGACAATGTTAAGTAGTAATTATACATAAAAACTATTTAATACTACCCCGGCTCTTGAAAAAACCACTTTTTCCCCCTGTTTGGGCCCATTCGGCTTTTGTAAGACCTAATTCAGACTAATTGGGGCTGAAAGTTTGTTTTTTGGTTAAACTTTGCTGTTAAGACTAAAATTAAGGATAGTTAGTGGTAATTGTACATATAAACTATGTAATACTATTTCTCGCTCTTGAAAACTATGTTTTTCCTTGTTTGGGCCATATTCTACTGTTATAAGACCTAGTTTAGATTAATCAGGGCTGAATGTTTGACTTTTGGTTAAATTACCAAATTTATGCTAAAAATAAGGTTAATTAGTATAAATTAGACATCAAAACTATGTAAGGTAACTTTCGACTCTTGAAAACCACATTTTCCCCCTGTTTGTTCCCTATTTAGCTCTGATAGGGCCTAATTCAGGCCAATCGGATCGGAAAGTTTGAGTTTTGGTCAAACATCCCAATTAAGATTAGAAACACGATTAATTAGCAGTAATTGTATATAGGAACTATGTAATACTACTCCTTACTCTCGAAAACTATATTTTCTTCCCTTTTGGTCTTATTCTACTATTTATAAAGCCTAATTCAGGTCAATGGGGCAGAAAAGTTTGACTTCGAGTTAAACTTCCCAATTAGGACTAGAAATAATGTTAGTTAATAGTACTTTTACATAGCAACTATGTAATACTACTCTCGGCTCTTGAAAACCCAGTTTTCCCCTGTTTATTACTTATTTGACTCTTGTAAGGGCTAGTTCAGCTTAATTGAGGTTGAAAGCTTGACTTTAGGTTAAACTTCCTAATTAAGTCTAAAACTAAAGTTAATTAGTTGTAATTGCACATAAAAACTATGTAAACTCCCGGCTGTTGAAAATCACATTTCATCCTTTTTGGATCCTATTTGACTCTTACAATGCTTAGTTCAAGCCAATCGAGACCAAAAGTTTGGCTTTAGGTCAAACTTCCTAACTTCCTAATTAGGCTAGAAATTTGGTCAATTAGTAGTAACTGTAGATAAAAACTATGTAATACTATTGACATCTCTTGAAAACCACTTTTTTCATATATTTAGGCCCTATTGACTCTTATAAGGCCTAGTTCTAGGCAATCGGGGTAGAATCTTGACTTTTAGTCAAGCTTCCCAACTAAGAATAAAAATATGGTTAATTAGTAATAATTATACATAGAAACTATGTAATACTACTCCCGGCACTTGAAAACCACGTTTCCCCTCTGTTTGAGCTGGTTTCATCTCCTATAAGGCCAAGTACATGCCAATCGGGATTGAAAGTTTAACTTTTAGTTAAACTTTTCAATTAAGATTAGAAACAAGGTTAATTAGCAGTAATTATTTGTAGAGGCTATGTAATACGAATTATCCACCCACTATGTCCCTATTCAGCTTTTATAAGGCTTAGTTCAGGCCAATCGGGGCAGAAAGTTTGACTTTTGGTCAAACTTCTCAATTACAACTAGAAACAAGTCTAATTAGTAGTAAATGTACATAAAAATTATGTAATACTACTCCTGGCTTTTGAACACCCCGTTGTCTATTATTTTAGACCCAATTCGTCTCTTGTAAGGCCTAATTCAGACCAATCGGGGCAGAAAGTTTGGCTTTTGGTCAAACTTTGCAATTAAGGTTAGGAATATGGTTAATTAGTAGTAATTGTGTATACAAAAATTATGTAATACTATTTCTCGCTCTTGAAAACCATGTTATCAATGTCTATTCCCTTTTTAGCTCTTCTAAGGCCAGTTCAGGCCAATTGGGGCTGAAAGTTTGACTTTTGATCAAACTTTCATGTTAATTATTTGTAGAAACTATGTAATACTACTCCTAGGGCTTGAAACCTCGTTATCTAACCATCATGGCCTTATTCGGTTCTTATAAGGCCTTGTTCAGGCCAATCGGTACTGAAAGCTTGACTTTTGGTCAAACTTTCAATTAAGACTAGGAACAAAGTTAATTAGTAGGTTTTGTACATATAATCTACGTAATACTACTATCGGATCTTAATAATCACGTTTTCTCCATGTTTGGGCCCTATTCGACTCTTATAATAAGGCCTACTTCAGACCAATTCGGTTTGAAAGTTTGTCATTTGGTCAATCTTCTCAATTTTGACTTGAAATAAAGTTAATTAGTAGTAATTGAATATAGAAACTACATGGCTTTTTATAATGATATTTTCTAACCGTTTGGGCCTTATTCAGCTCTTATAAGACCTAGTTTAAGCTAATTAGGGCTGAAAGTTTGACTTTTGGTCAAACTTTCGAATTAAGACTAAAAACAAGGTTAATTAGTAGTAATTGTATAAAGAAAATATGTAATGCTACTCCTAACTCTTGAAAACATATTTTCTCACCGTTGGGCCCTATTCTGCTCTTATAAGGCTAGTGATAGCCAACTGAGCTGAAAGTTTGTTTTTGGTCAAACTTCCCAATTAATAATAGAATCAAGGTTAATTAGTAGTAATTGTATATATGAACTATCTAATACTACTCTCGTGTCTTAAAAATCACGCTTTCTCCCCGTTTTGGCCCTATTCGGCTCTTATAAGGTCTTGTTCAGGTTAATCGGAACTGAAAGTTTGACTTTTAGTGAAACTTCCCAATTAAGATTAGAAACATAGTTAATTAATAGTAATTGTATATAGAAACTATGTAATACTATGACCATATTTTTCCTTTATTTGTTCCCTATCTGGCTTCTGTAAGGCCTAGTTTGGCCAATTATGACTGAAAGTTTGACTTTTGATTAAATTTTCAAATTAAGACTAAAAATAAAGTTAATTAATAGTAATTGTACATAAATATATGTAATATTACTCCCGCTCTTGAAAATCACATTTTCTTCCCTTTTAGGCCCTATTCGACTCTTCAAAGGCCTAGTTTAGACCAATCGGGGTTGAAAGTTTTGCTTTTTATCAAACTTCTCAATTAAAACTAGAAATAAGATTAATTAATAATAATTATATAAAAAACTATGCAATACTACTCACGGTTCTTGAAAACCTCCTTTTCCTTATTTGGGTCCTATTCGACTCTTATAAGACCTAGTTCGAACCAAACGGCACAAAAGTTTGACTTTTGGTTAACTTCCCAATTAAGAATAGAAATAAGGTTAATTAGTAGTAATCATATATAGAAACTATGTAATACTCTCGACAGTTATTTGGCTTATATAAGGCCATTTTCAGGTTAATTGGGGCTGAAAGTTTAACTTTTGGTTAAGCTTCCCAATTAAGACTATAAATAAGGTCAATTAGCAGTAATTGTTTGTAGAAATTATGTAATACAACTCCTGAGACTTGAAACTGCGTTATCTACCTATTGTGACCCTATTCGGCTCTTATAAGGCCTAGTTTAGGTCAATCGGGGCTGAAAGTTTGACTTTTGGTAAAATTTTCAAATTAAAGAATAGAAAAAGGTTATTAGTAGTATTTGTACATATGAACTATGTAATTCTACTACTGGCTCTTGAAAACACGTTTTCTCCCCGTTTGGGTCTTATTCGACCCTAATAAGGCCTAGTCAGGCCAATCGGGGCTGAAAGTTTGACCTTTGGTTAAACTTCCCAATTAAGAGTAGAAATAAAGTTAATTAGTAGTAATTCAAAATAGAAACTATGTAATACCACTCACTACCCTTGAAAATCACGTTTTATCCCTGTTTGGGCCCTATTCGGCTATGATAAGGTGTAATTTAGGCCAATCGTGGCTGAAAGTTTTGACTTTTGATCAAACTTTCATATTTAAAGTAGAAATAAGGTTAATTTATAGTAATTGTTCATAGAAACTATGCAATACAACTCCCGCCTATTGAAAACCATGTTTTCTTCCTATTTGGGCCCTATTTTATATTAAAATACTAATTAAGGCCAATCAGGACTGAAAATTTAACCTTTGATCAAATTTTCAAATTAAATCTAGAAAAAAGGTTAATTTGTAGTATTTATACATAGGAACTATGTATTACCTCTCATGGCTCTTGAAAAACCACGTTTTTTGTACATGTAGGCTCTATTTGGCTCTTATAAGGCTTAGTTAAGGCCAATCGAGCTTAAAGTTTGACTGTTGTTAAATTTCTCAATTAAAACAAGAAACAAGGTTAATAAGTAGCAATTGTATATAGAAACTATGTAATACTACTCCTGACTCTTGAAAATCATGTTTTTCTTTGTTGGGGCCCTATTCAGGTCTTGTAAGGCCCACTTCAGGCCAATCGAGGCTGAAAGTTTGACAATTGATCAAATGACAAATAATTAAACGACCCAATTAAGACTATAAATAATATTTATTTGTAATATTTGTATATAAACCTATGTAATACCACTTATGGCTCTTGAAAAATTATATTTTCTCCTAGTTTCGACCTTATTCGTCCTTATAAGAGCTAGTTCAGGCTAATCGAGGCTGAAAGTTTAATATTTAATCAAATTTCTCCATTTACAATAGAAATAAGTTAATTAGTAGTTATTATACATTGAAACTATGTAATACTACTTTCGACTCTTGAAAACCACATTTTTTCCTATTTTGCCACTATTCGGCTCTTACAAGGCATAGGTCAGGCCGAATCGGAGCTGAAAGTTTGATTTTGGTCAATCTTCCTAAATAAGATTAGAAACAAGTTTAAATTATAGTAATTGTATATAGAAACTATGTAATACTACTTTCAAAACTTGAAAACCATGTTTTCTGTCCTTTTAGACCCCGTTTCGCTCTTAATACGGCCTAGTTCAGATCAGTCGAGGCTGAAAGTATGGCTTTTGGTCAAACCTCCCAATTAAGACTAGAAATAAGGTTAATTAGTAGTAATTGTACATAGAAATTATGTAATACTATTTTCGGCTCTTGAAAATCATTTTAGGCCCTATTCGGCTCTAATAAGGCCTAGTGTTTGGGCAAATCGATGCTGAAATTTTGACTTTGAACAAAGTACCTAATTAAAACTAGAAATAATGTTTATTTTAATAATTGTACATGAAAACTATGTAATGTTACTCGCGGCTCCTGAAAATCATATTTTCTCCCTATTGGACCTATTTCGGGTCAATCGGGCTGAAAGTTTGGCTTTTGGACAAACTACCTAATTAACACTAGAACAAAGGTTAACTAGTATTAATTGCGCAAAGAAACATATAATACTACTCCCGGCTCTAGAGAACTACATACCCTGTTTGGGCCCTATTCGGCTCATATAGGGCCTAGTTCAAGCGAATCAGGGCAAAAAGTTTGACTATTAGTTAACCATCCCAATTAAGACTTGAAATACCATTTATTTATAGTTTTTATACATAGAAACTATGTAATACCATTTACAGCTCTTGAAAACTATGTTTTCTCTCTGTTTGGGCCCTATTCGGCTCTTATAAGGCCAAGTTCAGGCCAATAGGGGTTGAAAGTTTCACTTTTGGTCAAGCTTTCCAATTAAGGCAAGAAACAACGTTAATTAATAGTAATTATATAAAGAAATAATGTAATACTACTCGCGCCTCTTAAAAACCACTTCCCCCCGTATGGGCCCTATTCGGCTCTGATAAGGCATAGTTCAGGCCAATTCGGGGTTGAAAATTTTACTTTTATTTAAACTTCCCAATTAAGACTAGGAATAAGGTTAATTATTATACTACTCACGGCTCTTGAAAAATCAAAATTTTCCTTATTTGGGCCCTATTCGGCTCTCGGAAGGCCTAGTACGAGCCAATAGGGGCAGAAGTTTGAATTTTTATCAAATCTCCTAATTTATATTAGAAATAAGATTAATTATTAGTAATTGTACAAATAAACTATGTAATACTACTTATGGCTCTTGAAAATCACGTTTCCCCATGTTTAAGCCCTATTCGACTCCTATAAGGCCAAGTCCAGGCAATCAAGCTTGAAAGTTTTGACTTTTGGTTAAACTGCCTAATTAAAATTAGAAATAAGATTAATTAGTTGTAATTTTTTGTTAAAACTATGTAATACTACTCCTGGCTCTTAAAAACCTTGTTATCCATCCATTATGGCCCTATTCGACCCTTATATGGTCTAATTCAGGCAATCAGGGCTGAAAGTTTACTTTTGGTTAAACTTCACATTTAAAACTAGAAACAAAGTTAATTAGTAGTAATTGTACATAAAAACAATGTTATACCACTCACGGCTTATAAAAATCACATTTTCTCCCCGTTTGAGCCCAATTCGGCTCTGATAAACCCCAAGTTCAGGCCAAATCATGGCTGCAAGTTTGACTTTTGGCTAATCTTACCAATTAATACTAAAATAAGGTTAATTTATAGTAATTGTACATAACAACTATGTAATACTACACCTGACTCTTGAAAACCATGTTCCCCCCATTTGTTCTCTATTTGGCTCTTTTAAGGCCAGTTCAGGCCAATCGTGGCTGAATGTTTGAGTTTTGTTTAATTACCCAATTAAGACTAAAAATAATGTTAATTAATAGTAGTTGTACATATAAACTATGTAATACTACTCCTGACTCATGAAAACCACATTTTCTCCTAGTATAGACTAATCGGGGCTGAAAGTTTGATTTATAGTCAAACTTTCTAATTAAGACTGAAAATAATCTTAATTAGTAGTATTCACACATATAAACTATGTAATACAACTCTTGTCTCTTGAAACAGCGTTTTCTCACAGTGTGGCCCCAATTCGGCTCTCATAAGGCCTAATTCTGACAAAATGAAGTTAAAAGTTTAACATTTGGTCAAACTTTCCAATTTAGAGTAAAAATTTAGTTAATTAGTAGTAATTTTACATAGAACGTATGTAAAACTAATCCTGGATCTTGAAAACCACATTGTTATCCATGTTTGGACCCTGTTCGGCTCTTATATGGCCTACTTTAGACCAATAGGGACTGAAAGCATAACTTTGGTCAAACTTTTCAATTAAGATTAGAAAAAGATAAATTAGTAGTAATTATACATAAAAACTATGTAATACCACTCATGGCTCTTGAAAATCACGTTTTATCCCCGTTTGGGTTTTATTTGGCTCTTATAAAGCCTAGTTCAGGCCAAGTAAGGCTGGAAGTTTAACTTTTGATAAACTTCCAAATTAAGAAAGAATAAGATTAATTAGTAGTAATTATATATGGGAACTATGTAATACTACTTTCGACTCTTGAAAATCACGTTTTCTCCTCGTTTGGATCCTATTCGGCTCTTATAAGGCCTATGTTCAGGTCTTTCAAGGCTGAAAATTTGAATTTTGGTCAAACTTTCTAATTAATATTAGAAATAAGGTTAATTAATAGTAATTGTATATAGAAATTATGTAATACTACACTCGGCTCTTGAAAATCATGTTTTCCCCTGTTTGTTCCCTATTTGGCTCTTATAAGGCATAGTTCAGACTAGTCATGTTGAAGGTTTGGCTTTTGCTTAAACTTCCTAAGTATAAAAATAAAATTAATTAGTAGTGATTATAGAAACTATGTAATACTACTCTGAAAATCACATTTTCTCCCGTTTTGGACCACCCGATTCGACTCTTATAAGGCCTAGTTCAGACCAATCAGGGAAGAAAGATTGGCTTTTGGTCAAACTTCCTAATTCAGACTAAAAATAAGGTTAATTATTAGTAATACTACTCATGACTCTTGAAAACCACTTCCCCTTGTTTCGACCCTATTTAGCTCTTATTAGGCCTAGTTTGGGTAAATCGGGGCAGAACTTTGACTTTTAATCAAACCTCCCAACTAAGATTAGAAATGTGTTTAATTATTAGTAATTACGCACAAAAACTATGTAATACCATTCTTGACTCTTAAAAACCACATTTCCCCCATGTTTGAGCCCTATTCAGCTCTTATAAGGCCGAGTTTCGGCCAATTGAGACTGAAAGTTTATCTGTTGATCAAACGTCCCAATTAAGCCTAGAAATAACATTTATTTGTAGTATTTGAACATATAAATCATGTTTTCTTCCTGTATAGGCCCTATTCGGCCCTTAAAAGGCCTAATTCAGGCCAATCGGGGCTGAAAGTTTGATTTTGATAAAATTTATCAATTTAGAGTCGAAATAAGTTTAATTTGTACTAATTGTACATAGAAACTCCGTAATATTACTCATGGCCCTTGAACTCCCCATTTGGGCACTATTCGTCACTTACAAGGCCTATTTCAGGCCAAATCGAGACTGAAAGTTTGCCTTTTGGTCAAATTACCCAATTAAGACCAAAAATAAAATTAATTAGTAGTAATTGTATATGGAATCTATGTAATACTACTCCGAGCTCTTCAAAACCACATTTTCCAAATTTGTTCCCAATTTGGCTCTGATAAGGCCTAGTTATAAGGGCTGAAAGTTTAACTTTTAATCAAACTTTTCAATTAAGATTAGAAACAAGTTTAATTAATAAAAATTGTATATAGAAAATATAACTCACGGCTCTTGAAAATCACGTTTTCTCTCAGTTTGGGCTCTTTTCAGCTCTTTAAGGCTTAGTTAAGGCCAATCGGGGCTAAAAGTTTGACTTTTGGTCAACCTTTCCAATTATGACTAGAAACAAGGTTAATTAATAGTAATGTATATAGAAATTATGAATACTACTTCGGGCTCTTGAAAACCATATTTTCTCCCCGTTTGGGCCCTATTCGACTCTTATACGTATTAGCTCAGGTCAATTGGGGCAGAAAATTTGAATTTTTGTCAAACTTTGCCATACTACACCTTCTTGAAGACCTCATTTTCTCCTAGTTTAGGCTCATTCGGCTCTAATTAGGACTGTTCAGGTCAATCGGGGTTGAAAGTTTCACTTTTGATCAAATAACATAATTAAGACTAGAAAAAAGTTAAATTAGTAAAATTATATTTAGAAACTATGTAATATTACTCCCGGCTTTTGAAAGCCACATGTTCTCCTCGTCTATTCCCTATTTGGATCTTATAAGGAAAAATTCAGGCCAATCGGGACTGAAATTTTGACTTTTTGTTAAACTTCATAATTCAGACTAGAAATAAGATTAATTAGTAGTAATTATACATAAAAACTATGTAATACTACCCTTGGATCTTGAAAACCATGTTATCTGCTATTTTGGACCCTATTCATCTGTTATAATGCTAAGTTCAAACCAATCTAGAATGAAAGTTTGGCTTTTTGTCAAACTTCGCAATTTAGATTAAGAATTAAGGTTAATTAGTTGTAATTATACATAAAAACTATGTATACTGCTCTTTACTCTTGAAAATCCCATTTCCCCCCTGTTTAAGCCCTATTCGGCTCTTGTAAGACCTAATTCAGGCAATCGGGGCTGAAAGTTTGATTGTTGGTAAAACTTCAACATTAAGACTAGAAACAAGGTTAATTAATTTTTATTATACATAGATACTATGTCATACTGCTCGACTCTTAAGGCTAATAAAAAATATACATAATGATTATTTGTAGTATTTGTACATAAAAATCATGTAATACCACTCATGGCTCTTGAAAACTAAGTTTTCTCCCTGCATGGGCCCTATTCGGCTCCTATAAGGCCTTGTTCAGGCTAATCGAGGCTAAAAGTTTGACTTTTAGTCAAATTTTCCAATTAATATTAGAAACAAGTTTTAATTGTACATAGAAGTAATGTAATACTACTCCTGTCTCTTGAAAACTAAGTTTTCCCCTTATTTGGGCCCTATTCGGATCTAATAAGGCCTAGTTCAGGCCAATCTGGGCTGCAGGTTTGACTTTTGATCAAACTACCCAATTAAGACAAGAAATTAGGTTAATTAGGGATAACTATGCATAGAAACTATGTAATATTACTCTCGACTCTTGAAAGTCATGTTTTCTCCTCGTCTTTTCCCTATTTGGCTCTTATAAAGCACAATTCAGACCAATCGGGTTAAAAGTTTGACTTTTGGTTAAACTTCACAATTAAGAGTAGAAATAAGATTAATTAATAGTAAAATTATATATAGAAACTATGTAATTCTACTTTCAGGTCATAAAAACTATATTGTGTAATATTTTAGACACTATTCGGCTCTTATAAGGCCTAGTTTAGACCAATCGGGGCTGAAACTTTGACTTTTAGTCAAACATCATAATTAAGATTATAAATAATTTTAATTAGTAGTAATTATGCTTAGAAACTATGGAATACTACTCTTTTCTCTTGAAAACCACATTTCCCCTCATCTAGGCCCTATTCGGCTCTTGTAAGACCTAGTTCAGTCCAATCAGGGCTGAAATTTGACTTTTAGCCAAAATTCTCAATTTAGACTAGAAATAAGGTTAATTGACAGTAATTGTACATAAAAACTTTATAATAGTACTCCTGCCTCTTGAAAACTATGTTTTCTATATCCTTTTGGACCCTATTTGACTCTTATAAGGCATAATTCAGACCAATTAGGGTTGAAAGTTTGTCTTTTGGTCAAACTTCTTATTAAGACTAGAAATACGATCAATTAGTAGTAATTGCACATTGGAACTGATAATACTATTCCTAGCTTTTAAAAATCGAGTTTTCTCTAAGATATTCGACTCAAATAAGGCCTAGTTCGGGCCATTCAGGGCTGAAGGTTTGATTTTTAAATAAGCTACCCAAGCAATACTGGAAATAAGATTAATTAGTAATAATTCTACATAGAACTATGTAATATTACCTCCGGCTCTTAAAAACCCCATTTTCTCCTTATTTGTTCCATATTTGGCTCTTATAAGGCACAATTCAGGCCAATTCTGGCTGAAAATTTGACTTTTGGTTAAAATTTATAATTAAGATAAGAAATAAGATTAATTAATAGTAATTATACATAAAAACTATGTAATACAACTCCAGCTCATGAAAACCAAGTTGTCAACTATTTTGGACCCTATTAGGCTCTTATATAACGCCTAGTTCAGACCAATAGGGAATGAAAGTTTGGTGTGGGTCAAACTTCACAATTATTAGAAATAATGATAACTAATAGTAATTAGGCTCAAAAGGGGGGAAGTGTGGTTTTAAGACCCAGGAGTAGTATTATATAGTTTTTATGTATAATTAAAAATATTTCTAGTCTTAATTAGAAAGTTTGACAAAAAAACCAAACTTTTGCCCTGATTGCCTAAACTAGGCCTAATAAGAGTCGAATAAGGCCAAAATAGAAGGAAAAAGTGGTTTTCACGAGCCTTCAATAGTATTACATATTTTCTATTTACATTTACTACTAATTAACCAATTTCTATTCTTAATTGTGAAGTTTAACCAAAACCTAAAGTTTCAGCCCCGTTTAGTCCAAACTAGTTCTTATAAGAGTCCAAATCCGTAAGAAAAACGTGATTTTCAAGAGCCGGGGTAGTATTACAGAGTTTCTATGTGCAATTACTAATAGTAATTTTATTTTTAGTCTTAATAGGGAAGTTTAACCAAAAGTCAAACTTTCAGCCCCAATTAAGCTGAACTAGGCTGTAAGGGTCAAATAAGGAGCAAACACGGGAAAAACATGGTTTTCAAGGTCTGAGAGTAGGATTACATAGTTTCTACATACAATTACTATTAATTTACCTTGTTTCTACGATAAATTGAGAAGTTTGACTAAAAGTCAAACTTTCAGCCCCAATTAACCTGAAATAGATTTTATAGGAGTCGAATAAGGCCCAAACGGGAGGAAAAACCATGATTTTAAGAACTGAGAGTAGTATTGCATAGTTTTTATGCATAATGACTACTAATTAAGCTTATTTCAAGTTCTTAATTGGTTTGTCCTAAAGTCAAACTTTCAGCCCTGATTAGCCTGAACTAGGTAATATAATAGCTGAATAGGCCCCAAACTGAGAGAAAACGTGGTTTTCAAGAGCCACGAGTAGTATTACATAGTTTTTATGTACAATTACTGTTATTAACCTTAATTTTAGTCTTAACGGTGAATTTTAATGAAAAGTCAAACTTTCAGCCCAATTGGCCTTAACTAGGCCTTAGCAGAAAATAAGGAACAAATAGGAGGAAATATGGTTTTAAAGAGCCGAGAGTAGTATTACATAGTTTTTATGTACAATTACAGCTAGTCAACTTTGGTTTTAGTCTTAATTTGGTAATTTGAGCAAAAGTCAAACTTTCAGCTCCGATTAACCCGAACTAATACTTATAAAAGCCGATAGAGTCAAAACAGGGAGAAAATATAGTTTTCAAGGGTCGGGGGTAGTAGTATTACATAGATTCTATATACAAGTACTATTAATTAGCCTTGTTTCTAGCCTTAATTGAGAAGATTGACCAAAAGTTAAACTTTCAGCCCCGATTTCGCTTGAATGAGGCCTTACAATAGCTGAATTATACCCAAACGGAGAGAAAATATGATTTTTCACGAGTCGAAAGTAATATTACATAGTTCTAATTAATAATTACTATTAATTAATCTTATTTCTACTCTAAATTGAAAATTTTGACCAAAAATCAGACTCTCATCCCCTATTGGCCTGAACTGGGTGTAATAAGGGCCTGATTAGGCCCAAACAAGGAGAAAATGTAGTTTTTAAGAGCCAGGAGTAGTTTTACATAATTTTTAAGTATAATGACTATTAATTATCCTTATTTCTAGTCTTAATTAGAAAGTTAACCAAAAGTCAAACTTTCACCCCCAGTTAGCCTGAACTAGGCCTTATAAGAGCCGAATAGGGCCAAAACGAGGAGAAAATATGGTTTTCAAAAGCTGAAAAAGTTATTGCATAGTTTCTATGTACAATTATTACTAAGTAAACTTGTCTCTAGTCTTAATAGAGAAGTTGACCAAAAGTCAAACTTTTAGCCCAGAATGACCTGAATTAGGCCTTATCGGTCGAAATAGGGCCCAAACAGAGAGAAAACATGATTTTCAAGAGCTGTGGTATTACATAGTATCTATATAAAAATATTTCGTTATTTCTAGTCTTAATTGGGTCACTTGACCAATTCTCAAACTTTCAGTCCGGATTGTCTGAACTAGACCATATAAGAATAGGGCCTAAATGCGAAGAAAAATGTGATTTTCAAGAGCCGTGAGTGGTGGGTTTATATAGTTTCTATATACAATTACTACTAATAAATCATGTTTCTAGCCTAAATTAGGAAGTTTAACCAATAGTAAAACTTTCAGTCTCGATTGGCTTGATGGCCTTATAAGAGCCAAATAGGTCTAAACAAGAAAAAACTGGGTTTTTAAAGTATTACATAGTTTTTAAGTATAAATTGAAAGTACACCTAGAGGGGGGTGAATAGGTGTATGGCTAATCTAATGACAAATAATGTGGAATTAAAAACTAATTGCAACACACTTAGTGTAACCAAAGAGTGTAGCCGAATTTCCAGTGAAGGCTCTAGACTATCTCCTCTAAATTCCTTTAAATAAGAGTTGAGATGCTATATAAAGCTCTCTTGGTTCAACACAAGTATGTCACACAATCAAAACCAAGCATATATATGATATGAACAATATGATGCAATGCACAATATAAGAGAGAGTTTAGAGATAGTGGATCAATCACAAGCACCAAGATATGTTTCGAGGTTCGAGCCACTGCTCTACGACCCTGCCTTCACACAGAAGGATTTTCACTGTAACGTCCACACAGGACTTCCCACACAGGGAACCTCCACTGAGGATTTGGGTAATACAACTTAGAGTACACAACTCCTCTCTCAAACAAATACAACCTCTACACAAGAGGCAAGGCACAACAACAATCAGCTCTACACTTAGAGGGATGGGCACTTAGCCAAACAATAATCACCTCACACTAGAGGAATAAGGCACAAAGCCAAACACCAATCACAATCATCTCAACACTTAGAGGGATACCAACAAACTCAAACGCTCCTCCCCAATCATCTCTCACTAGAGGGATAAGGCTTAAAGCCAACACTCCAACAATCTCCTCTACATTTAGAGGGATACCAACCAAACCAAACTCCTTCACAATCACCTCTACACAAGAGGGATACTCACAACTCAAAGCAAAGTGATTTACAACACTTGGTGGTCTCAACAAACCACAAACCAATTTTCCTCACTAAACAAGATCCTATAGATAGGATAGATATGATAGATCAAGTATGAGAAAATAAAGAGTTTGGAAATCAAAATCACAAAGAAAAATTCTTGGGAAAACTTCTAGATAGCTATAGAAATGAAGATCAGAAACCAATTCCCAAAGACTCTATTTTTCTTTGATTTTTCCAATCCTTTAAAAATAAATAAAGATAAAATTTTTAAGCCCAAAACTCTTTTAAAAACTTGCTGTTAAACACTTAGAAAGAAAACTTTTGCTATCTAAAACCATGAAAAAACCAGCTCAAGAGATGGGTATTTATACCCTCTCAAAAATTTGCCCGTTGACAGATAGGAAAGGTCAGAAATGACCTTCCGGTCGACCGCCCGATCGACTGGCCAACGGTTATTTTTATGACCGTTGAGCCACCGGTCGATCGCGCGGTCGACTGGGACTGGATACAGAGAGTAGCAGCTCTCTGTCGGTCGACCGCCCGGTCAACCAGGGGCATTTCTAGAGAGCAGAGCTCTCGGCGGTTGACCGACCCGGTCGACCGGCCCACCAGGCACTACTGCCGTGCACGTTTGTGCATGTCGGTCGACCGAACCGGTCGACCTACTTCTGCAGCGGTCGACCGTCCGGTCGACCGGCAGAAGGCTTGGTCCAGCTTTTAAGAGATTAAAAAACTTTGTCTTTTTAACCTCAATTAAATCCCATAAAATCACATAAATTCCACAAAAATAAAAATAAGTTCTTATAATATCTTTGAAATACAAACAAGTGTGACTAAAATTCAATACATATTATAAAGTATTTGAAACATTTTTGTGATATTGAAATTTGCCTTTAAACCAAATCGGTATTTTTAAAACTTGAATTTTGAAATGGAAAACCGTTTTCTCCAAAACTTATATGGATACAAAAATAAGATATTGAAGCAACTTTGAAGCATGTTGTATATGGATAGGATCCAATATACATGTAAAGATATCTATCTAAATTTTTGACATGAAATCTAAAATCGGTTAAACCGAAAACAAAAAATCAATAAACTTTAAACTTGTGTATGTATGTGAACTTGAGCATATCAACACTATCTAATCTTTACAATGATCTAAACACAATCTTATACTAAACAAACTGAGGTCTTCTTGTCTCCAAGCCGACTCGATCTAAAAACGATCCACTGAGCTTGACTCCAACCGAGTACTAGATGCGATCTTGACGCTCGAGCTCTTGAATCAACATGTGAAAGCTCCAAAACTCCTTTATTGAAGCTAATCACCTACTAATATTTTGATCAAATATCTGAAAGTAAATATCACAAGATTATTAGTAAACTATAACTACATGAGTTAATCATCATCAAAACTAGAGTGATGGGCCTCTGGGCCAACAATCTCCCCCTTTTTGATGATGACAAAACTCATGGAGTTATATATGCATGGATTAAAGTTAAACTTTATAGAAGTGTTGACACTTAAAAAAGACAAGATTCTTATTGGTCTGAACAATGTCTAAACTTGTTGACATTTACAAAAGACAAGTGACAGACGAGCTGAAGACCAGTTTTCACCCATCTCCGAGGGACAAGGAAGCAACTTGGACTCCACTGATCCAGCAAGCAGACAGTGAACCCGGATTGTTTCTAAACAGACCCCAGCAGGTCTAAGGTGCTAACACTTAACATCGCATGAGCCCAAAGGGATAGCCTCGTTTGAGAGGTTAATATCACCCAACTTTGCCTTGAAGCCATTCAAAGCCTCGCCAAGAAGCTGACTCGCAAACTTTGCCACAGAGGACTTCCAGCTCTGCCAAAGGGTTTCTTTCGGACTTCGCCAGAAACCGTCTCTAGCTCCGCTACGAGCTCAAAACAGACAGCTCCGCTATTGGTCTGCTATGGTCAACCTTTGACCAATCAAATTTCTGGATGAGATCGGATCCAATCAGATCAAATCCAATCAAGATCAAATCAGAGATCAAAATTGGCAGTTGATTGCCACAATCTCTTGACTCTTCTAAAACGAGTAGGAAGATCAGGGGAAATCCTCCAACGATATGGAAAGGATCAAGAAGATCAACCGACCTGCCAATTCTAGCTTCGCAGAAGCTGATCTTAGCCTCGCAGCAAGGCTACTTTCCAGATTCAAACAGATTTGATTCAATCTGTTTCTATATTTTTAAGGGACAAATATACCCTTACTCTCCCTATAAATAGCCCGCCAGGGGTACAAGGAGAGAGACGCATACGGACGCACGAGAGAGAGATCGATCGATCGAAGACAAAAAGAGGACTCCACAAGCAGAGGCTTCTTCATAACGCACCGTGCGCTCTCGAATTCAGAGACCTTTTAGAGAATTACTTTCTCTATCCAGGGTGTTGATACCCTAACATCGTCCTTTTTCTCAAGGAATCTCCGGAACCAGGCGAGAAAGAATTCCTAATTGAAGGCGATTTTGAGAAGCAGCAAGAGGGTTCTACCAACCCTCTGTTCTCTGATTCCCCGAACCAGGCGAGAAGGGAACCTCATCCGCTCGCATCGTCAAAGGGACAAAGTGGTCGCGCGCTGACCAGACTCCTATCGGCACACTTCTCCAGAATCTCTGAGGAGATCTACTTGTAATCTTTTTAAAAATACTTGTAATTTAGCTCTTCAAACTCTTTTTTGTAAGTTTCCCCTTTGCAAACATAATGGAAAACAAGATGGCGACTCCGCTGGGGATCGAATTCTCCACTGCCGAGAATCAAGTGTCGCAATGCGATGAACAGACCTTTGGGTCTAACTTTGAATACAGAAAAGCCGGTGCAGCCAGAGCCCCTCTGGCTAAATCTTCAAGGAAAGTCTCTGCGGAGACTGAAAAGGTTCTCTGCGAACCTACTGCGGTTATTTGGCGCAACAAGGAAGCATGTCTGCAGTCTGATTCCTTCACTTGTGAGAACTTGGTGGTTCAGTTCGATCAAGGAAGATTTGAAGAAGTCCTCTCTGGGGGTGGCCCAATGCTTCGAGCACGGAAGCATAGGAAGGTTTCCACGGCCAAGATTTCAAATCAGAAACCGGAAGCAGAATTCTGCCAACATCCCTCAGCCTCGTGTGTGGCTAATCAGGTTCCTTGCGAACCTAAGTCTCCTCTGCCAAGACGGATATGGAAGCCTAAACAGAAGTCTCCGACCGAAGCTTCAGGCGTAGCTACGCCTAAACCGCGCCTCTCTCTTGAAGAAAAAGGCAAGATGCCTGTCTGCTTCAATCATAAAATCAAGACGGCAATCATACCGTCACCAAATTCAAGAGCAGCAATGCCTCGCGCCGGCCTCGTTCTCATGAGCGAAGCTACTGTACCACAGCGTACGCGCAGGGTTCGTGACCGCGAAGCTAAAGCCAAAGTACCATCTAAGGCCAATTGCCTTCGCAGCAGCATAGCGGGTAAAGCACCGCAGCGTGCTCCGCTCTCCAGTTCGTCAAGCACTAAGCTCACGCCTGATGGCGAAGCTAGAACCAAAGCACTATTCAGTGCTAATCCCATCTGCAGGGATAAAAGAAGCAGGACGTCATCATATGAGCGACCCAAAAGAGCCTTTGCGCTCGATTGCAGAGACCCAACCGGGTCCGATCTGAGAAAATTGTTGACGGATAGACAAACCTCTTCCCCCTGTTGTCGACAAGTGGGATGTCAGCTAATGACACTCCACTCGGTCCATTGCCGACTGGGACCAATCCCCGCCACGCCTCGAAGACGATGGTCAGTTTTTGATCGGCTATCAGTACAGGCCCCGATGAAGCATCGCAGAAGGAGTATCTTGCGAGTCTCCCCTCCGCATCCGTCAACATGACTGGGAGAGGACGAGAGCTGCGCAGGGGAAGACAAACATCTGACGACACCCCCTACAGCTCCCCAGATCCAGATTACAGCCCAGGCTTAGGCGAAGTCTTGGTGCATGAAGAAGGTGTTTTCCGGAACACCAGATCCAGGGCGGCGATACCCTACACTTATGAACAGCCTTCTTCCTCGACGGCCCTAGCCTCGTCATAGCCCAGGAGATCACTCCAATCATCGGACGAAGAAGATGAAGATAGCGGGTATGCCTCTTCGGTGACAGTTAGCTCGGTGCGAACAAACAGAGCATCAGTCAATAGGCTGATAACGTCAACGACGATCTTCGTCGGCGCCTGGAAGCTCAGGAGCAAACTTCCAAGACTCAGCAAGAGGCTCTGGACAATATTCAACAGATGCTTGCTCAACTCCTCAGTAACCGGAATAACAATGATGCCGGGAGCAATCACGACGAGGAGGAACACTTCAGCAATGAGCAGCCAAAGAGGGAGAAATCCAAAGAGGGTTCCTCCTTAGACGCCGAAGTCCTTAAGGGCCTCCAAGCTCAGATCGCATCCCTAGCTCAGAGGGATGAATTAAAGAAGGTAGGGGCAGTCCGTCCTTATCCGCTGGAGTGGGATTCGGTGCCATATCCACCGAAGTTCAAACCGCCAACGCTGCATACCTATGATGGAAAGAGCTCGCCAAATCAGCACATCTACTATTTCCGGTCTCAGACTGGTAATGTTATAAGCAATGATGCCATCATGGCTAGGCTATTCATTGGCACCTTAAAAGGGGTGGCATTTGACTGGTTCCGAAGTCTTCCCTCGGGTTCTATTAACTCTTGGATCGACCTGGAAACTCGGTTCCTCTCTCGTTTCTATGAGGATGATACCGAAGTAACCATGGACAAGCTCCTCTCCACTGTGCAGAGGAAGGGCGAATCTGTCCGTGACTACATTGAACGGTTCAGAAACTTATCCTTGATGTGCCCAGCAGGGATGCCATTACCCATGCTCTTACAGACATGCAGACACAACTTCTTAGACCAAGTGGAAGTTCGCATGGGGGCTGTCAAAGCCCACACTTGGAAGGAATTGGTCGAACAAGCAGAGATAGCCGAGAAGTTGGCTAAAAAGTTCGAACCATCCGCCCCTAGAGGCAAATGGGGGATGAACAACAAAGGGCGTAGAGACCTACCGCAATCTTCTCAAGCTAAAGGCAAAGATACTATGTCTGTGGAGTTATCTGGAGATGTGCAGTCAAAAGCCAAGAAGAGCGGCTTCAACAATCAGGAACCCAAGTTCCCTCCAAAGCAGTACTCCTTCAAAGACGATCAGGTGGTCACGATATTCCATCTGCTCCACAAAGGGAACAAAATTAAGCTGCCAGATGCTCGGCGTCCCAATGAGATAGGGCGCACAAACGACCCTAAATACTGCCTCTACCACAAGATGATCCACCATCCTACTGATAAGTGTTATGTCCTCAAGGACAGAATACAAGTCCTGGTCGATGCCGGGGTTCTGACGTTGAAGACGGAGCAGAAGAAAGTCACTGCCAATATGGTGACTCTTGAGTTTGGCAAAGCTCCGAAGGTCACAGTTCCTGACGGGACTTATTCTGTCCCCGCGCCACGGTTGGAAGTCAAGCATCTTCCAGCTACAGCTCAAAACAATAAGGGTCTTTTTCCCTTAACATTGGAAACAGGAGAAGTCATGTGGATTCATCTTGACCCAGATAAGGTCAAAACTATTCAGAGCATGCACCCACCAAGGAACCTCAAGGAGCTTAGAGGCCTGCAAGGCAGGCTGGCTTATATTAGGAGATTCATCGCAAATCTCTCAGGCCGCTGTCAGCCGTTCACCCGACTCATGAAAAAGGGTGCTTCCTTCATATGGGATCAAGCTTGCCAGGAAGCTTATGAAGACATCAAGAGGTACCTCACAAAACCTCCAGTCTTAGTGGCCCCTACATCAGGGAAACCGTTCTTGCTTTATGTAAAAGCTCTGGACTACTCCCTCGGTGCCCTCCTCGCTCAAAAGGACGACAACGGCCACGAGCAGGCCATTTATTATCTGAGCAGAACTCTCATAGGAGCGGAATCTCGCTACAACCCTATTGAGAAAGAGTGTTTAGCTCTCGTCTTCGCTGTTCAGAAGACACGACATTATTTGGTCAGCTAGACCATACATGTCATCTCCAGAGTAAACCCATTGCGTCTTCTTATGACGAAGCCAGGATCATTGAATTCAAGATTGGATAAGTGGGTACTTTTATTGTCTCAATACGACATGATCTTCAGCCTCAGAAGGCGGTTAAAGGCCAGGCCCTTGCAGAGTTCTTGGCTGCCCATCCAGTTCCGGAACACTCAAAGCTCCACGAAGATATCCCTGATGAGGTCTTTGAGTCTAATGCGACCTCAGAAGAGGAAGTATGGCAGATGTTCTTTGATGGAGCATCGCGAATGGGCCCTAAAGGCAAGATTATCGCCGGAGTGGGGGTTGTGTTTATCTCCCCACAGAATCATGTCTTGCCCAGAGCATTTTCTCTGACAGAATCGTGCTCCAACAATGTAGCAGAATGCTCTGCTCATCGGTCTTCAACTCGCCCATGGAATGGGAGTACGCTACCTCGAAGCTTATGGCGATTCAAAACTGATCATCAATCAGGTCAAAGGCGAATACGAAGTCCGCCATGAGGACTTGGTGCCTTATTACCATACAGCCATCGATTTGGCTAACCTATTTGAAGGTTTCTACATCGGGCATGTGTCCCGATCTCAGAATACCAAGGCGGACGCTCTGCTGCATTAGCAATGATGCTAGCCTTGCCAGCCGACACCGAGTATCACCTCACAGTCGCAACTCGACATCTTATATGCTCCAAGCACATACTAAGAACTCGAGAAGTCTATAATGTCTCCACGGATCTTGAACCAAGAGACTGACGCTTTCCTCTCATCGACTATGCTTTGCACGGTCTGCTTCCAGACGATCCCAAGGAAGCGGCGTCCATCAGATGAAGGTCTCTCCAGTTCTATTACGATCCGACTTTGAAGACACTTTACCGTCGCTCATATGACGGTGTTCTCCTCCGTTGCCTTTCCAATTCAGAGGCACAGGAAGCGCTCCAAGAAGCGCATGACGGCATTTGCGGAGCTCATCAGCCAGGTCCAAAGCTCAAAGACAGGTTGCACAGACTTGGATACTATTGGCCAACTATGATAGCCGATGCCATCCAATACGCACGAAGGTGTAAAGCATGCAAGATTCATGCGGACTTCATACACCAGCCTTCGGAGCTGCTCCACCCAACTGTTGCTTCATGGCCATTTGAAGCATGGGGAATCGACGTCGTAGGGCCAATCAGCCCTTCTTCGACATGAGGTCACCGGTTCATCCTGGCAATAACCGATTACTTCTCAAAGTGGGGAGAAGCTATACCACTGCTTGAAGTCAAAACCCCTAATGTGGTTAACTTCATCAAGCACCATGTCATTCATCGATTTGGTGTCCCTAGGCGGATCATCCATGACAATGGTCCCCAATTCATAAGTCAGGTATTCTATCAATTCTGCGATAAAATACCGAATTCAGAATGTGGCTTCAACTGCCTATAATCCCGCCGCTAACGGCTTGGCGGAAGCATTCAACAAAACGATCATCAAGCTACTCAAGAAATTCGTCTCCTCGAACAAGCGAGATTGGGACGAAAAGCTTGGTGAATGTCTTTGGGCCTACCGAACAACGGTTCGGACACCGACAGGCAATACGCCTTTTTTCCTGGTATATGGGTGCGAAGCAGTCCTCCCATTGGAAATCCAGATGCCATCGTTGCGAGTAGCTCTGATTACTAAAACTACATCAGAGGATAATGACCGCCTACGTCTTCAAGAGCTCGAAGCCCTAGACGAGAAGCGGCTCCAAGCGCAGCAGCACATTGAGCTGTATCAAGCTCGAATGTCAAAAGCCTTCAATAAGAAGGTCAAGCAGAGAATCTTCCAGAAAGGAGATCTGGTCTTAGCCGTCAGACGACCGATGGTTATGACACACAAGACTAAAGGCAAATTTCAGCCTAAATGGGAAGGACCATTTGTGATAGAAACAGTCTATTCAAACGGAGCATACCGCTTCACGACTGCAGAGGGCGACCTACTCATGATGCCGATCAATGGCAAGTTTTTAAAGAAGTATTATCCTTAATCAAGGATCCTTCTCTTGATCAAGTTAACACTACACCTCTGATCAAGATCTCCGTGTCCAAAGCACACACAAAGAGAGCCTTTCTCTTCCTCCAAGTGAGATCATACAGCCATAAACCAACAGGAACCTGGCCGTGCACCGGTTATCCTAGAGGGGAATCAGGGTTATGCAAACATTAACCCGATAATCCAATATCCTTAACGATTAAGGATAGAGGAAAATGTTGGCTTTTAAGTCCGACATAAGTCCTTGACAACTCATCACGCTGAGGGGAATAGCATGGCTAGCCCGACTCAAACGGTAGTTGGTAAAGGCATATCAAACCCGTTGACAGCTGAGGGTTTGCTAAAAATCCTAAGGGACCTGTTCCCGTTTGATTCCCTCATTTTTCCCCGTGAAGACGAGACCTCCAAAATCACTTACCAATTCTCATCCATAGAATGGTAAGACCACATATACATTTCGCTGTTACGTTAACATTAAACCTATGACAGCAATTCCCTCGTTTCTCCCAGTGAGAACGAGACCTCCAAAGTCACTTACCAATTCTTATCCATAGAATGGTAAGACCACAAATACATTTCGCTGTTACGTTAACATTAAACCTATGACAGTGATTCCCTCGTTTCTCCCCGTGAAAACGAGACTTCTCCCAAATTCCACTACAAACTCGATGCTCGTTGACATTTACAAAAGACGAGTATCACCAATTTTTGAAGCTTGGTGGCGTCTCATCGGTTATGTCATTGCGACCTCTGAACCAGCAGACAGCTAAGTCTCAATTCCGAGCCCTGTTGACATTTACGAAAGACAGGTCTCGATACTCGTTGACATTTACAAAAGACGAGTATCACCAACCTTGAGCTTGGTGGCGTCTCATCGGTTATGTCATTGCGACCTCTGAACCAGTGATTGGGAAAGAGTAATGTAGAGTTATTACACAAGTATTCAATTAAAGAAGAAAAGTTTAGAGTTAACCTTGGTGCTCGTTTTCTCCACAAATGTATTCAAAGATCAATATACCCTTTCCAATCTCCGCTATAGCAATGGCTATACCGGGTCGATTCTCTGGGAGAGCTAGCGATAGAAGCGTTACGGTATGGAGTGAAGAAATGAAAAACGAAATGTCTTCTATGTATTTACACAAATGCAAGAAGCAACATGAAAAGAAGTGATGGATTTGTGCATTATGGAAAAAGAAATCAAAAGAACTTGGGTGAAGTGTGTTGCAAAGAAAGAAAAGCTAGTAAAGAAAGTGTTAGAAAACTTTAGATGAGAAGGTACATGGCTAGCTAACTTTACCTCATTGCTAACTTGCTAAACTCAATGGTGATGCTATATTGCCTCATGTTGATTCATTGGCAATAGGGATATCTTGCTTGTTTGTTCAAGTGTTTTACCGTTATGGAGATGAGTGTTCTCTTGTTCTTAGCTTGAAGCCTCATATGAATTCATTGGCTCTCTAGATAGATGTTCAATGATGAACTCTAGGATAGGTACTCAAAGATGCTAAGTTCGAAGAATCAACATTCATTCAAACATTCAAGACATAACAACAAATTAGCTTGAAGTAGAGAAGTTGTTCTTACAAGTAGCATATGTAGGTGATCCATCTCCATGTTCCATCAAAGGCACTTGTTCTAGACAAGGCTCTAAATGAGGCACACATGAGTCATATGGAGTATGAACAAGCAATTGCCAAGGGAAAGCAACTCTACTTCCTTGGTAAGTAAAAGAAATATCACAATGCAAGTATAAAGATAAGCATCATCCAAAGAGATAGAAGTTAGCTAGGTAAGTTCTTAGCTAGCCATGCAATAGAGATTTAGCTATCCATTACACTAGAAACAAAGCAACTATTCATGATGTAAAGCAATAGAACTTAAGCAAATGAAATAACACTAGAATGAAAACAAGAAATTAAAGCAAAGTAAAGTAAAGCATACTAGAGATTGCAAAGAGATGAATGGAGCTCTTTTGATAAATCCTTGCCTACAAGAATGTCACTTTCTTGATACAAGCTTTCAAACAGCACTCTCTCTCTCACTTTGTCAAAATCTCTAGGAGGAAGAAGATGAAGACTAAAAAACCTAGGAGAATAACAAAATACAAGAATTTCTCCTATTTTCTTCTCTCTCTTCTCTGCTCTTTCGCACAGACCCTGGTCCTCTATTTATAGCCATCCATGAGAAGGATCTAGAGCCCTGGCCGTTGGCGCAAAATCCGGGCTCCAACTGCCTCCAAACCGCCGCAGATACGCGGGAAATCCCCAGTTTTGGCGGCAAAATCTGGGCCGTTGAGCCCAGATTTTCTGTTGTGATTTGGTTGTTAGGTGGTTATCCACGTGGCCTTCTGGAAGATCCAATTGGCGCGCGGATCTCAACTGAATCCAAATTCAAATCTTGGGCTCTTTTGGGCTTATGGATTTAATCTCTTTAATTATTGCTAATTAAAGTGATTAATGGACTTTTTCTCTTTTAAGTTGTAGACCTGTAAAAATAGAGAGAAAAGGGGTTAAAAATCACATTTTATTTACAATATGCATAGTATGGAAGTGGTAAAATATGCAAATATGTATAACAATCACACCCCCATACCTAGCTTTTGCTCGTCCTCGAGCAAAAAAGAAAGAAAAAGAAAGAAAAAGAAAATCCTAACTAATTTATTACACCACTTTCGTAGGTGACATGATTGCACTGAGCACGTGCAACAAGCCGTTAAACCTCTAGGTTACCCTAGAGGAGGAGTGTTGTCTCCTGAGGGTTTTCAGCGGATTGCACCCATAAAATCTATAAAGAAAAATAAAAGGGTTAGTGAAATTTTTGATCCATGTTTTAAAGATTCTAACTTGATCTATAGGTTTCAGGTTACTCTAAACTTTTCATTCTTCTTATAAGTGTCTATTTGGAGTTTTGTTTTCAGCTTAGGTTAAGATTTTAGGGAAAAGATCAAAAACCGGATTTTGCATCAATCCTAGGATATATACATTTATAAATATGAAGGATTTTTCT
Source organism: Agave tequilana (assembly GCA_038442645.1). Classification (NCBI taxonomy): domain Eukaryota; kingdom Viridiplantae; phylum Streptophyta; class Magnoliopsida; order Asparagales; family Asparagaceae; genus Agave; species Agave tequilana. The sequence goes on along the minus strand of JAVJIF010000374.1, from coordinate 608,455 downwards.
TAGACTAAGTTTATTTATTTACTAATATATATAATATTTTTTTTCTTTTTTCTTTTTATTTTTCTAAAAGGAAAAGTAAAATCTAAAAAGAAAGTGAAAAATCTATAAAGAAAGGTAAAATCTAAAAGAAAAAGTAAAACCTAAAAAGAAAGTGAAAAATCCTAAAAAATAAAAAGGCCTAAAAAAAAAAATGAAAAATCCTATGTTAGTATCTACCCCCCCATACCTATCTCATGCATTGTCCCCAATGCATGCAATATGAAATGATGCATGAAATAGGTAAAGGACAAAACTACTCCCTCTGTCGTTTAGGACCCGCGGTGGAGTTAGGTCCAGCCGACTGTGATCTTCTCAACGCGGCCTCCATACTACGTAGCCGAGAGGATTGCTCCTCTACCCTCTTCCTAAGCCGGACCTGCCCCTTGAAAATCTTCTTCATGCCTTTCCAGATAGTGGACATGAAGGCTCGTGAATCAGTAGGGGGTTCCTGCCTCCAAAATTGAGGCTCATCAATTTCTTCTGAACTCTCCTCCGAATCAAGCTCCACAGGTTCATTTTCAGGCTGAGCAATAGGTGTCCAAAGTGCGTGCAAGCAACCATTATATGAGCTTGTGGGTCTCTCTACAGTAGCAAGCACTTGGTCAAATGTATTAAAGACAACGTCTGAGATGAATTGTTTACACAGACATGTGATTAAGATAGCATGGGAATGCTTTGCACCCCGAGTGCGGGAGGAATTGTCAAGAATGGCACGGAAGATGGCCCGATTCAAACAGACCGTGTGGTTATGTGTCATTAAATCATGGATTACCTGTAACACGGGTCTGTTAAAGGAAGATTGGTGCTCAATCCCAAAAATGTTGCGTTGGACCCAACGTCCAATGCAATGAACATTTCGAAAGGTCGTGTTGGCTTTGAGCCCACGGTCCTGAATTGTACAACGGACCCCCATGAGAGGCATATAATCTACCAATGGCAAGGGGTCGGTATGGTGGGGATGACTGGGGACATTAGTGATTTCAGCAATAAGTGGGATGGTGACAAAGATATCACCGAATGGCATGTGAGATACAAATTGGTACGTGTCATGATTCACAGATGCTTGATCAATTGAATTGTAAAAGGTAGTGACAAGATCAGGGCAATACTATGCATCGTGCTCATTGTTATCATAGACCAAAGAGTACCAATTCCAAGCATGTATTCTATCCACAAAAATGTGCCCATACCCCCTACTTTCATTCAAAAGTATAGAAAAATCCCTTTCCACATACAAATTTGGTGCCATATATGCTAATGGAATGTAAAGCAAAGGATTTGAGATAGGAAAATGCAAACCACCCCCGGAGATCGTGGGGGGAAATCCAAAACAGTTGTGCAGAAAGCACCCGAGACAGAATTTGGAAGAGTTGCTCTGGATCTGCCACTGGAAGTAGAAATCAGCCAGGCAGATTTTTTCTGGGCGCCAGAGGTGGCCAGAGTGCGGTGGATCTGCGGCTGGAAGTGGGTTATTGCGGCAGAACAGAGGAGTCTGGCGAAGGGAAAAGTTGGCAGAGGTCGGCTCTTGATGAAGGTTCTCAGATCTGAAAGGAAATCTGCGTTTGAGAGAGAAAGAGTTGGTGAGGAGAGTATTTATAGGGGTAGGTAAAAATGGGATTTCCAAATTTATCCCTGGGTCAAAGGTATATTTACAACCCTAGGTCAAAAGAGTTTGGAAATGAAAGGAATCCTAGGGAAGAGAAAATCCTAGGAATGTGAAACAAAAATCCCTAAATTTTTTTATTTATTTATTATTTACAAAAAATGTAAAAGAAAATTATTTACAAGTGTGGTCCCAAAATGATATTCAGGAAAATACACGGGAAACTATACAGATGGAATTGTCACAAATAAACTGGGTCACAAAGACCCAATTCATGAACTTCGTGTGACACAGGATCAGTGGTAAAGAATGGCTTAAGACGTTGACCGTTCACAGTGAATTTGTTACCATTATTCGGGTCAAGAATCTCAATTGCACCATGGGAGAAGACATTTTGAACAATGAATGGTCCTGACCACCTGGTTCTCAATTTACCAGGGAAAAGGTGGAGTCGTGAATTGTACAACAGAACCTTTTGTCCTACGACAAAAATCTTTCGGTGAATGGATTTATCGTGAAAAAGCTTGGTTCTGTGTTTAGTGATCCGAGCATTGTCATATACCTCGTTTCTCAGCTCTTCAAGCTCAGATAACTGCAACTTCCGTAGAACACCGGCTTTATCCAAATCCAAGTTCAGCTGCTTTAAAGCCCACATAGCTCGGTGTTCTAATTCAACAGGCAAGTGACAAGGTTTCCCAAATACAACTCGATATGGAGACATACCGAGGACAGTCTTGTAAGCGGTCCTGTATGCCCATAAGGCATCAGTGAGTTTGATGGACCAATCCTTACAGTTCTGTCCTACAGTTTTCTCCAAAATGAGTTTTATCTGTCTATTCGTGACTTCAACTTGCCCATTGGTTTGAGGATGATAAGCCGTGGACAATTTGTGAGTAATAGAGTATTTACGCATTAAGGCTTCAAAAGCCCTATTGCAAAAATGACTCCCATTATCGCTAATTATCGCACGGGGGGCTCCGAAGCGAGAGATGATGTTTTCTCTTAAAAACTTAATGACAACATGGTTGTCATTCGTCCGTGTTGGAATTGCTTCAGCCCACTTGAAATATAATCTACGGCTACCAAAATGTATTGGTTACCGTAGGACAGAGGAAAGGGTCCCATAAAATCGATGCCCCAGAGGTCGAAAATTTCGACTTCCAAGATGGGTGTGAGGGGCATCATGTCTCTTTGTGTGATACGACCCGTCATTTGACACTTATCACAAAGCTTGCAGAAATTATATGCATCCTTAAAGAGAGTGGGCCAGTAGAATCCACTCTGAAGCACTTTCTCAGCAGTTTTCGTGGACCAAAATGTCCACCGCAAGCTAACTTGTGACAGAATGTCAAAACGCTCTGATGTTCATCCTCAGGAAGGCATCTACGTATGATTTGATCAGGACAGTATTTGAATAAATATGGTTCATCCCAAAAGAAGAACCGCATTTGGCGCAGAAAACGGTGTTTTTCTTGTCCTGACCAATGAGAAGGTATTTGCCTGGTAGCAAGGTAATTCACTATATCAGCATACCAGGGCTCTCCACATATCTCAAAAATGTGCTCGTCGGGAAAATCATCATTAATCGGTATATTCTCCTTAGGTGCATTTGGGATTCTCGACAAATGATCAGCTACCACGTTCTCAACGCCCTTTTTATCTTTAATCTCCAAATCAAACTCTTACAAAAGAAGTATCCATCGAATCAGTCTTGCTTTAGCATCCTTCTTTTGCATCAAATATTTTAGGGCGGAGTGATCAGTGAAAATAACAGTTCTGGACCCTAGCAGATATTGACGAAATTTCTCCAACGCAAAGACAACCGCTAAAAATTCCTTTTCAGTAGTTGTGTAGTTGAGTTGGGCATCATTCAGCGTTCTGCTAGCATAATAGATTACGTGTTGCCTATTATCAATACGCTGCCCTAAAACAGCGCCTATAGCAAAGTCAGAGGCATCACACATAATCTCAAAAGGCTTGGTCCAATCTGGTGCAGATATGATCGGTGCAGAGACAAGTCTATTTTTAAGCTCCTTCCATGATTTTTGACATTCCTCATCAAAGATGAAGGGTACATCCTTTCCTAAGAGATTTGTCAAGGGTCTTGCAATGTTGCTAAACCCTTGAATAAATCGCCTATAGAAACCGGCGTGCCCTAAAAATGATCTAATGTCCTTTAAGCACGTCGGTTCAGTGAGCTTTGTTATGACTTCCACTTTGGACTTGTCTACCTCGATTCCTCTTCTTGATACCTTGTGCCCAAGCACGATTCCTTGCTTGACCATAAAATGACACTTTTCCCAGTTAAGTGTCAAATTTTTCTCCATACAGCGTTGTAACACCAACTTTAAATGGTACAAGCATTGCTCAAAGGAATCCCCATAGATCGAAAAATCATCCATAAAAATTTCCAAAAATTTCTCCACCATGTCCGAAAAGAGGCTCAACATGCAACGTTGAAAAGTTGCAGGAGCATTGCATAGACCGAAGGGCATCCTTCGGTAAGCAAATGTTCCAAAGGGACAGGTGAAGGTAGTCTTATCTTGGTCCTTGGGAGCAATTGGGATCTGATTATATCCTGAATATCCATCCAGGAAACAATAGTACTCGTGTCCCGCCAATCTCTCCAGCATTTGATCAATAAATGGAAGTGAAAAGTGGTCTTTACGTGTGGCGGTATTCAACTTCCTATAATCAATACAAACTCGAATCTTCGTTGGAAGACGTGTTTGTATCAATTCTTTATTCTCATTTTCCACCACCGTAAATCCAGCTTTCTTAGGCACAGCATGGACTGGACTTACCCATTGACTATCAGATATGGGATAGATAATCCCATTGTCTAATAGTTTTAATATCTCAGATCTAACAGCTTCTTGCATAATGGGGTTAAGTCTACGCTGTGGGTCTCGTTTAGGCTTAGCATCTTCCGTCAAGTGAATCCTATGTTGGACAATGGAAGGACTAATCCCCTTGATATCAGCCATGGTCCAACCAATGGCCTCTCTATTTTCCCTTAACACAGTCAGAAGGTCCTCTTCTTGTTGTTCAGTAAGATTGGATGCGATGATTATCGGAAAAGATTCCTTCTCATCCAAGTACTTGTACTTGAGATGATCAGGAAGAGCCTTAAGCTCAGAAGAAGGTACCGGATCTATCACAGGTTGCTCATGGTGCAAGGGAAGAATAGGGGTGGAATTAGTGGTCCGTTCAACATTTGATCGAACAATCTGATCCAGGTTGAAGTCATCCGACTCCAACTCAAACTCCTCTTCAGACTCATACTCAATTTCCTCCACATGTTCACTGGTCAATCCCTCAATCAAGTTCACTTCAAAAGAATCATTGTCCACATCCCTTGGCTGCTTCCCCAGATGGAAGACATTTACCTCTTTCGTCATATCTCCGAACGTTAACCGCATCGATCCATTTCTACAATTAATTATTGCATTTGCGGTGGCTAAGAAAGGACGTCCGAGAATGACTGGTGTTTGCGCTCTGTGATTTTGTACGGGCTGTGTTTCAAGAACAACAAAGTCCACGGGGTAAATGAATTCCCCGACCCGTATCAAAACATCTGTAATTTCCCCCTTTGAATCTTTACAGAGCGGTCAGCCAATTGTATAGTCATCTGGGTTGGACGAAGGTTGCCTAACCCTAACTGCTGATATACGGAAAAGGGGAGAAGATTGATGCTCGCACCCAAGTCTAGCAAAGCCCTATTTATGGTGGTCTGCCCTATGATACAAGAAATGGTAGGGCTCCCTGGATCTTTGTACTTCACAGGGATCGGACCATTGAGCAGTTCACTTATGTTGGAAGCCAAAAAGACTTTTTTAGGGACATTTGCTTTTCTCTTTTTAGTACACATTTCTTTCAAAAACTTGGCGTAGGATGGGACTTGTTGAATGGCATCTAAGAGAGGGACATTGATTTGTACTTGGTTGAATATCTCTCTTATCTTCTCCATGTGAGCATTCATCTTATGATTTGTAAGCCTATTTGGGAATGGGACAACAGGCTTATATGTTTGCTCATCAACTTTCTCTTTTCCTTTCGACTGAGAAGTGGATGGTTTCGTGCTTGATGAAGGATTGTCTTGCTTGGGTTGAATTGGAACAGAAGGTGGTGGCATTGGCACAGATCTGGGAGACTGATTTGAAACCTTGTTATCTACATGCTTTCCAAATCTAAGGATTTGAATGGCTTGGCATTGGCTGGGTCCCAAGTCTTCAACTTCGTGCAGAGAAAATGGGCTTTGGGATTGGGCACAGGTTGGCTAGGTAGCATTCCTTTTTGTCTTTCAGTCAAAGAATTAGCCAACTGCCCTATTTGAATTTGCAATTTGTTCATGTCCTGCTGCTGATTGTTCATCATTGAAGTTTGGTTCTTAGATAAGGTCTCTATCATTTTCTCCAAATCAGAAATTCTTTTATCTGAAGGATTGGGTGGTGGATGATGCTGAAATTGGGGCTGAAAATTTCCTTGATATGGCACAGGATTTTGATATGACTGGAATCTGGGTGGACTCTGGTATGAATGAACATTTGGTGGGTTCTGGTGGTAAGTCGGTGGATGAGATTGAGCAGGGTATTGTTGTGGAAATGGTTGTCTCGGCTGCTCAGGGCTAGACTGACTCCAAGAGAAATTCGGATGGTTTCGCCATCCCGGATTATAGGTTTTGGAGTAAGGATTATAAGTGGGTCTGGTGTACGCGGCATTCGTACTCTCCTGAAACATTTGATTTGATAAACTGGACACTCCTCAAACAGATGATTCAGATCATGGCAGTAGGTACAACCCGGATTAACAACAGATGGGTTGACCTGATTCACAGCAGAGTTTTCCCTGGACTCTAGCAACTCAATCCTCTTCATCAACTGTGTGATTTTAGCTTCTGCAGCTATTGAGGATCCTATGGAATGTAAACCAGTTCTGGAAGTTGTGGGTGCAGGTTTCTCAGTACATGATTCCCACTGGACTGTCTTTTCAGCTAATGCCTCAAAAAGATCCCAACCCTGATCTTCATCCTTCTTTAAGAATTCTCCTTGACACATGATTTCAAGGAGCGTCTTAGTCTGATAATCAAGCCCATCATAGATAATCTGGCACTGGCGCCATTTTTCTATACCGTGATGGGGACACAGGGCTACTAGGTCTTTGAAGCGCTCAAAGTACTTCCAAAATGGTTCATTGGCTTCTTGTTTGAATTGCATTATATTCTTTCTCATAAGGGCTGTCTTATGGATAGGATAAAACTTTTTAAGAAAGACCTTAACGAAATCATCCCAAGAAGAAATTGAGCTAACTGGGAGATTATAAAGCCACTTCTTAACAATATCCTTAAGTGCAAAAGATATAAACCTAAGTCTGACAGCATCTTCGGTTAACTGGGAAATTCTCATCATAAGGCATACTTCTTCAAACTCTCGGATGAAGAAGTACGCATCCTCAGATTCAAGGCCATGGAATCGTGGAAGTGTGTTTATGAACTGGGGCTTCAACTCAAAGTTATTTCCATTAGTGTTTGGGAGGAGAATGCACGATGGAAGTGATGTGCGAATCGGATAGAACTTGTCTTGCAACGAAACGTTGGTGGTCATGATTGTGTCGAGTGGTGGTGTATGTGGCAGTGTAGAAGTTCTTACAAGCCTAGTAGAATTCGGATCTCGATACCACTCTTGCATACAATTACACAATCAACGTGCACCTTTCACACAGGCGGAAAATGAAAAAATAACAATCAAGAAAAAAGAAAAAACCAATCCAAGCTTTCTAGGTTTCCTGGACCTAGACGACTCCTAACTTTAGATCGTCCACAGGAGGTTCGGTGTAGACTTTGACTATAAGCAAATCAGCCAGGGAAGGGTAAGGTTGGTGGGAGGTTTTCCGTCAGAGACGTTCCTTAATTAAGTAACCAACAACCTTTGGGCTTTCGGCCCTCAACCCCTTTCCTAGACACTGATTTTACAAAAGTCACTTTCCAACACTTTTCCCCCTTAGGATAATCTCCTAAGTGAGTCCGGATGTCCCTAGGGCCAACGTCTAGCAATTTTTAATTAGAAGCTTAGGATTGTGAGTGCGTGGGAAAATGGTTTTTGGGCTAAGGAAGGGGTGATAAAATCCCCACCTTATCTTTTTTATGGGATTTGCCCTTAAAGTTTATTTGTGCAAGTGTACGATATCAACAAACAAGGTTCACTCAAAGCTTAATTAAATCAAACAAAGAGTGAGTCCTAGTCTATATGCTATGCTTACGTACCTTGTCTCCAGCACTCTTCAACAGTAAATGTAAAGGAATTGAAAGACACGTGCCTAGTATGCAAATGTCTAAACAATTTTCTTAACTTGCAACAAATTTTTTACTGTTGATTAGCAGTTATCAGGTGAAGCAAACAAGATTTAAAGTATTGCAGCAGCTGTATTTTGCAGAGAAGCAAGCCCTGCAGAAAAGTGGTCAGTAGTCAACTCCTCCTTGCCGCAATCCTGCGGCAAAAGCCCAGAATTTGCGGCAATTCAGAGGGATCCTGGTCTCTGCTTTCGAGAGCAGAGGCCCAGGTCCACTTATATGTTTCTGCAATGCAAGATTTGCTGTTTCTTCAACCTGTACCTGCAACAGAGAAGAGTATTCGTTTAATTCTTCTCTTGAATTCAAATACCGTTGCTCTCCCCGGCAACGGCGCCAAAAATTTTGATTGGGAAAGAGTAATGTAGAGTTATTACACAAGTTTCAATTAAAGAAGAAAAGTTTAGAGTTAACCTTGGTGCTCGTTTTCTCCACAAATGTATTCAAAGATCAATATACCCTTTCCA